>JASPKZ010000001.1:1077500-1677500 GCA_030220185.1 Diploptera punctata
CATGGACAGTGACAACACAACAGTCTGCCAGAATGCAAGCTGCTGCAATGAAATTCCTCAGACCAATAGCAGGATACCAAAGAACAGACAAAAAAAAAAACATAATACAAAAATAAGACAACAACTAAAAGTATAGGAATTAAACACAACAATAGTGAAATACAGAACAAACTGGAAAGAACACTTTGCAAGGATGACTGAGAATAGAATACCAAAAGCAGCATACAGCTATTCACCAAGAGGAAGAAGAAGTTTGGGAAGACCAAACAAAAGATGGAAACAGCAGCAATTTGGAGCCGGAACTGGCTTGTAAATAAGCCTAAACCATGAAGAAGAAGAAGAAGACGAAGACGACATGATACATATTGATTTTCCCCAAAAAGAATCACAGAAATACCTTAAAATGAAGTGAGAAATTTAGCACAACTTACTTAAAATTTCCACATTTACAATGTAAAGTTCGTATTATTCATTGCTCAAACTTATCATAAAAACCCGCTAAGAAGTAAGCAAACGTGATCACAAAAAATCAATTTATGAATCACGCAAAAAAATTCTCACTTTAATCAAACACGCTAAAATAATTTGCGCCGATCACATTGACTCACTCGCAACAAATGTTTGTAGAATGTAATATTTAAAAACCAACCTAACGTAATTAAATTATTCTCACATGTAAAATTAACTAAAAACTAACCTAACGTAATTAAATTATTCTCACATGTAAAATTAATATAGAGGGTAAAATACTGATTTAAACGCGGGAAAATAGGAATATAAATCTTTTATCGACAGAGCTATGTTGTTGAAATCTGTTATTACCGACAGAAACGCAGATAATTGAAAAGCAAAGAGAAGAAATAGTTCAGTTTTTTTTCTTCATATTTACGTGTAAATTGAGTTAAAATAATTAAATTCCGTGGCTAAATACATTTAATATATCGTTTTAGTCCACCGCTGTGGTCTCGAGGTAGCGTGCTGCCCTGTCACGCAGCGGGCCCGGGTTCGATCCCCGGTCGGGGTAGTTTTTCTGGGTGAGGTTTTATCGGGGTTTTTCCTCACCTGTAAGACAAATGTCAGGAAAACTTTAAGGCCCAAACGGTCCCCGAAATCATATGGCCATCATCCTTATCATTATCATCCTTACCATTATCATTATCATTATCATCATCATCCTTCACCGGTGTGGAAAGCAACGGGAAGCTACCACACCTACACAATTTCCTAGTAAAGCTGCAAGCATAGCATAAAAATGCTATGATTGCAGTGAAGGACCTGCTTTCGGGCAGAATTACTATGGATATCGTTTTATGAATATTTGTTGCATTAAATGAATAGTTCAAACGCGCGGCAAAAACGCGACTGTATATGAGTAAACTGGTGTAAACAGTTGGCAATTGACTATAGCGACAACGTTTGTTATCACAATGGCAATTAATGACGCTAGCAGTCACTTGTTCTCCGGCAAAATACTCATGATAGTTGCAGAGTGGGCTAGAATAGTCGAACCTGTAAGTTCTATAAGAACTCGTTTCAGTTCATATCAATACATAACGAGATCCCTAAGGTCCATCCGAATGTTGACCTCCCAACTCCCACCAATACCTAAGCCTATGTGATTTTTTTTTCGAGGGTTTTCCAATAAAATTTATGGGCTATGCGGACTACCCGTCAGGTGGCTTATATAGTAAGAACCATGGAAAAATAATTGGATTTTTATTGGATCAAATATTTCTGCACACTATTCCAAATTTTCAGTTAACTGTCAAATTGGCAAACACACACACACACACACACACACACACACACACACACACACACACACACACACACACACACACCATTATGTATTGGAAATTGTGTCACTTCTCAAACATTTACCTCCCCTCTATGTCCGTCAGGGAAACATCCATTTTTATGGAAGCGTCCCCGACCAACTATATGGGAATCGTTCGATCATGAACAGTAACTTCCGGCTATCTCTAGGGATTTCCAACCCTCTTTAGCCCTTGTGATTAAATTATTTCGTCGTTGATGTTTGGTGATACATCCCCTGCCAACGACAACTGGCAGTAGTCTAGTAGCAAAGGCCCAGTGGTCGGACACTAACAAGCCCGCAGACGCTGACTGTCGACACTGTTGCTATTGATGTTCTAGTTGATTCACTGAGCCGCCAACAGGAAGACCGCCACCCCCACAGAAGCCGCCAACCCTCAAAAGGGCAAGAGCGGGAAGCCAAGTCGACATTCCAATCAGAAACGGCTCTTTTCGGATTTAGCTGATTTATTTTTAAAAATTAGAATTTTGAAAATTTATTGGACTTTTGTATTTTACTGGTGGGTTCTAGGGGACCACTCCGACATTTGTCTTAACACTAAGGGAAACCACCGAAAACCTTGGTAGAGTGGCTTGAATTTAGTAATAAATTAAAACCAATTTGATCAGCGTAGTCTTCAATTAAGACTTTATTTAGGGTGTATCAGGACACTTCCTATTTTCTTACACATTTATCGCACACTCTACAGTGAAAGTGCGCGTTTTTGTGATCCAGTTCGATAGATATAATTACCGATTCTGGATCACTTTCTAGTTCCTTAACTGGTTTGTCTATTACTGCATTCGTAAGTAGACAGTTCGATAGGCTGGTTTGAACCGACCTATTCTTTTTTGACGAATCCATGACAGTTTGAGTGCCAGTGGTCTTCGTTTTTGGTTTAAGTGAGATTTTGGACTCACTTAAGTCCTTGAGTTTCAAGGTCTTTTCTTCCCGCGCCTTGGAGGTCCCGGTACTTTTCTTCTTTGTCTTAACACTAGCAGTGTTAAGGTTGGTGTTCTGGACGGTCTCAGGCCGAAGAACAGCTGGTTCTTTACGGTCTGAGATGTTTGGTAAGACAGTTGGAGCAAGCTCCGCCATTCCTGTCTTCTTTTTGGTAGCAGGAGTGACCTGAACAACCTTTTTCTGCATCCGTCGATAAGGCTCGATCTTCACTCTGAAGTGGATGAGCCTTCGGAGTTTCAACAGTTTCACGATCCCTGGGCCATCCCTCAGAGTGACCACAAACATGGGCAATGGACTCTTGGTCTTACCGGATGTCATATTAACAACCTCACAAATTTCTTATTAGTTATTTGAATGTGGTGGACCGCAGTGAAAACGGAATCTTGTATCACTACTAGTAAAATTCATTGCTGCTACAAACGTTGGAGTATATATCACCGTACACAACAACAAGTAGCGGAAACTCAACCTGTAGAAGATGGAAGATAACTTCCGAAAGCGCTCCAGTTAATTTTATATACAATATTTTAACAAGGTTGAGGACGACGGCACCTACCAACAAGTACAATTTAATTTTTAACTTTCATCGGAATCTTGTATAACTGTTATTATTAGGTATATTGTATAATTAGACACAAATTTAAGTGGTTTCTTTTTGTTCTTTTTATTCTGATTTATTTAAAATATTAAATTAATTAAACCAAACTGATGTGTCCAAAAGGATACATTACGAATTTAAGGGTTAAGAATTCCAATTTATTACTGATGATACGTTTTTTAAGATTATGCATGGATGTAGGTGCAAGCATGTCGAAAAATTAAACTAGAATTCCTCAAAATTTAGTTTTTCAATTAAAAAAAAACAATATCTTGAGAACCATTTGTTGGATTTCAATAAAATTTTGCACACAACACATATCATAGTTTATAGAGGGTGGACTTCAACGGTTAAATATGACTGAAAAATAAGCAGATGTATTGTAAAATGTACAATTTCTTTAAAAATACATATTTAGAAATCGACACCTTCAACATGAAGCTGATTAGAATCTTAACTGAGGTCCAACATCTATATTATAATGTCAGTTTAAAGTTAAGAAATAGTAATTGGTTTTTATTTACTCACTTTAGGGGCAATATTTTCTTTTTTCTTTTTGCAGTGCTATTTTTTTAGTGAAAAATATATTCCAAAACATAGTTACAGTTGTCACATGATTTAAATTTTCATACGTAATGCCACGAGTGATTTCCAATTTATCGAGATAATTTGGAAATCAAGAGTGGCATTTGTTAGGACTATTTAACGAATAAAATTAAGCTGTTTACTCACAAATCATTATTTAAAAATAGTCATTTTAAAATATTTATATATTTAATGTAAACGGCAATGTTTGAAAACAAATGAGAAACTATTGGTATGCTTCACTTGCTTCTTTTGTTCATCACTGCAACCAGATCATTATTTATTGCCAAAGGAACGCAATATTGTAAGAATGCACTCTAGTGGAGAAAAAATGAAACACATCAAACTGTAGGTATATTAATTCATTTCTGATGTCCTATGATGTAAATATGACAATTATATGTTTCTGGTATGTTATTATATGGGGAAAAAATACATTTAAGAAAGTGCTAACATTTTTTTGGTGGTATAATCAATTGCTACAAATGTTTTTATATTAACTCCCGCATGCGCTATGTGTTGACATTCATGCACTATATATACAATCTGGTAGCCATATTTCTCAGAGAGTCAGTCACTGAGAAATAATGTTATGACCTATTCAGAAAGTTAAAAAGGAGGTGCTTTCTTTATTATGATAAACTTTAGTTGGTAAATTCTAGGGAAAACACGACTGTGATTGGTTGTAAATAAAAAAATTATTGAAATGTGATTGGTCATTGACTCCCATTTGGGGCATAAGTTAAATAGTCAACTGAAAGCTAAATCCATGTAGTAGAAGCGAGCAAAATTTGAAGAAAATCCAATAAGAAACGTTGGATTTATTCATCTTTTAAAATAAAAAGTGAATCCACAACAGTATAAGCTCACTTAATATGCTGTACTTAAAACAAATCTGACAATATGAGAATAATGTATTAAACATTAGTATGGATATAGTGAATTTGTCAAAATTCAGCTTATTCATATTGTACGGTGCAATTAAAGTCGTAGCTTATTAGAATCAAATCGCTGTCTATTATCTTGGGGTTAAGTTCATTGCATCCGGTCAATGCATTTTTAGGAAGAAATATCCTAAAGCCATGGCCCCCGGGAGAGACTTTTTAAACCGTGGTTTTCAAATCTGAAGATTTTTGAGCTCAAAAAATAATCTGAAGCCTAAATTAGAGCCTCTGAACAAATTTTAATCGACATTTAACATCCAAGTAATAACTTAGTTGCCTACTAAATGTCTCTTTGTGGGGACGAACGAAATAATGTCACTCGCTGACATCTATAGTGAAATAAGCGTAACTAAATTAGATTGTTTAAGTAACGCTGCCCCACGTCGGAATATACAGGTATAAACAGCAGAAAATGAAATCTGATATTAAATATTCTGCACAAAAATTATGCGAAGAATTAAATTCTAGTAACATCTCTGTCTCTGCACGTGAGTAAATATGGAAACTAAATTTGGTCTAATGTTTGTTGTTAAAATGCGTTTCGTTGAGGGGGGAAAAAAAACTGTTGTAAGATTCAATAGCAAGATGATTGGGAAAATATAGCCGAACTGTAAATTTTATCGTAAAGATAAAATATAGAAGAAAGATAAATATCCATCCATAATAATTCTGCCCGAGGACAGGTCTTTCACTGCAATCATAGCATTTCCATGTTATCCTTTGCAGATTTACTAGGGAATTAGAGGTGTGGTAGCTTCCCATTGCTTTCCACACCGGTGAAGGATGATGATGATGATGATAAGGATGATGTTGATGGTCGGATGATTTTCGGGGACCATTGGGACCTAAGCTTCCTGACATTTGTCTTACAGGTGAGGAAAAATCCCGAAAAAAATCTCATCCAGGAGCCTGTCCCGACCGGGAATCGAACTCGGGCCCGTTGCGTGACAAGACAGCAAGTTACCTCCAGACCACAGCGGTGGACGATATATATATATATATATATATATATCAGGGATAGAAAATACATATGTCGTAGCTGTATACACAATTTCATGTAAATGTATTATTTGACGTTCCCTTATTTAATCCAATAAACTGCTATTTTTATCATCATCATCGTCGTCGTCATCATCGTCGTCGTTCATCATCATCGTCGTCATCATCATCGTCGTCATCATCATCATCATCATCGTCATCATCATCGTCATCATCGTCGTCATCATCATCATCATCGTCGTCGTCATCATCATCATCGTCGTCATCATCATCGTCGTCGTCATCGTCGTCGTCATCATCATCGTCATCGTCGTCATCATCGTCGTCGTCGTCGTCATCGTCGTCGTCATCGTCATCGTCGTCGTCATCGTCATCGTCATCGTCGTCGTCATCGTCGTCGTCGTCGTCATCATCGTCGTCATTATTATCATTATTACCATTATCATTATTACCATTATCATTATCATCATTATCATTATTACCATTATCATCATCATCATCAATTATCATTATTATCATCATCATTAATTATCATTATTATCATCATCATCATTATCATTATTATCATCATCATAATTATCATTATCATCATCATCATCATCATTATCATCATCATAATCATCATTATCATCGTCATAATCATCATTATCATCATCATAATCATCATTATTATTATTATCATCATCATCATTATTATTATTATTATTATTATTATTATTATTATTATTATTATTTTCATCATCATCATTATTATCATCACCATCATCATTATTATCATCACCATCATTATTATCATCACCATCATTATTATCATCATCATCATTATCATCATCATCATCATCATCATGATTATTATCATTATCATTATCATTATTATCATGATTATTATCATTATCATGATTATTATCATTATCATTATTATTATCATGATTATTATCATGATTATTATCATTATCATTATTATCATTATCATTATTATCATCATTATTATCATCATTATTATCATCATTATATCATCATTATTATCATCATTATTATCATCATTATCATTTATTATCATCATTATCATTTATTATTATCATTATCATTTATTATTATAATTATCATTTATTATTATAATTATCATTTATTATCATTATCATTTATTATTATCATTATCATTATTATTATCATTATCATTATTATTATCATTATCATTATTATTATCATTATCATTATTATTATCATTATCATTTATTATTATCATTATCATTATTATTATCATTATCATTATTATTATCATTATCATTATTATTATTATTATCATTTATTATTATCATTATTATTATTATTATTATTATTATTATTATTATTATTATTATTATTATTATTATTATTTTGGGTGCGTGGAGTTAAACCAATTGATATTATCTCGTTTTCATTAGATAGGAGTTGTTTATTGAAAAACTGAACGTTACCAAGTGACTGAAATTACAAAAGTCAGATTTTTATTACTTTTCTGACAATCAAACCGTTTTACAGGTTAGTAAATTCATTATTAAACACTCAATATAGAATGTCAAGTTCACTCCATAGACTTGGCTTCTCGTTCCGTTGCGTCGGTAGGTATTGCTTGAAAGCTAATCTATAACTGCAGTGTTCCATTACTCGTATTGCTTTTAACTCCGTACATTGCTCTTTCATCCAAACTAAATTCCCCTGTATCACTGATCAAAAGATATGTTACCATCAAATTTATAGCTTCTCTTTGCTCCTGGCATTTACTTGGTTCCTTTCAGGTTTTTGTTCTATTTATAATTTATCGTTAAGTGAACTGAATATTTTCCAATTACAGCTATCAACTTACTTAAAGCTAGAATCGACTAGGTATATCAAGCATGCACACCGTGCACTAGGTATATCAAGCATGCACACCGTGCACCATTTTTTTAATCATCTCTTAAAATGTATAAAGATATAAAGTAATTCATCGGCATAACCAAACCATAAATTCTTGGCCACGCGGACCTAAACTATCCACACATACCTATCCTGTGCCAATGTTTTCCAATCATCACCTCTATAATATTACTTTCTTCAACGTTAATGTTATTCTCCCATCTCAACTTGGTCTACCAACTGGGCGTTTTCCCCCTGCTTTTCCTACCAGAAGCTTACATGCCCCTCTTTCATTTCCCATTTGTACTATATGCCCTGCCAATCGCATTCTAGAGACTTAACTGTTATTATATATGGTTTCTCATAAACACCATGTAGCTCATTGTTATGCCATTCACCTGTCTGTTCATCTCTCTTTGGTCCAAAAATTTTCATAAGAATTCTCAAATACTTGTAATATTTTCTCCTCACTTAAATTAAGAGTCCACATTTCGCATTCTTACAATGTAAGTGGGAGAATAACAGTTTTATATATTTTCAGTTTTAAATTTTTTGAGAGAAGTTAAGAGTCCCTGTAGTGCATAATAGCACGCATTTCCAGATTTTTTCCTACGTTTAATTTCTTTGTGCATCTCATTCCTATTTGTAAGGTATTTGAATTCAGCCACCTTTTCAAAATTTCCTTCATTTGTCATTAACTGTTCATTTCCAATGTATAAAGCATTTCTATGTGTGAATATATATATAGTTTTATTGATTCAAGATTTTAAAAATACATTACGAAACTCCGTTGAGCTCACTTTCTTAAAGTTTTAAGAAATGTAAAACTGTACCTGAGATCTCAGTCGTCCTCAATAATCAGCAGTGTTCTTTTGTAGGAGGCCTTTCGATAACTTAAGTTTCATCTTCTGCTTTTACATTTACATTTCTTAAAAGTTATACTGATGTTTACTTCCAGTCCCAGATATATTTAGATACATCATTTCAAAAGTAATGAGTCAAAATGTAAGGATGAGAAATAAAATTAACGAGCGTAAAAAAGTAATAGTAAACATGGATCCGGAAATTAATTTATTATTATTTTTTAATTAATTAATTAATTTTTGCTGATTGTGCCTAGCTGAATACTAAGCAGCGACAATTTTATCCCATCACGAAACAAGAACAGCATCTAAATGCAAACTGAATCAACCAATTCACTACAATAAGCATTATTCAGCAAAATTAATTATTCATAAGATCCACCACTTTGCAAGCGCCTGGTGACTGTTTAGGTTGGTATTTCAATTACAAAGTGTGTGTGAGTCTGTGTTCTGTTGCTCACACTGCATGTTGTGTACTTCGGGCGGATATATGGCGAAAATGTGGTCTATTTTCAATTTACGCACCTGTTCGGCAGATCACTTAACGTAGATCAGGGATAGGGGCTACGTACTCTCAAAGCACCGGTACGCTCTCACAAAAATTGCCGCACTAAATACATATAAGAAAATTACAAACCAGTTCAATGCTGTGTCTTTCAAAATGTGTAGTCTCTAGCAGAAATGTGCTGGTGATATAGAATGCATTGTATCCCACAAATCAGAGATGTCGTTTATGTATATAAGTAAGGGATCGAAAATTGTACACAAAGAGAGGTACTGAGTATCTAGATGGCTGGCCTGAAGTAGATTATGTACTTTTATATTGTCTACAGAGAAAAGTGTAGGATGAGTACAGTAAAAGCGCCTTATTCGCGGGGGATATGTTCCGCAAATATGCCGCGAATACAGAAGCCGTGAATATGGAATGGTAATTGAAAGTGGAATCTAAAAAAAATGGTCTAATAATTAATCAAGAGAAAACAAAATATTAAAAATGTTGTAATCACAACAAAAAAACCGGAAAATTTACAAATTGATGGCATGCAAATTAACACAGTAGAATCATTTAAATATTTAGGTACCAAGTAAGTGGATATAATGTATTAGAAGATGAAATTAAGGAAAGATTGGTAAATGGGAATAAAGCTTATTTTGCAAATTAATATCAAAAACTGCAAAAATAAGGTTATAGAAAACACTCATCTGACCAGTAGTTACATATGTTTGTGAAACTTGGTTCCTAAAAGAAACAATAAAATAGAAATTACTAATTTTTGAAATAAAAATGTTAAGAAGAATATTTGGACCAAATAGAGGAACTGATAACTGTTGGAGAATCAAAACAAATAATGACAAATTAATCAAAAATCAGAACATAGTAAACCATATAAGGTCTCTCAGAATTAGTTTGCTTGGACATTTGATAAGAATGGATGATCAGAGACTGGTCAAAAAACTCTACAAATGGAAACTTATAGGGGGCAGATCTGTTGGAAGACCGAAGAACAGATGGGAGGATGTCACAATGAACGATCTAAGGAAAATGAAAGTGACTAATTTGAATATGGCAAGAGACAGATTTGCATGGAGGAGGAATGTTGAGAATGTCAAAACTTTCATGTTTGAAGTTGTCGTGCCTTAAAATGATGATGATGAATTTATATGGGTATAAGGGGATACGTTTCAAGGTTCTAAAATAAAATAATCAAAATAAAATCAATTAATGAGAGATTTTGAACAACTTTCCTTTTACTCGGCATTATAAATTAGCAACAAAGCAGAAGAGCCGCGTGTTATTCAATCAAAATTATTGCAACGAATGACAAGTTGAAACAATAAAACACCGATCGTGGCGAGGGCGGCATTTATCAACGGATATAGCGGCACGTTAAATACAGTGGCGGTGGCTTTTAACAATGAACTTTAAGCTTAGTGACAATAAGGTTTCTTTTACTTTGATATTAATTTGTCCATTTGGTTTGAAAGCCGCCATGACACTTGCCTGCAGTAAAAAAAAATGTCGATACGTTAATAAAGGATACTAATCCTTCTAATATACCGACTGGATTCGCGAATAAATAATTTTTTAGCCGCGAATACAGGAACTGTGTCACAATTTTTTAACCCGCGAATAACGAGATTTTCCTGCGTTCGTTTCATGTTTATGTAGTGTTAAGTGTGTTTATGGGACATGATGTAGAGAAGGACGAAGGTGAAACCCGGTGCCGGCACATAACCTACACTTATCGAAAAGCACCGAGGGGACCGACATGATTAACGTCCCCATCCGATGGACGAATCGCTATCAACAGTAGTACTTACTTCTCAACGTACCGCTCATGGGCTGCAATAGTGGCACAATTAAAATAAGTGATATTTGGAGTTAGTACACTTTTCATTAACTTAAAATAGTCTTCTTCCTTTCAGCAACAGTGGCTCATCGTTTAGTTCATTATTTCACCAACAAATGGCAGATGTGTTAGTCATATGATATCGGCCTTCAGCTTTAAGAAAAACTTTAACATCATTTATCTCAAAACTTGCTTTTTTGATTTGTGCCGCTATTGCAGCCCATGAGTGATATGTACTGCGAAGAAGTTTGCAATTTGATACAGTTACCTGGTGCATAATCTAGCGATTAAAAATTATACAGCACCACCTCTCCTGGCTCCATGTTTGAAAATTTCATAATCATCATCAACAATCACAGATTAAGCCCATCTGGCCTGTTCCGGTCTCAAAGATTCTCATTCAAAAGTTGGATCCATCTCTTCTTCGGTCTACCAACATTCCTGCGTCCTTTTGGTTTGTATTTAAGTATAATTTTGGGTATGCGATCATCTTCCATACTTTGAACATGTTCTTTCCAGTTTTTTTCTAGATCATTTTATTCTATCTAAGAGTTTAAAAATATTTAGCTCATTTCTAATATCTTCACTTCTTCTCTTATCTAGAAGTTTGCAACCAGCCACACTTCTCAGAAATCTCATTTCAGCTGCTTCTCTGATCTTCTCTTCTCTTTAGTTAAAACCCAAAATTCACTACCATACAATAGTAAGGGGACTGCCACTACTTTATACAACTTCAGTTTTATTTCTTTTCTTGTGCTTTTAAATATCCGTTTGATTGTTCCACATATATAATTAAATTTATTAAGTTTGTTAAATAGATCTTCATTTTTAAAATAGGAGATTTCATAACCCAGGTATTTAAAATGGAAATTTTACAATCAAATTAATTTAATTAACAGTTTTCAAACCAGCCGAGTATCGAACCCGGGCCCGGTAGTTCGGAAACAGGCATGGTACCACCTGAGCCACCACAGCAAACTGAACTATAAATTTATATGATCGACATCTGATTTGGTTACGCTTAAGCAGTAACCTTTCTTCCCATCTTTTCTCTGTTTTGTGTTCGAATTAATATCCTGTATTCATAGAACTTCAAACATAAAATGTATTATCTTGTAGAAGATTAATTTCCGGACCCATGTTTACTGGAATGTTTTTTTAAATTTCTAATCCCTACATCTGAAAAATATATTTTCAAACATCCTGTATAAATATAAAAGACGAATAAGAGTTTCCTTTTTTATAACGGGATGAAATTGCCAAATTTAATAAAGGCAGCTATCTTTTTCATAGAATGAAACGTATTGTTGTATAGAAAACTGCGGGGACGTGAAGTGATGGGAACATGAAAGGCTTCTTGTTATTCTAACTGAAAATGTTAAAACCCAATGATGGGAAAGATGGTGAAAAATTTGCTGTGATTATATGAACTCTAATTAAAATTTTGGATAATGGTAGACATGGATTGATAGTCTTTTTCATAATGTTCTCCTCTTCCATAACGCTTGTTAAATTTCTTCTGTGGAGCGCGGTACCACAAGGATCAGTATTATGTCCACTTTTATTTTCTACGTACATTAATGACATCGGTGACAGCATGAAGCATTGCAAATGAGTAATAAAATTCCAACCCACATTTGATTTAACGACAGAGCTAGTTCATACAGAGCAAACTGAATTGTTTTCGTCTTTAAATATCGAAAATAAAATTAAACCAAAACATCTAAATTTCATACGATAGTCTTATTTCAAGGGAGCAGAAAATATTTCAGGTATTATTCAGTACTACGTAATGGCCTGTCCTTGTGGAGTAATGATTCTTATTGTTTTGCGTAATACACACACACACACACACACACACACACACACACACACATATATATATATATATATATATATATCTCCAACTATTAATGATGGGCTGCTCATTTAGGGAGGAGGCTTTCGCCTCACGTTAAAGCATCTATAAAAAAGACTTAATCAAGAATCACTGTAATCTCTCTTGCAGGCAATAAATTAGTTTAAACTGTTTTTTATTTTGGAGAAAACAATTTAGAGCAGATGTGGTAACTTAGCTACATGTTATTGTAGTAATGCTTCTGGTTTTATGTCTGCATGGGACGAAGTTTAAAATGTAATTTGTCGAAGCCGTGTCCTGGAGGGACTGGTACTGTGCTTAATCTCGTAAGTGAGACCACACACACCTATAAAACATAACACACGCCCTCTCGGTGACAGAATTACTGCGCTCACCACTCAAATTCCTAACATAATCTATGGTTTAATTTCCGCCTAAATGAGTTTATACCAGATACATTCTTTTTTGCAAAAGGTGTTTCTACTGTACATCCTGGACAAAATACATCACAAAAATAAATTCTTCAGCACGTTTTACAACTCCATAATGCAACAACAAATACACGCAGATTTTCCTCGATTTTTATTTGCGATATTCGTAGGCACTTCGTAATCGCAAATTAATCACTAGCTCTCTTCTTGATTTCTTGTCAGGTTGGCCATTAAAGGGGCTTATAAGTAAATACTATGAAAAACAAATTTATTGACTCAAACAACAGAGTGTTCAGTCCACCGCTGTGGTCTCGAGGCAGCGGGCCCGGGTTCGATTCCCGGTCGGGACAGTTAGCTGGGTGAGGTTTTATCGGTGTTTTTCCCTCACCTATAAGACAAATCACAGGAAACGTTAAGGCCCAAATGGTCCCCGAACATCATGCGACCATCGCAATCATCATCATTCATATTCATCTTAGATTAAGCTTAGGGTTAAGGACTCTCCTGGCGCACCACAATCATCATCTCATCACCCATCATACCATCGGGACAACGTAACCCTGCCTTCCAGGCCCCGCAACCTCAGAAGTGGGTTACAATTACGTCAATGCCAGGAGAGAACACCAGAAAATGTCCAAAAAGGACAAAAAACATGGGACATTAAAACAACATCAGCGTATTCACTCCTGCATCTTATTCCAAAAGTTCAGTTAAAAATTCAAATTTATTAGTGATGTTATTTTTTGTAAGATTGTGCATAGATGTAAATACAAGCTTGTTGAAACTTTAGACTGGGTTTCCTCAAAATGTAATTTTTAAATAAAAAACAAAAACACAATATCTCGAGAACCGTTTGTTGGATTTCAATAAAATTTTGTACCCAAGTGGTTATCATAATCTCTAGAGAATGGAATACAATGGTTAAATTCCAATCAAAAATGAGCAGTTTCTTGTGCAGATGTATTGAAAAATTCACAATTTCTTAAAAATACATATTTAAAAATGTGTACCTTGAATATGAAGACAAGTGGAATATTCATTGAGGTCCAACATCTATATTATAAAGTCAGTTTTAAGTAAAACATTAGTAATTGGTTTTTAATTACTCAATTTAAGAGCGATCTTGTTTTTTGTGGTAACATGACAATTTTTATTAAAAAATTCTATTCCAGAAACATATAGTTACCACATGTATTAAATTATCAACTTAAAAAGTTTGAGAACCACTGCAAAAACGAACCAACTTTTTCATTGTTCAAGTAATTCTTTCATGGTACACAAGAAATTAAACATAGGCTCAATTCTGGAAATGCATGCCATTATGCATTACAAGGACACTTGTCGTCTCAACTTCTCTGAAAAGGATTAAATTGAAAATATATAAAACTGTTATTCTCCCAGTTACATTATATGGATGTGAGACATGGACTCTTATTTTAAGGCAGGACAAAATTATATGAGTATTTGAAAATAAAGTTCTTAGGAACTAGTGGTTATGCTCCTTGCCTCTGGTCCCGAGTGTCGCAGGTTCAATACCGGCTGGGGTCGATGGAATTTTTAGGATGGAAAAATCCAAGGAGCAAGTTCTCCGGGAGGGACTTTAAGCCGTGGGTACCGAGTCTGAAGATTTTCAGGCTCGTAACAGATCCTTAAGCCTGAATGAAAAGGCCTCTAAGCAAAATTTACCGAATTTCCCCGTCCTAGTACTATTTCTTAATTTATATAGTTTACTTAAAACATTACATTTTCATTGTAAAAATATTGAATTTCAATTATAAATAATTATTTATTTAAGGATTTCAACCTTGGTTTCCTATATGTCAGTATGAGGCGGATCGCTGACCACGGACCACTCAAATGACATCTATACGAAAAGAAGTGTAACTAAATTAGTATGGTTCAAATTTTTCCCTGTAGGGGGAGAGCGCCTAGATCTCTGTTAAGGGAAACATGGGCTTATAAGACAAGAATGAAAATTCTTGCACCAAAGAAAGATGTGCATACATGCGAATGGAGAAGATTGCTTAACAGTGAGCTACATGATCTTTATGAAAACCAGATATAATAATAAGAGTTAAGTCGCGTAGACTGCGATGGGCAGGACATGTGCTATGAATGGGGAATTAAAGAGGGGCATGGAAACTCTGAAGGAAAACCAGAGGAAAAGTGCCCAGTATGTAGTCCAAGAATGAGATGGGAGAACAATAGTAATTATGATTTATGGGAAATAGTTTATACAGGGACGATTGGAAAACATTAGCTGAATATAGGGATGTATGGAGAGCTTATTTCCGCATTGCCATGAACCTATAGGTACGATAATGCCAGTGAGTTTGTTATATTTATGTCAAAAATTAGCCTTGTCAACTTTCGAACATGATATGATCGTATATCATTATAAAATGGGCGGAGTTTTTTAATTATTTTTTTAATGACAGGCCAAAAAAAATCGTAAAATTATTATAAAACAGAAATATAGCATCAGAAACATTAACAATAAACATTGAAACTGTTATGTTTTGCTGCTCTGGCAGTTAAAGGGCTATACTAAGTACCATAGAACTCCAATGCAGAGTAGCATGTGCGTATGTCAGAAAAATAGTCACTGTAAACATAAAAACCAACATTAAGTAGTATATTATACAGAGTGTTACAAGAGTCATAGAGAAAGTTTTAGTAATGATTGGTTATAGTGAATGCATTTTTATTAAGTAACACGCTGTAGCGTAGTGGTTAAGGCACTGAGCTATAAGCCGGAAGGTCTAGGGTTCAAGTCCCGGTGGGGTCAGGATTTTTAAACTGACCCAAACCTTCTGGCGGCACTATGGCCCTGGGGTCGACTCAGCCTCTAACGGAAATGAGTACCAGATGCTTGTTCTGGGGTAAAGGCGGCCGTCACGCAGGGCTGACAACCCGGCTGATATGAAGTGCCGATTGTCTAGAAATAGTTGAAGCCTTAACCTCCCACTACCCCAACGGCCTCCTGAGGCCTGTAGTGGGAATACTTTACTTTTACTTTAACATATACAGAGTGATTCAGAAATATGGCTATACGTTTGATCGCATTTTGTGACGAAAATATTATCATTAAAGGAAATATGATATTATCATTGGAAAGGGAATCCTTCAAATTACAAAAATAGAACGAAACAAAACAAATCACTGCTCACGTACAGCTTGGCGGGTTGTTTTTGTGGGCTAGCGTCGAACGCCTCCACAATTCTCTTCGTTGTTTCTGCATCCGTGTTAATGCGAGGCCTTCCAGGAGGTTTGATTTTCTGCATCCTTCCCGTTTCCAGCAGTCGTTTTCTCCACTTCCCCACAATCGACGGCTGCAATGCTACGTTAAACTCACGTCTTGTCCGTCTTGCGGCCTCACGATCATTAGCATACGTTATTGCCCATGCAGCAATTGTAATTTGCTGTTGCATATTCAACGCCATTTTGACTAATAACGTAAATTCTACACTGTTTTGTTTTATTCCATTGTTATAATTTGAATAATTGCCTTTCCAACGGTAATTTCATATTTCCTGTAATGGTAATATTTTCATATTTATATGTCAAAATACTCTACCATAAGGTTTACACAAAATACGTTTTGAAAGGAATATTCTAACAGATTAAAATGTGTGTTCGAACAATGTGCCCTGTCATCCATTTACGTTACGTATAAATATTTTCTTAAATAAAATGGTACTATATATTTCTAATGCTTCAGTTCTTTTCACTTAATTACAACTTGCAAATTTTGATACGACCGCGATTTTACGCGGGATATGAGTACAAATAGAAGGTATGGGGGATAAAATTGTTCAAAAAAGTAGATAAAAT
Organism: Diploptera punctata; assembly: GCA_030220185.1. NCBI lineage: Eukaryota > Metazoa > Arthropoda > Insecta > Blattodea > Blaberidae > Diploptera > Diploptera punctata. Next base: position 1,094,621 of record JASPKZ010000001.1, read on the forward strand.
ACGAGTAAAAATGGAAGTAAAAATAAATTGATGTGAATGTGCTAGTTTATCTGTTACAGCCAACCAAGCGAAAGCATGGGAACGATTTGTCATATGAAAGCGTAACTGTCTGACCGTTGTCCAGTCTACATGGTCACAGCATATTAATCACAAACCTCATTACCACATAACAGCCTGCAGCTCATTGCGGTTCCTATATTGTAACATCAATTCAATGCATTTAACTCGTCATAAGGTCTAAATTTAGTCCCTTTTGGTGACAGTAAAATTTTATTAACTCTAAGAAAATCTCAGCAAAACGACAAATTCTGTCCCACTGGTCTGTTACCATGACCACTATGTTCGTGGATTTTTTTAGCCTTTAAATTGGCAATGTATCCGACAGTATACATCAATTGGTTTAATTTATTTAATATTTTTAATAAAATGAAACAAACCGAATGAGAAAAAATACTTAAACAATTGTGCATGATTTAGTTTTCACTGCGGTCCGCTTCATTTAAATAACTTACACGACAAAATAATATTTTGTCAATTTCATCATCATCATCATCATCATCCGGTATCAAGGCAGCGCCGTCTTCCGGAAACCAAACGCCATTCCTCTCTGTCCATCCATCGATCCTTCCTCCAATCCTCTGGTATTCATAGCTGTTTGTACCCCTTCTATACAAGTTTTCTTCGGTCTTCCTCCTTTCTATTGGGATTCATTCCATAATTATTTTAGGCAATCTTTGCTCTGGCATTCTTTTGACATGGCCATACCATTGTAATGTTTTCTTTTCTATGGTACGCCGTAGCGTAGTGGTTAAGGCACTGAGCTACAAGCCGGAGGGTCGAGGGTTCAAGTCCCGTTGGGGTCAGGATTTTTAAACTGACCCAAACCCTCTGGCGGCACTATGGCCCTGGGGTCGACTCAGCCTCTAACGGAAATGAGTACCAGACGCTTGTTCTGGGGGTAAATTCGGCCGTCACGCAGGGCTGACAACCCGGCTGACATAAAGTGCCGATTGTCTAGAAAAAGTGGGAGCCTTAACCTCCTACTACCCCAAGGGCCTCCGGGCCTATTGTGGGATCACTTTTACTTTTAATGTCTACGATGTCCGGCTCCTTTTGAACACCCATAATTTCCCCAATTTCTTTATTTCGTATTCTATCCATTATTTTGCCAATTTAAGGGTTAAATAAATACATTCAAATTAATTGTTTTTCCTTTCTTGTTTTATTTCATCTTTCTGGCGGTTCGATCCCGGTCGGGACAAGCTCCTGGATGAGATTTTTTTTTCACCTGTAAGACTAATGTCAGGATCTTAGGGTCCAACGGTCACCGAAAATCATCCGGCCATTATCATCAACATTATCATTACCATCCTTCACCGGTGTGGAAAACAACGGGAATCTACCATACATATAATTCCCTATACTGGAGCCACTGATTCTCCGGCCTTGACGTTTTCACGAGTGTTGCCGATATGGATATTCAGTTGGAGTGGTCGCTTTACGTATGCAGTTAACAGACATACAGCTGACATCTCAGCAATTTCAAACCTTACTAGAGCGCTTTACCTGCGTCAAGAGCAGTGATTGGCTGTGGCAGACATTTACTCCCACAGCAACTATATCCTTATTGGCAGTAGAGGGCGAATTCTCCCTTTACCCCTAGTATAACCTAAAATTCAGAGCCGGAGTTATGGCGACTCGGGTACAGTAAAGCTGCAAAGCATAGAGCATAGCATGTGCTGTGAAAGACCTGCCCTCGGGCAGAACACTGTAGAGTAGAATACTTCCGGCAATGTTAATTGGTGGATGGGGACTGTTAATTATTTGACGTCTTATATCCTAAGGGAGTCCACCGCTGTGGTCTCGAGGTAGCGTGCTGCCTTGTCACGCAGCGGGCCCGGGTTCGATCCCCGGTTGGGGCAGTTTTTCTGGGTGAGGTTTTTATCGGGGTTTTTCCTCACCTGTAAGACAAATGTCAGGAAAACTATAAGGTCCAAACGGTCCCCGAAATCATATGGCCATCATCCTTATCATCAGCATCCTTATCATTATCATCATCACTATCATTCTTCACCGGTGTGGAAAGCAACGGGAAGCTACCACACCTACACAATTCCCTAGTAAAGCTACAAGCATAGCATGAAAATGCTATGATTACAGTGAAGGACCTGCCTTCGGGCAGAATTACTATGGACTATCCTAAGGGATACCCCTCACTGTACATTCTAAACATAATCTCTCACTCTAGTCTTCTTCTTCTTCTTCTTCACGGTTTAGGCTTATTTACTAGCCTGTTCCGGGTCCAAATTATTGCTCTTTCCATCTCTTCCTTGGTCTTCCCAAACTACTTCTTCCTCGTGGTGTATAGTTGTAGGCTATATCTTTGGAGCTTTTAAGTATTTTGAAGTGTTCCCTGAGTACGCTACTAACGTACTGCAGGGTTAGTCCTTTGGAGGGGCTGCCTCCTTAAAGCCTTTGGACTTGCTTCCTTGTGTTTTATCCCCACAAGGAGGGTAGCCTCTTCCGCCTTCTGCCGTTTAGGACTTCACTCTTGTTTCCCCGAGCTGGGTCTCTTATTTCATTCCCAGAGATTGGATTGCCACTTCTGCCATTTTCGCCGTTCCGATATTTCTATCTCCGCCGTGTCTGCCGTTGTGGTCTTCCGTGTTTGCAGCTTCCAGTGTGGGCGTTGCTCCCACGTTGCGGATTACTCTGTTCCCTCTCCTCTTATCTAACCGCAAGCCAAGGCTTCCCGGTTATGATCGTCTGGGTCATTGGTAGTAAGCCTCCCTACCACGCCAAGGTGATAATCCACAGGGAGGCTCTCTCTCTAGGAAAGTTGTTTAAATCAATTTGGGCTGCCAACCTGGAAGTAGGTAGTTATTTCTGGCAATCAAAACTAAAAATCAGGAGCTGAATATTATCTTCTTTCAGCAGCTGATAAAAGTATTGAGCTCGGAATCAGCATGCTCTTTTTTCAGCAAGTTGTAAGCTTGTATCTATCTATAATAGCGTAGCGCAGTTGAGCCGTATCCTCTCTTTGATAGGAGTTACTAGTCCAAGCTAACTTAGTTACCTTATTTGCCCATAGATATCTGTGGTAAATATCGACCCAATGAGACATCTAGCAGGCAACTAAGGTATTACCAGGATGTTAAGGTCAGCACATTTTGCTTAGAGGCTTTTTTATATAGCCTTATAGATCTTTTAAGAGCCTGAAAATCTTCAGACTCGGGATCCACGTCCTAAAGTATGAAAAAATCCATCGACCCCGGCCGGGTTTGAACCCGCAACCCTCGGGACCAGAGGGAAGGAGAATAATCATTAGTCCAACGCGGCCGACTGTATGCATGTATAGCATGCATAAACTCAAGGATAGTCAAAAATACATTTTTTTCATTTAATTTAAACCCCTAAATGACAGAAGAACTTTACATTCACATACCTTACTATTCCAAATTCTGCACACATATTTACCAACTTATTTAACAACACGTTTTCAACATTTATCGGCTCATCACAATTTAGGAACAAGATCACAAGACTCTTCTTTACTTTTGATACCACAACACAGGACCTGTCTGTACTCTGAATCTTACACAATATCTATGGCTAGAGCATGGAACTCACTTCCCAGTCATGTCAGGGACTGTCAATCGCTATCATTATTTAAATCCAAATTAACTGATATCTTAAGTTCGACACAATGAAAACATTAACTACATAACAACTATATAGAGCATTCTATTAATAATCATGTAGGAAGCTACTTACTTTATTTTATATCATTTTAATTTTATTATATTCTATGTTTTTGTTAGCATTAGCTAGTATTAGATCCATCATCATTGTATTTTGTTTAGTCTGTATTTTAATATCTTAAAATTGTAATATTACGTAATTTTTGTATAATTTTACTATTCGCTGGTTGAGTGGAAGAGAAGGCCTTATGGCCTTAACTCTGCCAGCTAAAATTAATCATTATTATTATTATTATTATTATTATTATTATTATATAAAATAAGACAGTTTTGTAACTAGATACAACCTTTGTCTTCAAACGTAATCTATCACTCAGCCTCTCTTTAACTGAGTAATTAAAATAATTAATGAAACAGGACAAGAATTATTATCAGACATATGTCAAAACAATGTAAGATGAAATAATCGTCGGAGATATACGAACTGTATATGTAATCGAATCGGGAGAACTCGTGGAATTTGATTTTAATATAATTAAGTACAAATAAATAAAATTAACAGGGGTTGATAGGATCATGGATAAACTATCAATCATATTGCGGAAATCATTTAGCAAGTACATCGTACCGCTATTGTCAAGAGACAAGCGCATGAAACGCGAACAATAGATCCCTGTTAGGTTCGTCTTCCGGGCATATAGGCCGTGGTCCAGTCGTTCTTCTACTCGACGTTTCGTCTACTGCTGCGGTAGACATCTTCAGGAGATACTGCGTGCTCTCTGTGAACTCCTCAACAGTCGGCTGCAGACTGGCTGGTCGTTGGAAACTCCCTCCCTATTTATAGGCACGCCCCTGGTGGAGAGGCGGTTTTCTGCGCGGTCCGTGTTGCGTGCTGTTTTGTCCAGGCTGTCGCTAGCAGAAGTCATAGGCTTCGTGGGTGTATTGATGCAGTGCCGAGATTCTCGATAGTTGTTTATCTTCATGGTTTCTTCTTTTTTTCTTCTTTTTGTTAAAGGAATTTTTGTGTTTCTATATTTCAATGGCTTCTCTGTACAGTCTGGTGTAATAATGTGATGTTTGGGACAATACCTGTGTTTCTTCGAATCTTATTATATGTTCTTGGTTGTTCATCCAGTGTTCCGCTACGGCTGATTTTTCCTTTTGTTTTAGTCTGCAATGCCTCTTGTGTTCTTTGCAATCTTGTGGTAACCATTCTTTTGTTGTGCCGATATAAACCTGTCCACACTGCAAGGGATGCGATATATACCGGCAGTACTTAACGGATCTCTTGTATCTTTGGCTGGGCGCAGTATATTGCTGATTTTTTGTGTTGGCTTGTAGGTTGTAGATATGTTATATTTATTTAATATTCGACCAATTCTCTCCGTTATAGTCTTGATATATGGTAGGTACACCTTACCCTTTGCCTCCTCCTTGTTCCCGTTTTCGGATTTGTATTTATTGGGATTTATGGCTCGGCGAAAATCTGTTTTGCTGTATCCATTGGATTGAAACGCTGCTTGGAGATGATTAATTTCTTCTTGTAGATACTGTGGTTCCGAAATCCTTTTGGCTCGTTCCACCAGGGTTTTAATTATTCCGCGTTTTTGTCTGGGATGATGGTTGGACCGCTTATGTAGGTATCTGTCTGTGTGAGTCTTTTTCCTGTATACCTTGTGTCCAAGTGTCATGTCTTGGTTTCGAATTACAGTAATTCGAAACCAAGACATGACACTTGGACTCAAGGTATACAGGAAAAAGACTCACACAGACAGATACCTACATAAGCGGTCCAACCATCATCCCAGACAAAAACGCGGAATAATTAAAACCCTGGTGGAACGAGCCAAAAGGATTTCGGAACCACAGTATCTACAAGAAGAAATTAATCATCTCCAAGCAGCGTTTCAATCCAATGGATACAGCAAAACAGATTTTCGCCGAGCCATAAATCCCAATAAATACAAATCCGAAAACGGGAACAAGGAGGAGGCAAAGGGTAAGGTGTACCTACCATATATCAAGACTATAACGGAGAGAATTGGTCGAATATTAAATAAATATAACATATCTACAACCTACAAGCCAACACAAAAATCAGCAATATACTGCGCCCAGCCAAAGATACAAGAGATCCGTTAAGTACTGCCGGTATATATCGCATCCCTTGCAGTTGTGGACAGGTTTATATCGGCACAACAAAAAGAATGGTTACCACAAGATTGCAAGAACACAAGAGGCATTGCAGACTAAAACAAAAGGAAAAATCAGCCGTAGCGGAACACTGGATGAACAACCAAGAACATATAATAAGATTCGAAGAAACACAGGTATTGTCCAAACATCACATTATTACACCAGACTGTACAGAGAAGCCATTGAAATATATAAACACAAAAATTCCTTTAACAAAAAAGAAGAAACCATGAAGATAAACAAAATCTGGATCCCGGCACTGCACAATACGACAACGAAGCCTATGACTTCTGCTAGCGACAGCCTGGACAAAACAGCACGCAACACGGACCGCGCAGAAAACCGCCTCTCCACCAGGGGCGTGCCTATAAATAGGGAGGGAGTTTCCAACGACCAGCCAGTCTGCAGCCGACTGTTGAGGAGTTCACAGAGAGCACGCAGTATCTCCTGAAGATGTCTACCGCAGCAGTAGACGAAACGTCGAGTAGAAGAACGACTGGACCACGGCCTATATGCCCGGAAGACGAACCTAACAGGGATCAAGACGCCGGCCGTGAAAGCCTACAGTTATACGCGAACAATAGAGTTAACACTTCGAGAAATGTATTGTACGAGCAGATTAGGGGACGATTCTTTGTAGACCAGTAATCTTAAGATCTTAAACCCAGCTTCACTGACTGTGTGCTGGTTGTGGGGAAGAGAATGCCTTATGGCCTTAACTCTGTCAGAATAAATAAATTTTTATTTATTATTATTATCATTATTATTATCATTATCATCATTATTATCCACCGCTGTGGTCTCGAGGTAGCGTGCTGCCTTGTCACGCAGCGGGCCCGGGTTCGATCCCCGGTCGGGGCAGTTTTTCGTGGGTGAGGTTTTTATCGGGGTTTTTCCTCGCCTGTAAGACAAATGTCAGGAAAACTTTAAGGCCCAAACGGTCCCCGAAATCATATGGTCATCATCATCATTATCATCCTTATCATTATCATCATCACCATCATCCTTCACCGGTGTGGAAAGCAACGGGAAGCTACCACACCTACACAATTCCCTAGTAAAGCTGCAAGCATAGCATGAAAGTGCTATGATTGCAGTGAAGGACCTGCCTTCGGGCAGAATTACTGTGGATCATCATTATTATTATCATCATTATCATTACAATCGCCATATCATTATAATCACCATTATCATCATTACTACCGCCATTATTATTATCGTAATCATCATTATCATTATCATTATCATCATCATCAATATCATTATTATCATCATTATTATCATTATCATCATCATTATTATTATCATAATCATCATTATCATTTTCATTATTATCATCATCATCATTATCATTATTATCAGTATTATCATTATTATTATTATTATTATTATTATTATTATTATTATTATTATTATTATATTCAAGTTGAATTTTATAAAACGTGAGAACGATACGGGGAAAAGGTGAAAAGACATATGGATGTATGGAACATATTCGGCTGGGAACATGTACTTGTTTTCCCAGACAGAAACTCGTTCCTCTCATTGCACTGTCAATGCAATACATTAGTAATGCTGTGTATACAAATATGCTTTTCATCGTAGAAGTCCCACAACTCAATGAAGAATCCTCGCTGAATTACAATGTAATGGTCGTGCGAGCGAATCAAACTCAATTTTATAGTCAAATAAAGAACTTGCTATTCAAGATCGAATGTGAAACACAGAACAAAGCTCATTCTAAAGCCACCCTTTTCTGATTCCGAGAAGCATTCAATTAAATTAGATTCCCAGGAAAAAGATACCAACACATTGGTCTCCCTCAGATTTCTCAGAAGAAAATGTTAATGCGTGTTGCCTTCAAGTTTTAGAGACGCTTTTAATTTCAACTTGTTCTTGACTCGAAGTCTTTAGTGATAATTGCTAATTGGTATTTAATTAGCATTATTAGTTTTATTTCTTCCTTTCACTCTTTAATTTTGAATTGTTTATATTCAATAAGTCCACCGCTGTGGTCTCGAGGTAGCGTGCTGCCTTGTCACGCAGCGGGCCCGGGTTCGACCCCCGGTCGGGGCAGTTTTTCTGGGTAAGGTTTTTATCGGGGTTTTTCCTCACCTGTAAAACAAATGTCAGGAAAACTTTAAGGCCCAAACGGTCCCCGAAATCATATGGCCATCATCATCATGATCATCCTTATCATTATCATCATCATCATCATCATCCTTCACCGGTGTGGAAAGCAACGGGAAGCTATCATACATACACAATTCCCTAGTAAAGCTACAAGCATAGCATGAAAATGCTGTGATGGACCTGCCTTCGGGCAGAATTACTATGGATGGATGGATGAATATTCAATAATTCAAATCCAATATAATTATAGTAAGTAATTCCTTGTTATAATTACGTATGTATGTATCTATGTAGGCCTATGTATGTATGTATCGGGGCACGCAGTAAGGTACAGTACATAAGGACTTTTTAAAGTACATAAAGACTTCATTAGACTAAAATTAAGATTAAAATATAAAATTATGGAATATTCACCTGAAAGGTCCGTCTCTCAACTTAATTAATTATTTAACTGTAGCGCTATAGTTGAATAATTAATTAAGTTGAGGAGACGGACCTTTCAGGTGAATATTCCATAATGTTATATTTTAATTTTGAATAATGCCTCAACGGAACACACCATGAATCTTATAAAAGTTAAAAGTATACAATTTTTTTTTGCAAATGCCCCAGGTTGTCTTTCGACATTCCTGGTGTTCTCTCCTGGCATGGCGTAGTTGTAACCCACGCCTGGAAGGTGGGGTTACGTTGCCCCGATGATATGATGGGTGATGATGATGATGATAGTGGTGCGCCAGGAGAATCCCTAATCCTAAGCTTAATCTAAGATGAATTTGAATGATGATGATTGCGATGGCCATGTGATTTCGGGGACCGTTTGGCCTTAAAGTTTGCCTGACATTTGTCTTACCGGTGAGGAAAACCGCGATAAAAACCTCACCCAGAAAAACTGTCCCGACCGGGGATCGAACCCGGGCCCGTTGCGTGTCAAGGCAGCACGCTACCTCGAGACCACAGCGGTGGTTATTTACAAATATGGGTCGCACGGGCAGTAAGCCGTACGTGCTGCTGACAGTCCGTTACAATAAGTTAATGTTTGGTAATAATATACTTAAAACAAAAAAAGAAAAAGGAAACAATAATATTACAATTAGATAACAATACAATTACATTATACATTAACTAGGTTATGTAGAATTATTAACAATTAATGGTATTACAATTTGTTAATATATTTATTTATTCATGAATGAGTGTTGTTCGTATTTTCCGCGTTGTGTCCAGAAATTTACCAAGATTATCCAATTATCTGGGCTTACCAATAAATAACTCGTAGCATGCCAATCTTTCACGATTTGAATTTAGAAATCTTTCCGGTAATAACTGACGCCTCCAATATTCCAAATCGTTACGTTTTCCTGAACGCAGTTGGTTAAGGCAATAAGCTGCAATCCGGAAGAACGAATCTCCGAGTCCCGGCGGAGTCAGAATTTTTAAACTTCTGACGGCACCATAGCCCTGTAGTCGACTCAGCCTCTAACTAAAATGAGTACCAGACGCTTGTTCTGGGGGTAAAGACGGTCGTCACACAGGGCTGACAATCCGGCTAGCATCAGGTGCCGATTGTCTAGAAAATGTGGGAGCCTTAACCTCCTACTACCTCAAGGGTCTCCTAGGGCCTGTAGTGGGATCACTTTACTTTTACCCCTACCTTCATGTATGTATGTATATATGTAGCTATGTGTGTGTGTGTTCTAATCCGATGCACTGCTCTTTACGTGCTTCGGGTACAGCGCTGGGCTGATAGATGGCGTTAATATGGTCTATTTTCAATTTACTTAGATGATGTATTCTTGAATTGTGTACAGAGAAGAGAGTAGGATGAGTGTATATTTATGTTTGTGTAGTGTAAAGTGTGTTGTATGATTGGTGATGATGAAAAGAAGGAAAATGGTGAAACCCGGTGTCGGCATTCAGCCTAATCCTGTCGAAAAACAGCAAGGGAACCGCCGTATTTATCGTCTCCATCAGACCGACGAATCGTTATAAACACTACCAGATGCCTTTTCTACACATGCGAAGGGATTTGCAATTCAATGTAGGAATCTGGTGCACAATATGTCGATTACAAACTGTATACCACCACTTCCCCTGCCCAAAGATTAAAAAAGGTTGCATTAAATTAATTTTACAATTAAATTTTCAACTCTGTCGTCTACAGAACCCGAGCTCGCTAGTCACCTGAGCAGCACCGGAGATAATAACAATAACAATAATAACAATAACAATAATAACAACTATAACAATAATATTAATAACAATAATAATAACAATAACAACAGTAATATCATCATCATGATCCATGTAAGTATGAGGCCGTGTGGCCTGTTACGGTGTCAAAGAGGAATTAACAATAACAACAATAATAATAATAACAATAATAATAATAATAATAATAACAGTTTCCACCGCTGTGGTCTCGAGGTAGCGTGCTGCCTTGTCACGCAGCGGGCCCGGATTCAATCCCCGGTCGGGACAGTTTTTCTGGGTGAGGTTTTTATCGAGGTTTTTCCTCACCTGTTAGACAAATGTCAGGAAAAATTTAAGGCCCAAACTGTCCCCGAAATCATATGGCCATCATCATCACCATCATCCTTATCATCATCCTTCACCGGTGTGGAAAGCAACGGGAACCTACCACACCTACAATTCCCTAGTAAAGCTGCAAAGCATAGCATGAAAATTATATGTTTGCAGTGAAGGACCTGTCCTCGGGCAGAATTACTACGGACGGGCGGAGCAACAACAGTAATAACAACAACAGTAATAACAACAATAACCACAACAACAACAATAATAACAATAATAATAACATTAATAATAAGAACAATAACAATAATAATAATAACAATAACGATAATAATAACAATAACGATAATAATAAGAACAATAACAATAATAATAACAATAACAATAACGATAATAATAACAATAACGATAATAATAATAATAATAATAATAATAATAATAATAATAATAATAATAATTGTAATAAACCCTGTACAGTATTTCACAACATTTATAGTAATACTTTACTCTCTTCTTATAGGTAAATACACCGTGCCCCATTCAAACCTTCCACATTTTAATTAATCATAACTCTCAAAGTATGCGGAATTATGAAATGAGGTTGGTATTAAAAGAAAGAGAAACTCAAAGAATTTTTGTTTTCATTATTGCAGTTAATTCATCTGTCGCATGTTGGACAATAATGACATAAAACAATGTTCGCCAGACATCACTCCACAGGACTTTTTCCTCTGGGGGTATGTAAAAGACCGCGTGTTTGCGACTCCAGTACAATATCTTCATGATTTACGAACCCGTATCCTTGACACAATTGCAACAGTACCAATGGACATGTTGGACAGAACATGGCACGAAATCGAATACAGACTTGATATTATTCGTGCTACTAATGGTTCACATATAGAGGTGTTTTAGTGTGTGGCAACGAAAATTCTTTCAGTTTCTGTTTCGTTTAATTCCGGCCTCATTTCATAATTCCGCATACTTTGTTAGTTATGATTAATTAAAATGTGGGACGTTTGAATGGGACACCCTGTATTTGCCTAGTTTTAAGTCTGTTTCGCATTGCACAGGTTCTTTAAGAATATTACTTGAATCTCTGCCTTTTACTCATTGAAATCAGAAACCAAAATCCAATAGAGAATAAAAGAAATACATAATCTAGAAATTAAAGATATATTTATGTAAGAAATTCACAAGCAGGAGATAGAATTTTGTGAATAGAAATCTTTAGCGTACAGTACACAAGTGTACTTGGGTTGAAAGGGAGAGTAAATACTAAAGGTGATTGAAAATCGGGATGTATTAAGAGCTCGAGGAGTGAAGTGAAAGCTTGGAGAAAAAGGACATCGTGTGACTAAACAACAAGAGAATGAAAAGGAAAACAATGGAATTCGTGGAGCAGTGTTGAAGAGGTTGAAATGGAATTCGAATGTATACAATGAAAGACAAGGCAGATTCACAAAGATCTAGTTTATTTTTGCGCTGCAACGTCCAACACAAATATTAGGTTAGCTAACACTCTTCATAATAGATTCCGCACATAGCAAACAAACACAATTTGGCTTATAAAATCGATAGGTTTATGTTTCACAGATATTAAAAATACTAGTTTGAAACATGTATTAAGGCCTCCGTGGCGCAAAGCGGTTCGACGCTCGCTGGGGTCCCGAGATCGAGTCTCGGCCACTCAATGTGTTTCGTGGTGGACGAAATGGAGTTTGGGCAGGTTTTTTACGGGGTTTTCTCCCGTTTTCTCTGCCACAATTTCATTCCATCATTTCTCCATACTCATCTCAGTCATTTCGTTTCATTTCTTTCATCTGCCCTGGAATGGTGCGTCAGGCATGGTCGGCCGGCACCCTTGTCATTCACAGACCTCTATATAGGGGGCTCATCTCATCCCTCGACCCGAGCCTGAGTTGGACACGAGTTGAGGATATTTATATTTTTAAATATTTATTAAAGGTAATTTATTATTAGACCCAAAGTCAATAATGAAATTTTCCATATTAATAAATTATACATCATATTTCGCACTCTTGATGTCCCAACTCCTTTCAAAAAACGTTAAACTGAAAATATATAAACTATTATTCTACCAGTTATATTATATATGGATGCGAAAACATGGACTCTTACTTTAAGGGAGGAAAGGAGATTACAAGTATTTGAGAATAAAGAACTTAGGAACAATTTTGGAACAAAGAGAGATGAACAGACAGTTGAATGGAGAAGACTTCATAACAATGAACTGCATAGTCTTTATGGGAAGCCAGATATAATAAGAACAGTTGAGTCTCGTAGACTGCGATGGGCAGGACATGTTGCACGTATGGGGAATGAAAGACTTGCATGGAAGCTTCTTGTAGGAAAGCCAGAGGGAAAACGCCCAGTTGGTAGACCGATAATGAGGTGGGAGAATAACATTAATTATGATTTGAGGGAAGTAGATTATACAGGGAATGATTGAAAAGGATAGCTCAGGATAGGGATGTATGGAGAGCTTATGTCCGCGCGGCCATGAACCTATGGGTTCGATAGTGCCAGTAAGTAAGTAAGTATACTCGTAAAATTAAAGAAATGCCTATAAATTCTTCACTAATACCAATCTATTGATGGAACTTGTTGCTACAAAGAGTGGATTTTTTTTACCTCATGTTCCATGAAAGAGAGACAGGCAGGCGAATGGAGAGGACTACACAACAGTGAGCTATGTGATTTTTATGGGAAACCGGATGTAATAAGAAAATGTAATAATAATAATAATAATATTAATAATAATAGTGCTCCATTCATAGTAATTCTGCCCGAAGGCAGGTCCATCACTGCAATCAAAGAATTTTCATGCTATGCTTGCAGTTTTACTAGGGAATTGTAGGTGTGGTAGCTTCCCGTTGCTTTCCACACCGGTGAAGGATGATAATGATGGTCATATGATTTCGGGGACCGTTCGGGCCTTAAAGTTTTCCTGACATTTGTCTTACACCCCGATAAAAACCTCAACGAGGAAAACTGCCCCGATCGGGGATCGAACCCAGGCCCGCTGCGTGACAAGGCAGTACGCTACCTCGAGACCACAGCGGTGGACAATAATAATAATAATAATAATAATAATAATAATAATAATAATAATAATAATAATAATAATAATAATAATAATAATAATAATAATAATAATAATAATAACAATAATAATAATATAACGTATATATATATATATATATATATATATATATATATTTATTTCCGGTTTTAACAATGTTGATACATTTTTCTGGCACCAATTAATTCTCTTTTATTTCGCTTTATAATTTTCCTCCATTCGTCTCTATTATAACACATTTCTTTCTCTATTCCCCAGTCCTTCAAAGTTTCTCTAATCTCTTGGATCCACGTGAGATTTGGTCGCCCTTTCCTTCTTGTTCTTGATGGTGTCCATTCCATTATTTTCTTCGGTAATCTTTCGTCCTCCATTCGCCTAATATATCCGTACCATTTCAGTTGCTTTTCTTGGATAAATTCTAAAATTGAGTTTTGTACGTAATAATAATAATAATAATAATAATAATAATAATAATATAATAATGATAATAATAATGATTTATTTAAACTGGCAGAGTTAAGGCTATAAGGCCTTCTCTTCCCCTCACTTACTTACTTACTCACTGCCACTATCGAACCCGTAGGTTTATGACCGCACGGCTTATGCTGAAATGTTGTGCTCTTGACAATGAGATTCTTTGATGTGGCAAATGTGACTAATCTAACCCCGTTGTCGTTACTATCTTCATGAAGACTGAATTTGCCCATTGTTGGTTTGAATATATCTTCCCGCCCCACTTTTGCATTAAAATCTCCTAAGACAATTTTCATATGATATCGTGAAAGGCTATCAAATAAGCATTCTAATTCTTCATAGAACTTCTCTTCCCCTTCAACCAGCGAATAATAAATCATACAAAAATTAAATGCATATTACAATTTTAAAATAATGTTAAAATACAGACTAAACTAAGCACAATGCGGACGGGGTTTAACGATAGCCAACACTAACAAAACATGGAATAGAATTAAAATAAAATGCAGCAAGAAGACCTTGCTAGATGAATAGGTATATACAAGATGCTGAATATAATTGTTATCCAGGTAGTATTTTCAATACAAGACTACGGGTCGCATGTTTGGACGCATTAGACAGTAAAATGCCTTCTCTGCTGAGCAAGTTGTATGCTAATACGATTTTGCTTACTCAGAAATCTGTTCATGCGATAATAATTGGTTAAATTTGTAAACTACCTGCGGAGGTAGCTTAAATGAGCAACTCAAATTAAAATCCCGAAGGGAACCGACGGGAACCGATGGTAATCGATGTACTTTGCTGCTTTATCCAACATTTATCCAAGATGTCGGACCTTGAAGACTTCGATCATGTTTTCGGTATACACGGAGAAGAGGAATTTGATAGAGTCTACCAAAGAATTCAACTGGAAAGAACAGGAGAATCGGCGTAGCGTAATATTGCGTGTCGCAGACGTGTTTGTATACGGTATTATTTGCGGGATGCAAGCATAAATGCATTCCTCTATAGCAGACGAAAATAACGGAAGTGGTTTTATCGCTGAGAATTCTGGGTAATTCGTTGCCAATATTACGAAAACGTCGACTCTTGTGCATGACCGATAAGTCGGCCGTTAATTCGTTCTCAGCAATTGCTCACGGTGAATCAGCTCACTAGTGATTGGAAGTAATTTGAGTAGAGAGTAATGTTCTAACATACGACCCTACATCACCTATACAACGTAGTCTGCAGAAGTGGTGCGTAAATTTATCATATACCATATTACGCCATCTATCCACCAAGCGCGGAACTCGAAGCACGTAAACAGTAGCGGATGGCATTAGAACACAAACACAGTTTTTAAAATTAAGCATGTTCATGAAAATGTATTTTTCAGATCTTACAAAGGCGAAAACAAAATGTTACAATGTCTTCAGTTATTCCCAAGTCATACATATAAACTAGTAGGGTAAACCTAATAAAGTACCTCAAAATCGTCTTGGGAATCAATAATTCATTTGAAGAGAGCGCACCAATGGGAAGAAGACGTTAGATCTTGAGTTTAATTCCCTAAAGAACAGCAACTCACTTCTACTGGACCACACCTCGCTGCCCTTTTTGTTATCCATTTCTCATCATTCACCCCTAAGGATTTTAGAGGGAAGTATCTCTTCTATTTGAATGGAAAAACATATTAATTCCCATCACAAAGAACATTTCTTCCATCACTCCTTCCCTCTTGTAATTTCGCATGTTTTGTGAGTAGGCGTATTACAAAAGTTAAATATTTCCCACAAATTGTACTGTAAGTAGATTTAAACATCGCAGATTCCTGTTCAATTCTGAGAAATATCTTTACAACTAACATGCACTTGGAAAATAATTTACAGTACTTAAAGTCTGAAGTTTGATGTAATTAAAGCGAGGAACTTTGTGTTTAACATCACAACGTGAGGTCATTATTGTTTACAAGTTTATAAAATAGGAAAAGTAAACTTGATACAATAAATACGCCTAGCAGACTAATAGCAAGGCAAACAATCAACAGTTTTAAAATTCATTTTGAAGCACCGTTGAGGTTATGTAATAAAATATTAAAATACAAAATTAGTACCTGGTAAATCAGTCGTCCTCAAATAATTATAAAACTTCATCAAGTAGTTAAGATATAGAGGCCTTTCAAAAAACAATGCTTCATCTTCTGCATTTCAACTGTATTTTAATATTTTATAGCAAAGTCTACCGCTGTGGTCTCGAGGTAGTGTGCTGCCTTGTCATGCAGCGGGCCCGGGTTCGATCCCCGGTCAGAGCAGTTTTTCTGGGCCAGTTTTTATCAGGGTTTTTCCTCATCTGTAAGACAAATGTCAGGAAAACTAAGGCCCAAACGGTCCCCGAAATCATATGGCCATCATTAGCATCATCCTTATCACTATAATTATCGTCATCATGATCCTTCACCGATGTGGAAAGCAACGGGAAGCTACCACACCTACAATTCCCTAGTAAAGCTGCAAAGCATAGCATGAAAATGCTATGATTGCAGTGAAAGACCTGCCCTCGGGCAGGATTACTATGGATGGATGGAGCAAGGCAAACATACAAATTTTACACATTAAACGAATATCAACTTCAAGAGAGATGTTTCCAAAACTGTGAAAAATGAGTTATCTAGCTCATTTTAAGACATCTTTCAATTTTTTTGAAACAAAAAAAAGTATATATTTCTCTCAGGTATTTATTCACATATTGCAATAATAAATTGTGTATATTTCCGTTTTTTATTTGAATTTATGTAGGTGGCATGGTGGCATATTGTCCTCATTCGATTTAATTAATTTACACACTTTATAGGCAAATGAATGCAGATTTTTCATTTTTAATAGTACTGGAATACTGCTGTAGTGGTACACATTCTGTACTGGGTTTGAGGAACAATGAAAGGGACCGAAATCACGTAATTCAGAATTTGTATTCCACTACGTGAGGAAAAAATAGCCTATGTGGAGTTAGGACCACAAAAGCACAGTTGTAAAACCAGACGCACTCACGTGTCATGCATCTCTATAACGAGATATAGAGAACAAAGACAAAGTACACAATGCTATTAAGTGGCACATGAAAAAATAACTTGCGTGCATGCGTAGTCACTATACCTCTTCTGAGATAAGTTCAAGTTGTAATGTAAACAAACCAGACGTATGACTGATTTTTCATTGGTCGAATAATGATGTTACCTTTAAGCTTGTAAGAAATAATATATATATATATATTTCGATCCCCGGTCGGGGCAGTTTTTCTGGGTGAGGTTTTTATCGGGGTTTTTCCTCACCTGTAAGACAAATGTCAGGAAAACTTTAAGGCCCAAACGGTCCCCGAAATCATATGGCCATCATCATCATAATTCCTATCATTATCATCATCATCATCATTCACCGGTGTGGAAAGCAACGGGAAGCTACCACACCTACAATTCCCTAGTAAAGCTGCAAGCATAGCATGAAAATGCTATATATATATATATACACACATATATGAAAGTTTTCTTGGGTTTTCCGAGTCTTGGATTCAATTTCGGCCTGTGGCCACTGATTCCGACGTTTCGGCATTATCCCACATGCCATTATCAAGGAATGATAAGTTCGAGTCACAGGTTTAGGTCTTATATAATAAAATACATAGAGTTTTCGCTGTGGTCCGTTTCTTGGATGGGTGTACATCTACGGAAACGGACCACAGCGAAAAATCTATGTATTTTTATTATATATGACCTAAACCTGTGACTCGAACTTATCATTTGTTGATAATGGCATGTGGGATCATGCCGAAACGTCGGAATCAGTGACCAGAGGCCGAAATTAAATCCAAGATGCGAAAAACCCAAGAAAACTTCCATATTCATACTTATATCCGCGAAAATCTGCAATATATATATATATATATATATATATATATATATATATATATAGCTATTAAAAATAAGGAACAGATTTTGAACATTTATTTCTTCCAAACTACAAAAAATAGAAACACAATTCTAACGTTCCTTGAAAGAGAAAAGTTCAAAATTCACTATTTTATGCATTCAATATGAGCACCATGTGCTACACGACAAATACCAAAACGGTGGCTCCTTTCTTGCCAGTGGGGCACGCCGTAGCGTAGTGGTTAAGGCACTGCGCTACAAGTTGGAAGGTCGAGGGTTCAAGTCCCGGTGGGGTCAGGATTTTTAAACTGACCTAAACCTTCTGGTGGCACTATGACCCTGGGGTCAACTCAGCCTCTAACGGAAATGAGTACCAGGCGCTTGTTCTGGGGGTAAAGGCGGCCGTCACGCATCAAGTGCCGGTTGTCTACAAAAAGTGGGAGCCTTAACCTCCTACTACCCCAAGGGCCTTCCGAGGCCTGTAGTGGGATTACTTTACTTTACTATAGATTCTAGTAACTTTCAAATATGAGGGGTTCAGAACAAAAGTCCAAAAATTGAAAATCCTAATTATATGTGGATTTCGGTTTAAAAAAATTAGAGCAATGGTGAACCAAGTAACGTGTTTGTTCTTTTTCGTTGCAAAAATAGTACTTTATACTTCATCTGGAATTAAATGTATTACACACAGAAGATGGTCTGAACAATTTTAATAATTCTAGCTTTTATGAAACCCTGGAAGAAGAAGAAGAAGAAGAAGAAGAAGACGATGATGATGATGATGATGACTTTAACTTTATATTAGTTTTCTCAAAAGAGTCCACTTTCGATCTGAGCCCCTCATATATATATATTGTAAGAAATTACAATTCCACTGGCATGAAGACAAAATGATAGTAAGTTAAGAAAAAAGTGATTCTTATTAAAACTTGAGTATTCTTAAGAGTTCCTGAGAATTACAGAAACTTGTCTCTTAACAATTATAAAGTTAAGTGAAAATTAGACAAGAGAAATGTTGTTCACGTTTTCAAACTTTTCGAAAACTCATAGAAGATTCACTTCAAGACACCTCGATGATTAAGAATGTTACAAACTCCTTTACAACTTGCAAAGCTAATTTCGTTTTAAAGTTCACTGTGTGTAAACATTTCAAAGATATACCATATGGGACTTCAGAAAGATCTTTTAACTTTTTAGAGGGAAAAGTCTTTTGTATTATATTCTCGCTGACTTCGATCCACAAGGCATTCTTTTCTAGACGCAGATGAGAGTAGATTCGTGTACCACAAAGCATAGCTTGTGTTGACGAGAAAGAATTCTCTTTGAGATCAGAGAATATGATGATCAACGTGGGAATGTCACAAAGTTTTCAAGGAAATGACTTTATAGCGAGATTCGAGAGCTAATGTTCATATTTTTTTCTTTTGTACGTGGTTAGGTTTCGTCAAATTTGTAGAATTGTAACATGTTACAATCAATTTCGTTCTTACTACCATATTTATTTATTTAAACCTAACAACTTGACTACTTTCTTAAGATATATAGGGTGTAAAGTAATTCATCGTAGTCCATTAACGAATTTAGGCTATTTGTTGACCTGTTTCAGCTTCAAGAGAAACACAATCCAAAAGTCTTTTGAGTGGACGTCCTGGTCTTCTTCTTCCTGCAGGTTGATAGCGTATCCTGTGATCTTCCATTTGATGAAAATGATGCATCCATCTTGACTTATAATCAGAAATTTTGTTTTCTACAGGTTTCATGTGTAATTGTTCTAAGATGTCTTCTTTTTATGATCTAGTAGTGTGTATCTTGCAGTCCTCCGAAGGTATCTCATTTCTGCAGGCCTTAAGTCTTTGTAGATCCTTCTGTTTCAACGTTCATGTGTTGTTAACATAAAAAAGAGTTGGAAGAGCCAGTGTTTTATACACTTTTAGTCTTGAATGTGTTTGGACTAACTGTGGCTTGAAGATAGAATTTATTAACCATAAAATCCTTAAAAATGTTGATATTTTTGCATTTACATCCTTTTCTTCTTCATATGAGATATTCCATGTAGATATGTAAAATTTAGAAGATGTATTAATGAAATGGAATAAGTCATGTAGGGGAATGGGAATCGACATTAATGGCCATTTACTGCACAATTTATTATTCGCTGATGACCAGATTATAATAGGACAAGATAAAGAAGATATAGAATATATGATAAGAAAGTTGGTAGATGCATTTGAGGTAGGTGGACTGAAGATAAACTATATTAAAACAGAATATATGGTAATCGGAGGAAATTCAGAAGATCTAGAAATAAATAATATGATAATTAAACGTGTTGAAGAAACTAAATATCTTGGATCTATAATAGATAAATCTGGTACTTGTGAAAAATATATGATATTAACAGAGTAAATTGTGCAAGGAAGTCGATTAGATCCCTGAATGGTATTTTGTGGAATAGAAATTTGACCAGAAAAACAAAAAAAGGGATTATACAGACGATAATAGAAAGTATACTTACATATGGATTAGAAAGCTGGACAATAAATGAAAGGATGCAGAAAAGAATCTTGGCGACAGAAATGGATGGATTACGGAGAAGTATGAGAATATCCAGGCTACAACATATTCGAAATACATATATCAGACAAGAAATGGATGCACAGGAAACTGTTATCGATAGGATAACAAAGAGAGCTCTACAATGGCATGGACATGTACAACGGATGCCGGAAGACCAGTGGCCTAAACAGGTGTTGGATTGGATGGTACCAGGCAGAAGGAGAAGGGGAAGAAGTAGAAGAACATGGTATGAGGGAATATATGATGCCATGATTAAGAGGGGTATGGAAGATGGACAATGGGAAGATAGGAATCTCTGGAAAGCAGGAATCAAGGGCAAACTGCTGTAAAGTGGATAGCCTGTATTAAGTATTAAGTAAGTATATATAAAATTATTCACCTGCTCCAAAATTGTATTGTCAAGTACAATTTTACTTCTGATCATGAACTGCCATAATTTCAAGGCATTTATTAAACCAAAAAAATATAGGCTAATTCGTTGCTGAAGATTACAGAGAACCAATTAGTGACAGAGTTGTGATTTCTATATAAATAGATACCGGTATATATTTTTACATTATATAAGTTAAATTTCATTATAGAGGGGATTTCCACCGCTGTGGTCTCGAGGTAGCGTGCTGCCTTGTCACGCAGTGGGCTCGGGTTCGATTCCCGGTCGGGTCAGGCTCCTGGGTGAGGTTTTCTCGGGTTTTTACTCACCTGTAAGACAAATGTCAGGGAGTTTAGGGCCCAACGGTCCCCGAAAATCATCCGGCCATCATCATCAACCTTATCATTATCACCATCATCGTTCACCGGTGTGGAAAGCAATGGGGAAGCTACCACACTTATAATTCCCTAGTAAAGCTGCAAAGCGTAGCATGAAAATGCTATATTGCAGAGAAAGACCTGCCCTCTTGCAGAATTACTATGGATGGATGAATAGAGGGGATACTCCACTGAGCAACATGAGGTAGGGGACCTAGGGTCCGAGAATCCAGCCTATGGATATAAGGAAGTAACCTTAGTTACATTGTCCAGCATTACTGTTTTCCAGCTGATTTACAACTAACGTGCACACAAGTTTACATGTACTGTGCGGTTTATAAACATGTAGTACAATCTTTAGTTCCTGTAAGTCATAATGCAGTATTTTGACCTGAATCTTCTATGGATATGTAAAATCACTTGTGTTTGAGAACCCAGTGAAAACTGTCATAGCATTAGTTACTAAGATGTTATTACTCGCCCGAGTTAAATGTGCACGCAGAAAATATGCTAGGAACGTGCTCTTGATTATCTTCCTTCTCTTACTATATTGCCACTTCCTGTCCTGTGTGTAGTGTTATTTGACTGGGAAGGGAGCGCTGCAAATACTGTGCTTTTTAAATGATCCTACATCTACAATAGACGTTGACTAAATGAATAATCTGACAATCATGTTACTACTAGGAATGAGCTGATCCTTCTTTGTCTTCCTCATTATATGTTCAAGATTTTTAAAATACATTACGAAACTCCGTTGAGTTCACTTTGTTAAAATTTTAATAAATATAAAACAGCACCTGAGATCTCAGTCTCAGTTTGGTACCAACTGAGAGCAGAAGATGATACTTAAGTTATCGAAAGGTCTCCTATAAAACTACACTGCTGATTATTGAGGACTACTGAGATATCAGGGACTGTTTTTATATTTCTTAAAATTGTATCTTTACATGTTGCCAATTCTCGTCCGCTGTGTTTTGTTGTAAGGCTGGTAATAGTGAGATGACAGAGACTGTGATTTTGAATGACTCCAAACCTTCAGAAGTAGAAGACTAAATTACTAATTTGACAACCATCTAATGATTTTCCACATGTGTTTAAGGATTCTCCCTTCCATAGAGAAAGGTTTGGCGACACTAGCGCTAACATTCTTCCCCTCTAGCCGTGCCGACTTAATTTGGGCTAGTAATAACTGCCTGTAATGTGATTAAAAACACATCAAGGTTGCATAGAATATTGTATCCTGATGTCATGCTTGCAGTGAGGTTGATGATAGACAGTTTGAGAAACTGACATTTGTCTTACAGGTGAGGAAACACCCCGATAAAAAATCTCTCAGGAAACTTTAACAGACCGGGATCGAACTCGGGCCCACTCCATACGAGGCTGAGATATTACCCCGAAGCTGCAGCTATGGACCATAAAAATACACAATTTTAAATATTTTCATCATTTACGGTCATCATCTTCCCTTAAACAGGACAATCGGAAGTTTACCATGTTATGAAAAGTGATTGTTTTAGAAACTGACTGGGGCTATTCTATGTTACCGTGCCAACTGTAAATATTCGATCGGAAAATAAGTGACTACTAGCGTCATGTTGGCCAACGTGATAACACACGTTCCCGCTAGAGCCAATTATAAAAATAAGAATAATATGAATAAATATTTAAAAATAAATGTTATACACGATACTGACACCCGAATGAGCAGGTGCTCGTGCCAACATGTTTTCTCACATATAAGGGGTTTCAATGTCAGGAGTCTATTGCATTAGTGAGTACGTTAGGGTGAGAAAATGGGCGAGTTAATGTATACCAGGTTAGTCGTCTTCTTCTTCTTCTTCTTCCTTCCTTCCAAGTATTAGGCCAAGGCATGTTACGATCCTATAGAACATTTTCCCTCCAGCGTTTCATAGGACGGCCCAGTGATCTTCGTCCTCTTAGTATATAATTATAAACAGCTTTGGGGATCCGATTTGAACTCATTCTTTCTAGATGATGTTTCCAATTTAGTTGGTACTGTTTAATATATTCCAAAATTGGCGCAGTCTTCAATTCTTTTAAGATATCGGTGTTCCTTTTCCGATCCCATCTGATGAAACCCGCTGTTCTGCGCATGAATCTCATTTCACAAGCCGTCATTCTGCTATCTGGGAAATTCTCGTATAAGACTTGAAACCATAATAATAGTCCCTTCGATTGGTTGCTGGCCAAAGGAAGGCAAGATCAGTGATTGGGTTGCCATCTAATAACCTCTGGCCAGGCTTTTCTGGAGAAGAAAAGAAAATAAAGGAAAGAAGAAATGGAAGAAAGGAAAGACTCCCTAGCCCTCGGATGCCCTAATAGCGTCGGGGTCGAAAAAACAAGAGTTAACCAAGATAGTAAAGTTAAAAGAATGCAAAACACAAGTAAGTGGAAGAAATGTTTTGCTCAGCTTGGGCACCTTGTGGTCGCCATCCACATATCCCCTAGATGAGGACCCCTGAGGGCCCAGATTAGTCTATCGTTAATTTATTTGTTGGCGGTTTTTTGTGATAAGTTGGCTACACTGTCTGAGGAATGATTAATATTTATTTTATATAAGATATTAAATATAAGATTGGTACCTGGTAAGTTAGTCGTCCTAAACTATATTATTAAACTTCGTCATGGACAACTTATGCAACAACATCACTACCTCATACATTGATAACGCCCTCACAATATTACATAGAGAAAATATACCAACGAGGATAAATATACTGGAGGAAACTGCAATTCTAAGATAAATCGATAACAACCTGATTCTGAATGAAAACTTATCCAGCTCACACAATCCTCTATACAAAATATTCACAACTAAGTCAGTGGTTCAACAAATACAGAACTATTTCGTTCTGCTGATGATGAGACTAGTCCCGAAAGATCTACAGAGTGCTAAAACACCTTAAGTTGAGGAGACGGACCTACAAGGTGACTATTTTATATTTTTATTCGTATATTCTATTATTTTTAAAAGTGTTGAATATGTTATATTGTAAATACGGTGATTTTAGGTTACTTTCAGCTCAACTTCTCACTTCATTTTAAAGCATTTCTCACAATATTTGGGGGAAAATCAACATATATGTTTCTCTCAGGTAATTGTTCATCTCTTATGAGCTTGTAAGTATTTTAAAGTGTCCCCTGAGTACGCTACTAACGTGCTGCAGGGTTAGTCCTTTGGAGGGGCTGCCTCCTTAAAGCCTTTGGACTTGCTTCCTTGTGTTTTTATCCCCACAAGGAGGGTTTGCCTCTTCCGCCTTCTGCCGTTGAGGACTTCACTCTTGTTTCTCCGAGCTGGGTCTCTTATTTAATCCCCAGAGATTGGGTTGCCACTTCCGCCACTTGGCAGGGATAACTGAGAATATAATACCAAAAACAGCATATAACTATTCACCACGAGGAAGAAGAAGTTTGAGAAGACCAAGGAAAATATGGAAAGAGCAGCAATTTGGAGCCGGAACAGGCTAGAAAATAAAGCCTAAACCGTGAAGAAGAAGAAGAAGAAGAAGTAATTGTTCATATACTGCAACAATAAATTTTTTTTCGTTTTTTTTGTTTGAATTTATATAGGTGGCACGGATGTATAGAATCCCCCTAACTTGATTTATGGTACCGATATATTACAGGTTTCACATTTTATCAATAACATGTCAATGAGTGACGTTCACAGACGATACACGTAGGGTTGATGATTATTGAAAGTAATTTGTTTAGCTTCGAAGCATAACAATGTTATCTGTGATGAGAGAGCATCAAGGGAATGAATGTCGTACAAGTAAAAATAATAAATCAAGCCATAAAAATGGGGAGTTGGAGTAGATCTCACGGGAACTGCTGTAAGCATGTTATCGTAACAGTGTTAAGGTTCAGGAACTGCAATTAACTAAATTACAAAGGTCCTATAGATGTTGTCGCTGCATCGAACACATCTCTAAGTACTAAGCAAGCTCTATACAAGCCTCAAAGACGTATTTAATTGTAACCGTAGCTACACCAAAACATATCAAGCTATCTCATGTTCAAAACAAGTCAATTCTAACTTCGTTATATTGAGCACTTTGAGAGATATCGATAGTCTAACTCCCACTAGTGCTTGTGGAAGTAGTGGGACTTTATTAGGCCGGTATACAAGAACTAAGCTTTCCGCCAAGAGCCCGTGTCTCCGTGGTAAATTATGTGGGCCATGTAGAACCTACTCTAACTGGCTCACTCTATTCAACATCATGTGATAGCAAATATTTATTAATACTAATAAAATTCATTGTTAAAACCGTTGAGGTGGGGAGTCATAAAATAAAATAAGTTCAAATATACCTTCTTAGGTAAAATCCGTCGTCCTCGACTTATAAAATATGTAATCTTTATGCCTGTAGGCCTTTTCAGAACATCCGTTCCATCTTCAGCAGGTCACTCTTCGCTACAAAGCCACATTAGGACCAGCAGCATCAACCATCATACTGGATGCTGTAGCGAAGAGTGACCTGCTGAAGATTCAACGGATGTTCTGAAAGGCCTACAGGCATAAAGATTACATATTTTATAAGTTGAGGACGACGGATTTTACCTAAGAAGGTATATTTTAATATATTTATTAAATAAATAATAGTTTAAAAACTAAAACAACACGCTTTATTAGAAAACCGTACTAAAAAATGAAGAATAATTTTAATATCCAACACGCATTGTCATATGATTTCGGGGACCGTTTGGCCTTAAAGTTTTCCTGACATTTGTCTTACAAGTGAGCAAAAACCCCGATAAAAACCCTCACCCAGAAAAACTGCCCCGATTGGGGATCGAACCCGGGCACGCTGCGTGACAAGGCAGCACGCTACCTCGAGACCTAAGCGGCGGACATCTTAAAATTAATTAACAAATAATTCTACAGTTGACAGATTAATATAAATATGTACTGAGGGAAAAGCAATTTTTATTAATTCTCAGTGTCAACATGAATATATTTAGTAGATTTTTATTATTAATTTTGAAATAAATTATAAAATGCAATTACAAACATACAGGTCTTACAAAATTTCCATTGATTTAATATGGACACATTAAACGAGAACGCTCAAATGAAAGCGTTTGAGGATTTTATCCAGGAGAAACTGAAATAAAATTCCTTGATGAATCAACCTAATTAAATAAATTATTTTACCCAAGAAAAATGCTAGGTTAGGTTTTCATTACATCAACCCATTTTATCATTAATCGACATTCAATATTTTATTGTGAAGTAAAATAAATTAATTATTCATGAAGATAAATGAAACAGAAATACACAACCTTCTGGTATACGTACAAAACATGTACATAAAATTTGATCAAAGACACCTTAAAATAACAATCAATTATAATATGAATAATAACTTTTTTCGAATAAATAATAACTCTGAAAATTAATTAAAAATACAATAATAATAACGTTTAATATTACATTTATAATTGTTGACAAATTTTAACCCAATTTAATTTAAGAAAGAAAAATTAATGTTTGAACCGGGATTTGGACCCGGGACCCCTAGATCTACGTACTAGTGCTGTCCATTACACCATTCAAACGACGATACACACATTAACATTTCTTTCAATTTGAAGAGAAAAATTATACGCTCAGACCGGGACTTGAACCCGGGACCCTTGGTTCTCTAGACCAAGTGCTCTACCAACTGAGCTACCTGAGCAAGTACCGATCTAAACGCAAATCTTTCTCTATGTACATTGTAATTCCCATCCACCAAATGCTGTGAAGCCATGCTTCCATCTTGCGAATGGCGGCTCCTTTATTAAGAAGACATATTTGGGAATTATACATTACAGCCAGTACGGCTTTTTCCAAGTTTTTATTATTGATTTCGTACATCTAAATGATGGATAAATCATATTTGAAGAGAAAAATTATACGCTCAGACCGGGACTTGAACCCGGGACCCTTGGTTCTCTAGACCAAGTGCTCTACCAACTGAGCTACCTGAGCAAGTACCGATCTAAACGCAAATCTTTCTCTATGTACATTGTAATTCCCATCCACCAAATGCTGTGAAGCCATGCTTCTATCTTGCGAAAGGTGGCTCCTTTATTAAGAAAACATATTTGGGAATTATACATTACAGCCAGTACGGCTTTTTCCAAGTTTTTATTATTGATTTCGTACATCTCAATGATGGATAAATCATATTTGAAGAGAAAAATTATACGCTCAGACCGGGACTTGAACCCGGGACCCTTGGTTCTCTAGACCAAGTGCTCTACCAACTGAGCTACCTGAGCAAGTACCGATCTAAACGCAAATCTTTCTCTATGTACATTGTAATTCCCATCCACCAAATGCTGTGAAGCCATGCTTCTATCTTGCGAATGGCGGCTCCTTTATTAAGAAGACATATTTGGGAATTATACATTACAGCCAGTACGGCTTTTTCCAGGTTTTTATTATTGATTTCGTACATCTCAATGATGGATAAATCATATTTGAAGAGAAAAATTATACGCTCAGACCGGGACTTGAACCCGGGACCCTTGGTTCTCTAGACCAAGTGCTCTACCAACTGAGCTACCTGAGCAAGTACCGATCTAAACGCAAATCTTTCTCTATGTACATTGTAATTCCCAGCATTTGGTGGATGGGAATTACAATGTACATAGAGAAAGATTTGCGTTTAGATCGGTACTTGCTCAGGTAGCTCAGTTGGTAGAGCACTTGGTCTAGAGAACCAAGGGTCCCGGGTTCAAGTCCCGGTCTGAGCGTATAATTTTTCTCTTCAAATATGATTTATCCATCATTGAGATGTACGAAATCAATAATAAAAAAAATTCTTTCAATGTTTGTATCGTCGTTTAAATGGTGTAATGGACAGCACACTAGTACGTAGAACTAGGGGTCCTGGGTTCAAATCCCGGTTCAAACATTAATTTTTCTTTCTTAAATTAGATTCTATCCAGAATTGGAATGTGTTAATTTAAATAAGTCCACCGCTGTGGTCTCTCGAGGTAGCGTGCTGCCTTGTCACGCAGCGGGCCCGGGTTCGATCCCCGGTCGGGGTGTGTTTTTTATCGGGGTTTTTCCTCACCTGTAAGATAAATGTCAGGAAAACTTTAAGGTCCAAACGATCCCCGAAATCATATGGCCATCATCATCACCATCCTTACCATCATCATTATCCTTCACCGGCGTGGAAAGCAACGGGAAGCTAGCACACCTACAATTCCCTAGTAAAGCTGCAAAACGTAGCATGAAAATGCTATGATTACAGTGAAAGTCCTGCCCTCGGGCAGAATTACTATGGATGGAATTTAAATAAGAACATCGAAAATTTTAACCCAATTTCTATAGATTCGTCCACCGTTGTGGTTTCAGGATAGCGTTGCTGCCTCGTACGAAGGAGATCCGGTTTCGATCTCCGGTTGGGACAACTTTCCTGAGCGAAGTTTTTTTTTTTTTTTTTTTTTTTCGGACGGTGTTATAGAATAACCGCATATACTGTTCCTCCCAGTATATTTACAACTGTCGTTTGATTTTATTAATGAAATTCAGAGCGCATCAAATATTTTCCCTTAGGCCTATGATTATATTCCACCCGGTTAAAATGGTCTGTAGAGTATATACACTGTGAAGGTACTGTAAATAATCGCAAGCAAAAATAAGTTGGTTTCACACAACTGGCAACGCATCTTGGCAATAATGCTGTTAAACTGCAGGTGTTATACTGCACCCAGGGGGTGGATTGCTGATTAAGTACAGAGAGAGGGCTGGGATTTTGGAAAGCGTCGAGCTATTTATCTTCTGTTGAGGATTCAACTAGGGAAATGTCGCCTGAAAGAATAGTGTTCGCCACGTCCAAACTATCTATTTGTTACTCTGACCAAATAGATTGATTCCTGTGATCCGGGGCGTGGAACAAGAACGAAAGTGTCTGAACATGTGTTATCTATATTCATGGTACCGGCGCCTTTATAGAATAAAAAGTATAAACCTATTCGTAAACATACAGCACTAGTCTGCATAGGACCCAGGAAATTTAACATTAATAATAATAATAATAATAATAATAATAATAATAATAATAATAATAATAATAATAATAATAATAATAATAACAACAACAACAATAATGGGGGCACGCCGTAGCGTAGTGGTTAAGGCACTGAGCTACAAGCCGGAGGGTCGAGGGTTCAAGTCCCGTTGGGGTCAGGATTTTTAAACTGACCCAAACCCTCTGGCGGCACAATGGCCCTGGGGTCGACTCAGCCTCTAACTGAAATGAGTACCAGACGCTTGTTCTGGGGTAAAGGCGGCCGTCACGCAGGGCTGACAACCCGGCTGACATCAAGTGCCGATTGTCTAGAAAAAGTGGGAGCCTTAACCTCCTACTACCCCAAAGGCCTCCTGAGGCCTGTTGTGGGATCACTTTACTTTACTTTAACAACAACAATAATAACAATAATAATAATAATAATAATAACAATAATAATGATAATATTACTAGTAATAGTAATAATAATAATAATAATAATAATAATCCATCCATCGTAATTCTGCCCGAAGGCAGGTCGTTCACTGCAATCATAGCATTTCCATGCTATGCTTGCAGCTTAACTAGGGAATTGTATGTGTGGTAGCTTCCCCTTTGCTTTCCACACCGGTGAAGGATGACGATGATGATGGTAATGATAAGGATGATGATGATGATGATGGCCATATGATTTCGGGGACCGTTTCGGCCTTAACGTTTTCCTGACATTTGTCTTACAGGTGAGGAAAAACCCCGATAAAAACCTCGCCCAGAAAAACTGCCCGACCGGGGATCGGACCCGGGCCCGCTGCGTGCAAGGCAGCACGCTACCTCGAAACCACAGCGGTGAATAATAATAATAATAATAATAATAATAATAATAATAATAATAATAATAATAGTGTTGTAATAATACTGTAAAATAATAACATTAATAATAATAATAATAATAATAATAATAATAATAATAATAATAATAAATATCCTCAACTCGTGTCCAACACAGGGTCTGGTCGAAGGATGAGATGAAATGAAGTCCTCTATATAGAGATCTGTGAATGACAAGCGTGCCGGCCGACTACGCCTGACGCACCAACGCATCGTGGAAAGATGAACGAAATGAAACAAAATGGGTGAGATGAGTATGGAGAAATGGTGGAATGAAATTATGGCAGGGCAAAACGGGAGGAAACCCCTACAAAAACCTGCCCAAGCTCCGTTTCGTCCACTACGAAACTCACATGGAGTGACCGAGATTCGATCTCAGGACCCCAGCGGTGAGAGGCGAGCTTCTATCCGCTTTGAGCCACGGAGCCCCATTAGTAATAATAATAATAATAATAATAATAATAATAATAATAATAATAATAATAATAATAATAATAATTCTTGTAAGCCTACGTTTTCCCTTAACAGAGATTTAGGCGCTCTCCCTCTACAGGGAAGAATTTAACCATACTGATTTAGTTACACTTGTTTTCGTACAGATGTCATTTGAGTGGTCCGTGATCAGCGTTTCGCCTCATACTGACATCTAGGAAACCAAGGTAGTACTAGGATGGGAAAATTCGGTAAATTTTGCTTAGAGCCCTTTTCATTCAGGCTTAAGGATCTTTTACAAGCCTGAAAATCTTCAGACTCGGGACCCACGGCTTAAAGTCCCTCCCGGAGGATTTGCTCCTTGGATTTTTCCATCCTAAAAAAATCCATCGACCCCGGCCGGGTCTGAACCCGCGACCCTCGGGACCAGAGGCAAGGAGCATAACTACTAGTGCACCGCGGCCGATATAATAATAATAATAATAATAATAATAATAATAATAATAATAATAATAATAATAATAATAATAATAACAATAATAATAACAATAATAATAACAATAATAATAACAATAATAATAATAATAATAATAATAATAATGTAATGATGATAATAATTAATCTAATATGCGATGACAAATTATTTTGTGTGAATGACAGGTATAAGAAAAGAAAATTTCTTTAAATGGGACATAATACTTCTAGGTCTACAACTGAAGAATTTCTTGGAAGACAATATCGATGAATGAACGAAGAATTTCTCTTTCGTTTACAATATTAGAAGTGCTCATAAAACCGATTTATAGCCATCATTTTTTATCTCTTGAAATGACAAGAAGCGAAGTTCTTGCTTGAACGGGAACAGGTGTCGCTTGAAGACGTAATGAGAAAGTTTTTCAAATATTTTTTCTGCATTCAAGCTCTTATTCTTATATTAAAATTTGATACCAAGATATTCTAGAGAGATAAATTAACTTTTTTTGTAATGGAGACATTTTAATTGGTATTTTATATCTAGACAATGCATGGAAACATGGAGAGGTTACTGTTGAACCGAGGCCATAAACCTGTTGGTTCCATAGTATTCGATAGAATTTATTATTTATTATTATCATTCTCATTATCGTTATCATTATCGTTATCATTATTATCTTTATCATTATTATCATTATCATTATTATCATTATCATTATCATCATTATCATTATTATCATTATTATTATTATCATTATCATTATCATTATCATTATTATCATTATCATTATCATTATCATTATTATCATTATCATTATTATCATTATCATTATTATCATTATCATTATTATCATTATCATTATTATCATTATCAATATTATCATTGTCGGCCGCGGTGGACTAGTGGTTATGCTCCTTGCCTCTGGTCCCAAGGTTCGCGGGTTCAAACCCGGCCGGGGTCGATGGATTTTTTAGGACGGAAAAATCCAAGGAGCAAGTCCTCCGGGAGGGACTTTAAGTCGTGGGTCCCGAGTCTGAAGATTTTCAGGCTCGTAAAAAATCCTTAAGCCTGAATGAAAAGGCCTCTAAGAAAAATTTACCGAATTTTCCCGTCCTAGTATTACCTTGGTTTCCTAGATGTCAGTATGAGGCGGAACGCTGACCACGGACCACTCAAAATGACATCTGTTACGAAAACAAGGGTAACTAAATTAGTATGGTTCAAATTCTTCCCTGTAGGGGGAGAGCGCCTAAATCTCTGTAATGGGAAAATATAGGCTTACAATACAATACAAATTATTATCATTATCATTATTATCATTATCATCATTATTATCATTATCATCATTATTATTATTATCATAATTATTATCATTATTATCATTATCATTATTATCATCATCATTATCATTATCATTATTATTATACTATTATTATTATACTATTATTATTATTATTATTATTATTACATCCACCGCTATGTTCACGAGGTAGCATGCTGCCTTGTCACGCAGCGGGCCCGGGTTCGATCCCCGGTCGGGGCAGTTTTTCTCGGTGACGTTTTTTCTCGGGGGTTTTCCTCACCTGTAAGACAAATGTCAGGAAAACTTTAAGGCCCAAACGGTCCCCGAAATCATATGGCCATCATCATCCTTACCATTATCATCTCATCATCATCATCCTTCACCGGTGTGGAAAGCAACGGGAAGCTACCACACCTACAATTCCCTAGTAAAGCTGCAAAGCATAGCATGAAAATGCTATGATTGCAGTGAAAGACCTGCCCTCGGGCAGAATTACTATGGATGGATGGATTATTATTACTATATATTTATATTTATACCTATACCTCTTCCGATCTAAGTTCCAGTTAGAGTGTAATACAAACTAGACGCATAGGCTGCATTTTCATTGATTGAATAACTGTTTTACTTTTGAGCGTATAAGAAAATATATGAAAATGTAGTTCGCTTTCTAACACTTGAAATAAATAAAATATAAATAATACAAATATGATTTATCTAGCACATGTCTATATAAGTTATATGGGACAATCTTAAAATATGGAATTAAAATTTTAATAGATTGAAAAATATGCCTTCCAGTGCTTAATTCCTATGCACACGCAATGCAGAATTAGTTGAAATATTTATTGTTTTAAAATGGTAGCTTTCTGTGGAATTTGATAAAAGACTGGAAACGATACCATTTGAAATTCGGAGAGAAATAAATAATTTTGAATGTTTTCAAATAGTGAAAAAGTGCCACATTAGCGATTGAGGACGTGGTGAAAATAACAGCAGAATTTACAGTGAATCAGAATGGAGCATGAATTCTGCTCGTAATGAAATTCCAAATAAATAATAATTAAAAAAATTAAAACAACACACTTTATTAGAAAACCGAACTAAAAATTAAAAATAATTTTAATTTTCAACATACTTGGGATAAAATTAAAGTGGTCAACAAAAAAAGTCATATCCTACACATCTAGAATAAAACTAGAGTTATCTACAAAAAAAATATTTATTATCAAAAGCGTGGGGTGCTTTCTATGGTTTTCACGTTTTCTTCTTAGAGAATTTACTTTTACCAATATCTCTTTATTATCAAATATATTAATTGATAAAGAGCTTCCCACGCATTTTATGGTAAAATTATTTTTTTGTAGATAACTCTAGTTTTATTTTAGATGTGTCGGAGATGATTTTTTTTTTGTTGACCACTTTAATTTTATCCCAAGCGTGTCTGAAATTAAAATTATTTTTCATTTTTAGTTCGGTTTTCTAATAAAGAGTGTTGTTTTAGTTTTTTAAACTATTATTTATTATTTATTTTTAAGTTTGGTTTTCTAAAAATGTAAATATCTTTAAGTTCAATACTATTGTAGTATGAGCTAAAAGTAATACTCTTCTAAAAAATCCTCCCAGCCGTATTTGAACCAGCGACCTATGAATTACTGAAATTATATACTAATACAGCCCACCACTCTACGAACTGAGCTACCAGAGGATATAATATTAATTTCTTACAACGATGGACTAAAATTCGATAAGTCCGCAACATATTATATATTATATATGTAATTATTGTATTGTCATTGGTCCTTTACAAGTATACAAAGTTTCAAGACGATCCAATGTTTTTAAGTGGGTGAAAATCGTGTTGGAAGATTGCGTTACATTGATAGATACAGGTCAAGATAATATAAAGTGTGTAATAAAGGATAACATTCAACATCATGGGAAAAGCATAAAAGTCTGTTAGGCTCATATATATATATATATATATATATATATATATATATATATACGGTATCAGCAAAGCAAAACCTTATACAAGTTTGTTTAAAATACAACTGGAACTTAGCTCGGATATAATATAATAACATGTAACAGACTTCCATTAATCTGCATTTCATTTACTAAATGACTGAAGTAATTAATCGGTATTTTTTGTGTTAAACTGTAAAACACAGAATTGAAAAATAAGTGACGGCGTAAAGATTCAAATGTAGAATTTTTATCTAAAACAAGAAAAATATAGGCCTATCTGATAACACCTTTGCAAAATTACAGAGTTGGATCCCGGGAATTTATCTAGAAGATGAATAGACTAATGTAGCAAATGGACCAACTGGTAGATGTATTCGAAAAGATTTTGGGAAGGATTTTGTCAGAAGTTGATTTGTGATATGCTCATGAGGTGGAAACGTGCGCTGTCAGATCTGGAAATTACTCACGTCCAAGTGCTGACACAACCGGAGCTTGACGTGTTGCTTCTCCTCCCAGGGGCGCACTCACGCTGTTCCCTTCCATTCCCATATTTTTTGTACGATTCTAACATTATACCTTACACATATAACTCTACGTAATAGTATTCATAATCAAAACGAAACATTTATATTTATTTAAGGATTCGAAAGGGATTCCAATATTTTATAAATCCCATTAATTAATTCATTTTTCGACTTTTTGAAGAAGTGGCTGAATGCAAATACTTAGCAACAATAATTGCAAAAAGAAATGGAAGTGCCCAAATATATTAAACATAGGCTCAATTCTGGAAATGCATGCTATTATGAATTACCAGGACTCTTGTCGTCCCAACTTCTCTAAAAATTAATATTAAACTGAAAATTATTCTTTCTGTTATGTTATACAAATGTGAAGCATGAACTCTTACTTTAAGGGAGGAGAAAAGATTTTGAGTATTTGAGAATTAAGTTTTTATGGAAATTTTTGGACCGAAGAGAGATGAGCAGACTGGTGAATGGAGAAGACTACATAACAATGAACACATGATATTTAAATGAAACCAGATATAATAAAATCAGTTAAGTCTCGTAGGGGAGATGGGTAGGACATGTAGCACGAATGTGGAATGAAAGAGGGGCATGAAAACTTTTCTGAAGGAAAACCAGAGGGAAACACCCAATTGATAGGAAAATAAGAGGTGGGAGAATATCATTAACCATGATTTGAGGGAAGTAGATTATACAGGAGATGATTGGACAACATTAGCTCAGGATAGGGATGTACGCGTACATGAACTTTCGGGTTCGAAGTGAATTAGTTAAGCCTGAATGTGTTCCTTCTATCAGCATTAATTTAGGCTAATAGCCAGAAGCATACATTTTCTCCGAGACTGTTTTATAGGTCTATTGATGGAAAATTTTCATTGTTTCTATAAAGGTCAAACTAGGCAAATTGGATCGTACTGTAGTCGGCGAAATGTTGCATGACTATTTAGAAAATTTTTATAACAGTCTTGCTTGTGGTCAAATTGATTGTACGCTGTCAAATTGAATGCAAGAGACATTAAAACAAAACCCATGTTTAACTTCATAAAATAAAGTGACCATAAATTTCGATTCACACAAATTACGTCGTTAATCTAATTACACTGATATTAAATTCGACATTAAAGTTAGCATTCGTCCATTCTCATGCCTGGAGCCAACCCAAATGTGACGATTCAATCGTTAATTGAACCCAGTAGCAAAATGCAGAGTCCATGATAACAGCTTTAATTTGAATCGAAGGACATTAACAAAATTACGAATGTAAACCTCGGTTAAACTCCCGGTTCAGGCATAAATCTTCTCTTTAATTGGATTAACAACATAAAACCTAAATTTCAATTGCATTTTTTCCATCGACATTTTTTACATATACACATATTATCAATAAAACGCGTATTATTTTAAAAGACGTCCGACATGTTTCTATAGCTAAGTTATCATTATCATCAAGTCTCAGTAATGGATGAATAAAAGCAAGCTAAAAGTATCCTCCCATGTTTGAAGAAAAGTTTAACTATATATTTTTTTTGTGCTTAATAGATTTCTAAGGAGCCAAATAAAACAAATTGGTAGTTGAAACAAATTTTGGACGGCTTTTATGGGGATCTCGAATTGAGATTTTGCTAATTATAATTTTATTTTCATGTTTAATGGGTTCTTGGGTCAAAATAACAAATTTTCAAGAAAAAAAATAGATTTTTTTAGGTGGGGGCATTTAAGAAACTGTTATCGGTAGGATACAAAGGGAGCTTTACAGTGGTATTGACATGTACAACGGATGTCTCATAAACCGTGGCTAAATGGGTAATAGATTGGATGGTACCAGGCAGAAGGAAGAGGGGGAGAAGTAGAAGAACATGGTATGAGGAAATGTACGATGCCATGATGAAGAGGGGTATGGAAAAAGGAAAATTGGAAGGTAGGAATCTCTGGAAAGCAGGAATTAAGGGCGAACTGCTGTAAAGTGGAAAGCCTGTATTAAGTAAAAAAAAAAAGGTGGAACATTTAAGGGAGTTTTATGCAAGGTATCATATGGTACCTTTGGTCTTAACCAAGTTTTTGCCCTTTAATTGATATTGCCATCTAAAGACTGCAGTTGGAAACGAAAAAATAAATAAATAAATAATTAGCTTGAAGCTTTGAAGGTATCAAATACTATACCAGCGATCATAGTGTTTTTAAATTATTCCTAAAGCGAGAAAAAATTAAATGCTAAAGGTATATAGATTACACACAGACTTTTGATTCTGTCAATAGAAA
Source organism: Diploptera punctata (assembly GCA_030220185.1). Taxonomy (NCBI): domain Eukaryota; kingdom Metazoa; phylum Arthropoda; class Insecta; order Blattodea; family Blaberidae; genus Diploptera; species Diploptera punctata. The sequence continues at coordinate 1,131,882 of JASPKZ010000001.1, forward strand.
ACAAATAATTGAATGCCTTAAATATTATCAAGTACCACACAAATTAATTCAATTGATATCCGTAACTTTAATAGATACAACTGCTAAAGTAAAAATCAACAATAAACTAAGTGAAAGTTTCAGTATTAAATCAGGAGTCAAACAAGGAGACCCCCTCTCAGCTACCTTATTCGGCTTAATCATTCATTATATATTTAAGAAAATGGAATTAAGGAGAAATATTACAACAAAATTCAAACAGTATATAGCTTATGCAGATGACATACTGATTACAGCAAGAATCAGACAAGCGTTATGTGAAACCTTCACAAAATTGAAAGAGGAATCTAAAAAATTTGGTCTGATAATAAATCAAGAGAAAACAAAATATTTAAAATGTAGTAATCACAGCAGAAAATCGAAAAGTCTACAAATTGTTGATATGCAAATTACCACAGTAGAATCATTTAAATACTTAGGTATCAAAGTAAATGGACATAATACATTAGAAGAGGAAATTAAAGAAAAAATGTGGAAATGGGGATAAAGCTTATTTTACAAATAGAACCTTATTTAAAAGCAAATTAATATCAAAAACTGCAAAAATAAGGTTATAGAAAACACTCATTAGACCAGTAGTTACATATGCTTGTGAAACTTGGGTCCTAGAAGGAACAATAAAACAGAAATTACTAATTTTTGAAAGAAAAATTTTAAGAAGAATATTTGGATCGAATAGAGGAACTGATAACTGTTGGAGAATCAAAACAAGTAATGAACTAATCACAAATTAGATCATAGTAAATCAGAATATAGTAAATCTCTCAGAATTGGTTGGCTTGGACATTTGATAAGAATGGATGATCAGACACTGGTCAAAAAAAACTACATACAGAAACCTATAGGAGGCATAGCTGTTGGAAGACCGAAGATCAGATGGGAGGATGACACAATGAACGATCTAAAGAAAATGAAAGCGACTAATTTGAATATGGCAAGAGAGAGACTGGCATGCAGGAGGATTGTTGAGAAGGCCAAAACTTTCACTTTTGAAGTTGTCGTGCCTTAAGATGATGATCATATATTGACTTAGGCTTTCACAACCGGAGTTCGTATTATGACCTTGTTGAAGATTTCCGGGTTGCTGGCCGTGGTTTTGAAGTATGAAGTTCCCAACGTTCCGCCAGAGACTACGTCCGACCTAATCGGACAAGAGTTGAGGTCGAGAATGGCATCGAACCAATCCTCCGAGATCACTCCAAATAAACTTGCTCCTTCAAACAAATTTAGTTATGCGCTTTACCCATATTGTTCAATGGAGCATCCTCTATGTCTTGCTTGATTTTTACATAGTCTTACAGAATCACTCTGTACAGCGAACTTGTGATACACAGTATTAGGCCTATATATTTTTTCGAGTTTTAAAAGCATTACTGCATTAATAAAATCACATTTCTGTACAAGTCATAGGTCATTTTTATTGGTCGATTGTAATCCAAACATTTAATCCTGACGATGATTGTAGTTTATTGATGTACTAGAAAAAATGGACAACAACAAAGAGCGGATTAGAAGATAATGAAGTAAATTGAGATCGGCTGTTATTTGCTCATTACTAGGAATTAGAGAGAGGAATATGATCGACTATGCGGTCAGAATGATGTACCAGCACCTCTATCGAAACAACCGGGTTATAGGACGCTCTATTTCATTATTACGTTCATGAAGTTCACGTCATTTGACTGATTGATAGCTCGTTTCACGCCAATTCTATTATAAAACAGAACGTATTCCATGTAATTTGCTAAAAAAAATATATATCATTGTACACACAGACTTGTCACTTCCAATTTAGTTTTCAATTTATGAGACTTGCCAATTAAAAATATAAACCCAACACTAAGTTTGTCATGTCAGATTTGTATAACTAACTCCCGTTTATCAGTTTATGTATTTTGTTCATTTTTAACAGCTGAAATTCTCGTGTTAGAAGCGAAAACAGTAAGCTGCGGTGGACTTCTGATCCGGAGGGTCGCGTATTCAAGACATCGTCGTGGAGTAGTCTGTAGAGTCCCTACCTTCCCCTCCGGCGACCCGGGTTCGATTTCCGGAGGGATAGGGGATTTTAAATCTCCACCTTGGGTCTGGGTGTGTGTCCTGTCTTGTGTTTGTATGTGTGAATAAGATAAAAAGGTTAACAAAGGTAAAACAAAAGGGAAGAACAGTGTAAACGAAAGAAAAACGAGAAAGAAAAAGAAAGTACCATTTAATTTCGTTTGTCAGTCGCCGTGGCGTAGTCAGTAGAGTCCCTACCTTCCATCTGTTGACCCGGGTTCGATTCCGGGCGGGGTAGGGGATTTTAATCTCCACCTTGGATCTGGGTGTGTGTCCTGTCCTTGTGTCTTTATGTGAGAATAACAGATAGTTAACATAGAGGTAAAACAAAAAAAAAAGTAAAACAAGAAGGAAAACAGTGTAAACGAAAAAAAAAAAAGTCCGGCCGGAGTCGACGGATTTTTTTAGGATGGAGAAAGTCCTACGGGATGGATTACAAACCGTGGGTCCCGTTTCTGAAGATTTTCAAGCTCATAAATAAACTTAAACGTGAATAAGGAGGCCTCTAAGCACTATTTATGATTCTAGTAACACCTTACTTGTCTACTAGATGTCTCATTGGGTCGGTGTACTGACAATATGTCGTTCATAATATTTGTAAGGGAAGTAAGCATAATTAAATTAGTTTTGTCTAGGGATTCCTAACAAAGAGGAGGTTATGGCTAGACTCAAAGGGCTGTAAAGGCAATATAGTTATTTAGATGACAGTTACAAAGGCAGAGCTTTAATAACGAGATACTAAAGTTATAACACGACCGAAGGGAGTGTTCTAAAAGCGGCGAGTTACTAAACCTGATGTGTTGTGTACAATATTTTATCTACGTTCATAGTATTTTAGTATACGTTGTATATTTAATATATTTAATGAAATTTATTTATTGTGGAAATTATATTATGTTTAGAGAAAGAGTAATGTGAGCTTTGGAAAAAAATATAAAAAAACACGATGAATTAACTATATTGTTGTAATCTGGACTTTGGAAAAAAAAAAACACACACACGATAAATCAACACACTGTTCTTATATATATATATATATATATATATATATACACACACACACACTTATATATATCATTAAAGTGTATTTGGCAGTTCCTGCATTACTTTATGGGAGTGAAACTTGGGTAATGACCAAAAAATTACAAAGTAGAATACAAAGTGTAGAAATGAACTTCCTTAGAAGAACTAAAGGCAGCACAAGAATGGATCGGTTAAAGAATTAAGATATAAAAACAGAATTAAATATATAACCATTAAATATATATCCATTAAATGAAATATGTAAATTATACGATCTAAAGATTTCTGTAAGGAAAACGAAGACCATGGCTTTTAGAGGAAGAGATCCAGTGAGATCCAAAATTATTTTAGAAAATCAAAGTATAGAACAGGTGTCTAGTTTCAAATATTTGGGCTGTGATGTTAGCTATAATGTGGAAAGAGATATTGACTCCAAAATAAATAAATTTCAGACAGTGTGTGGAACAATACAGAGAACATTCAAAAATAAAATTAGAAAAGAAACCAAGATAAAAATGTATAATGTTATGGCGGTTCCCACAATATTGTATGGATGTGAAACTTGGGCTCCAATGAAAAAACAGAAGGATAGAATACAGACGGCAGAGATGCGGTTCCTAAGACAAGTTAAAGGATGTAGAAGACTTGATAGAATAAGAAATGAGGATATAATAGAAGAATTGAAAGTACAGCCTTTATTGGATAAAGTCATGAACTACAGACAGAAATGGATTGATCACATGGATGGAATGAGTAAGGAGAGATATCCATTGTTAGCAAGAAATTATCAAGCAAGAGGAAGACGTGATGTTGGAAGACCTAGAAGACGTTGGGCTGATGCATTATGGAGTCGGAACGGGCAATTGCCTAATCCCTGGAGTGATGATGATGATCCATTAAATGATAAATCAAAGGATATAGTGAAAAATGGTTTAGACGTGTAGAAAGAACGAACGTAACAAGATTATCAAAAACAGCATTTAACTAGAAGCCAAGAGGTTCAAGGAATGTAGGAAGGCCAATCAAAAGATGTGAGGCATTTTTCCTAGCCCGTGAAATGATGAAGAAGAAGAATAAGATTAAAGTGTATTTTATGTTTTGGTCAGCCTGTGTTTTATGTTTTGTAGCGTATTTTGTTTAAATATAAGGCATAGGTTTTGTTGTCTTAATAACTACGGATTAAATCGTCACTGATTATTATAATAGTAGATAATGTAAGTTTAACATCTCACTTGATAGGTAATTTTACAAGCCTCATATTTCCAGAGCTTTTATGAGAATTTTTAACTTTGGATCAGATACATACTCTTTTGGCCATATAAGAACTTTCTGAGTCTCGTCGGTAGAGTTACCACTTCATTGTCGGATTTTCCTCCATGAAAATATGAACATCGTAAGACAACAAGCACAGTTTACTTCAAACAAGACTAATACATGTATTATTTGGGTGTTTATTTTGCCAAATTCGGCACCTTATAAGAGCCATTCAGAGTTTATATATAGAAACAAATTTTAAAATAGACTGCGGAGATAAAATTAGTAAACAAAACATAGAAATAAACCACGGAGTAAGACAAGGGTGTCCATTGTCACCAGTAACCTATTATTTAATTTATACTTGGACCGTGTCATAAATGAATGGCAAGAACAAATTAATATAAATAGTGTATTGACAACTCTGCTTTTTGCAGACGATCAAGTAATAATGACAGCATCAGAAAATGTTTTACAACAATTCCTTTATACTTTAAATAATATCCCTCTAAAATACAACTTACGAATATCTACATCTAAAACAAAAAATATTAGCTCTGAAAGGAAAATGTGCAATAAGAACAAAAATAATGATAAATAATGTAATTATAGACCAAGTTCAGAATTTTAATTATTTGGGGTGTCATTTAGGCAATGACAGAAATTTAGATAAACACACTAAAATACAACGATTCAATTATCTGTGTGGCACAATTAAACGCACTTTATTGAATAAAACTAGAAAAGAAATTATTTTGAAATTTTACAAGGTATTGGCACTTCCAACTCTTATCTATGGATGTGAAACCTGGACATTAACAAAGGCAGATAGTAAACAAATAGAGGCTGCTGAAATGAAGATGTTGAGAGCAATAGCAGGATACCAGAGGACCGATAAAAAGAAAAACGAAGATATAAGAACAGAACTTAATATATTTAATCTCTGTGAAAGAATAAAATATTATCAAAATGCTTACCTTCAGCACGTATTACGAATGAATGAACAGCGCATACCAAGAAGAATGTATAATTATAAACCAAAAGGGAGAAGAATGTTGGGAAGACCATTGAAGATATGGAAGGACCAATTCGACATAAGAGATCGGAACAGGTCATTGGGCTTAATCCTTGTTGTTATTGATGATGATGACTTTGCCAAATGGTGTTCTGGAATATTTAAAGCTTAAAGTTTCCTAAAATTGATACTAAAGGATAAGTTATTCTTATATACAGTTAGTACCATTCCTATGCGTACAGGGTTGTAGGACAAATAAAAAACCAAATTCTGGGTAGCTAAAGAATTATTATTTATCTTTTCTTTTAAATGTGAATTCCATGTTGGTTTTTGCAAGATATAAATAAGTAAACAATAAATAATTTCTTAATTTCATTTTAAAATAAACAAAAATCACTTAATTATTCACATTTTGTGTACCTTTTCTGTGCGTACACCTGTCAATAAAATAAATAAAACTGTTCATTATTCAGGCAATTTAATATCTGGTGGAATGTCCACCGCTGTAGTCTCGAGGTAGCGTGCTGCCTTGTCACGCAGCGGGCCCGGGTTCAATCCCCGGTCGGGGCAGTTTTTCTGGGTGAGGTTTTTATCGGGGTTTTTCCTCACCTGTAAGACGAATGTCAGGAAAACCTTAAGGCCCAAACGGTCCCCGAAATCATATGGCCATCATCAACACCTTCATCCTTATCATTATCATCTTCATCATCATCATCCTTCACCGGAGAGGAAAGCAACGGGAAGCTACCACACCTACAATTCCCTAGTAAAGCTGCAAGCATAGCATGAAAATGCTATGATTGCAGTGAAGGACCTGGCCTCGGGCAGAATTACTATGGATGGATCCTCTACTTTTAATAACTTCCTGGCATCTCCTTCTCATGGAATTCACCAGTCTTTGGTACATATCAGGGGTGATTTTTTTTTCAGCTCTGGAACACTGCCTGTTTTAAGTCTTCTTTTGAACTTATATTACTTTTTACAAACATTCCTCTTCAAAATGGCCCATAGATGTTCGATAGGGTTTAAGTCTACCGATTGTGGGGTTAACTGTTTGGGAACATTCCAAATTAATTTATATCAGCTATGTGTTTGCTATCATTATCCTGTTGGATGTAATACACAGCAGGTAATCCCATTTTTTTGGGCACTTTGTTTAACATTTGTTTTTAAAATGTTATTATAGCCCCATTTGTCCATGATTCCGTCTACAATTTGAATATTCCCAACCCCCTTGAATGACATGCAGGCCCAAATCATTATGGAGCCTCCACCATATTTAACTGTGGGAAGTGTGTTGACAACTTCGTTGCCAGTATTTGATTTCCTCCATACATTCAGGATACCACCCTACTCAAAAATGTTTATTTTTGTTTCATCGGTCCACATGACTTATTCCAGAAGTCCTGACCGTGATTCATATGCTCTTTAGCAAACTTAAGTCTTCGAGCATGGTTCAACGGACTAACATATGGCCTTTTTCTAGGCCGTCGTCCATGATATCCTGCCCTATACAACACACGACGGATGGTTGTGTTACATATTATTTTCCCTATTTCCTGTTCCAGAATTACACGCAGTTTAGGCACATTTAGTCTCGGGTTAGACCTTACCTGTGAACTAGAAAACGTTCTTCTCTCTGATTAAGAATATGTTTCTTGGACTGTTTAGACAAATTTGCTGTTGAGCCCTGATATTTGAATTTATTAACCACTCTCTGAATTGGAGAATGTCTTTTGTTGGTCAGTACTCCTATTTTCCGTAAACTATAACCCTTAAGAGCCATGTTCACAATCACTTTCTTTAAATTGTCACTGAGTTGCTTCATCTTTGCCATGCTGAATGCAATTAACTGAAGAAATAGGAACAAAGGTAGCATTAGTCAATCCTAGCGATACACAAAACTAAGATCAATACAGCACGTAAACAAAATAGGCATACCCCATGCAATACACAAGTTACTCAAGTGTACGCACAGGAAGAGTACATAATTTCAATCCCTTTTATGATTAATAGATTCTGTGAATCTCGTATATTGTTCTTACACAATTTTAAAGCAATTTCTGTTTTTGTAATGAAGTTCGCTACGTCATACTATTTTTCTGTACAATTATATTTCAAAACTTTATTAGTGGTGCCATTTTTATTTAAAATTATCTAGTGTATGCACAGGAAAGGTACCAACTGTATGTCAATACGTAAATGTGAACATATAAACATGAGTAAATATAAATGATTGATATATTTATTATATAAAGAAAGATTGTAAATCTACGATACAGCATTTCACATATTTGTCAGTCACTTACATGCTATTGCTGTTTACTCAACTTACAGTAGTAGTATTACTGTAAAATTCATAGAAAATTCTTACATTCTATCTGGTCTCTAAAGGAATCCGTTTATATTGCTGTATTGAATTTCCGCAGCGATAAAATTGATGGGTATAGGTGCCGAATGGCGAGAGAAAAATACATTTATAAAATGGACGAAAGGGGAGATATCTTTGAAAGTACAGAAAAGGTAATGCCGTCCAAGTTCATGAAATGATGTATGTAAGTAAATGCACAAAAAAGTGCTCATTCAGTCAATTTCAAAATGCTCTTCAATGTATCTTTCATATTTTATTATTGTCCACCGCTGTGGTCTCGAGGTAGCGCGCTGCCTTGTCACGCAGCGGGTCTGGGTTCGATTCCCGGTCGGGACAGGCTTCCTGGGGGAGTATTTTTCGGGTTTTTTTCTCACCTGTAAGACAAATGTCAGGAAGCTTAGGGCCCAACAGTTCCCGAAAATCGTCTGGCCATCATCATCATCGTTCGCCGGTGCGGAAAGCAACGGGAAGCTACCACACCTATAATTCCCTAGTAAAGCTGCAAAGCATAGCATAAAAATGCTATGATTGCAGTGAAAGACCTGCCCTCCGGCAGAATTACTATGGAATGGAATTTTATTATTGACTTCAGTGACTGCCATCTCGCGTTCAATAATTAGAGTGGTACGTTACTTGGTAGAGGACAAAAGTGGATTTTAGTACGAAAAGGGCCAGGTATAAAAATATTTTTTAATTATTGAATATTTATAACTATTTTGGCAGACAAGTTTCGCATTTATCAAGATTCATCTATTTGCAAACATCGATTTTTAACCGGTGTTGCCTGGGTATTTTTTCAAGTGAACTTATACACTTAATGTTTTAGCGTAGATCAGCCTCATGGGCTAGTGGTCAGCGTTCCTGACTACTGTTCAAGAGGTCCCGGGTTCAATTCCGAGTCAAACCATAGGAATTTTTCTTTAAAGGGAATTATTCCTATGGTTCCCCATGGTCTAGAATTTAGGTTAAGTTTAGGTTAAGAACTCTCCTGGCACTTCATAATAATTTATCATCCATCATATCATCGTGGTAACGCAACTCTGCCTTCCAGGTGCCCCAACCTAAGAAATTGGAAATTGATTACAATTCTGCCAATGCTAGAGGAGAAAGCCAAAAATGTGATAAAAGACAACCTAGTGGCATTAGACAAAAAAAATATTCTTTCATTTATTTTGAGAATTTTCCTCATCATTGAGAGTTTTTTCCAACCAATCTTAGTAGTAATTAAGATGAATTTAAAAAAATAAATATAAATGACTACGGACTTATAGACTATCAGCAACAAACATTCACAAATTTCCCTTAATTACTTATAGACTATCAGCAACAAACATTCACAAATTTCCCTTAATTAAAGTTTTCCATCGTTCTCTGTCCTCTGTGTCTTCATCCGTTACACCAAATTTCCTCACTGAATTTTGGATGTTGTTCCTCCAGGTTGTTATTGGTCTTCCCTTTCTGTTCCTTATTTTAATTTTCCATGCATAGACGACCTTTGGTACTCTTCCATCCTGCATTCTTCTTACGTGTCCACACCATTTTAACCTTCTGTGTTCAATCTCATCCATTATATTTCTTTCTACATTCAACCATTTTCTAATTTCTGTATTTCTAATTATTTTTTTTCCAGTCTAGATTTTCTGGCAGCTCTTCTCCAAAAATCCATTTAAAATGTTTTAGGGTATTTACAGAGAGCGGCAAAACATTGGACGTAACTGAAAACGTATATGTAAAAAGGTATATATTCCGGTGAACCAAATATAGCGGTTGCTAGTCTATAATTAATTTCGGATTTCAGATAAATCCGCATTTCTAATGGTTGGATTTTCTTAATTTTTTGATAAATGGTCTATCTCGGTTTATATAGCATACAACGTGTCCACAAATATAGTATCATACTTCAAAAAAAGTTTTGTGCATGTTAACAATGTCAACAATGGAGAATAATGGACAACAATACAGAAACTAAACTAAATCTAATCATGTTTTTTGTTTTCGATATGGTTTCATTGTTGGACATTTAGTAGATAGCGATGTCTACAGCATCACTCGTGGCGGCCACATTCAATGTCTATGAGGTATAGCAACAACGTTTTGAGTTTCTCTTTTGATTGTCACCAATTTCATTTAGATACGATTATCCAAAGCGACGTTAGTAGTTTAAAGTATGATACTATGTTTGTGGACACGGTGTATAATGAGTTTCGTTGTGGAACTTCGAAAATTGCAACCGCTAGAGCGATTTTTTAAATATTTTTGTTTTAGGTGAATTCCTACACTTAATGGTTCACAGAGCATAATAGGTAGCGAGAAAACACGATACTTTAAGCCATGTATGTATAAACTATCATGAAGGTCGATTCAGCGGTTTAGAAATCTATAAAGGACAAACATACGCTATCCATTTATTAACGTTCAGTGTTATTTAAACATTGTTGCTTATTAAATTATTATAATTTTCATACAATCATTTTGTTATATCGCTAGAGATTGGCTAATAATGCAACTTATAACAATGATAAATGAATGAATTATCGTGACATCCACAGTTTTCGATAAGCGGTATCATTCTAGAAAATGTATATATATATATATATATATATATATATATATATATATATTATATACAGACTATTTAACTCATGTCCCAAATGACAAAGACCAATCACATTTCAATGAATTTTGATTTACAACTAATCACAGTCGTTTTCACATCGATTTTATCATTTTCATTTTATCGCTTTCATTTCACTAAGTGGCTCCCAGATTGTATATATAGTGCACGAATGTAACCAAATTCTGCTTGCGAGATATAATACAAAAACATTCGTAGAATTGATCATACCATAAAAAAAAAGAAACCACTGTTTGCACTTTCTTAAACGTATTATTTTCCATGAAGTAACGTTGCAGAAAAATATAATTGAAATATTTACATCATAGGACATCAGAAATTAATTAATAACCTGTAATGATGTGTTTTATTTCTCTCCACTAGGGTGCATTCTTACAATATTGCGATTCTATTTGGGAATAAATAAGATCTGGTTGCAGTGATCAACAAATGAAACATAACGTTTCTCATATGTTTTGAAACATTGCCGTTTACATTAAATATATAAATATTTTAAAATAACTACATTCAAATAATAATTTCTGAGTAAACAGCTTACTTTTATTCGTTAAATAGTCCTAACAAATACCACTCTTTACTCTCAAATTCCTCACTTCGTGAGTCGTGAATTTATCGATAATTTGGAAATCACTCGAGGCATTATTTATGATAAAATACCAACTAATAACAATAAAGGGCGAACACCCAAATTAAAATTTTAATTTCCGAAATTTCTGCTTCAAACTCCAAGCCGATCTTCATGAGAAGTGATTGGAACAATCAATGATCATTCCGAAGAAAAAAAAGGCCTTAGAGATATAGAAGAAAATATAACATTTAGTCTGACCGTTGTTATACGAAGAAAATGTATTTAATCAACGCATGGAAAGTTTAAATCGTAACACATTGGCACTATCGAACCCGTAGGTTCATGGTCGCACGGACATAAGCTCTTCATATTTCCCTATCCTGAGCTAACGTTTTTCAATCATTCTCTGTATAATCTACTTCCCTCAAATCATTGTTAATGTTATTCTACCAACTTATTCTTGGTCTACCAACTGGGCGTTTTCCCTCTGGTTTTCCCACAAGAAGATTCCATGCACGTCTTTCATTCCCCATTCGTGCCACATGTCCTGTCCATCGCAGTCTACGAGACTTAACTGTTCTCAATATATCTGGCTTCCTATAAAGACCATGTAGTTCACTGTTAAGCAGTCTTCTCCATTCACCTGTCTGTTTATCTCTCTTTGGTCCAAAATTTTTCCTAATAACTTTATTTCCAAATACTCGTAATCTCCTTTCCTCCCTTAAAGCAAGAGTCCATGTTTCGCACCCATATAATATAACTGGTAGAATAATAGTTTTATATATTTTTTCAGTTTAACGTTTTTTTGAAATGAGTTGGGAAGTCAACAGTCTCTGTAATGCATAATAACACCCATTTCCAGAATTGAGTCTATGTTTAATTTCCTTGTGCATCTCATTCCTGTTTGTGATTACTGTTCCTAGGAATTTGAATTCAGCCACTTCCTCAAAAAGTCTACAAAACTTAACTATACTCATTACATCTGGTTTTCCATAAAGATCATGAAGTTCACTGTTATGTAGTCTTCTCCATGTACTTGTCTATTCATCTCTTTTTGGTCCAAAATTTCCTTAAAAACTTTATTCTCAAATACTCATCATATTTTATCCTCCCTTAAAGTAAGAGTCTATGTTTCGGATCCAAATAACAGTTTTATACATTTTCAGAAAGCGTTAATAAATGACTCCAAAATTTCTTAGCGAGGCAGGCCTAGAAAGGCCTTAATTACCAGACAGTTGATGGCCTTCCATTCATATGTTCTAATCACAGAGGTAGACGATCATCCAGCCAGTGTAGGGGTGACAATGTGACCTGAATGCCAGGTATCTCTCGGCCGTTATAGCTGTTTTTATCAACCTGGAGCCGCTATTTATTGTAGCTACCCAAATACCTCACGATCCTGGATGGGCACCATCTAGGCCATGCCTCCACCCCTTGGGATACCTCGGTCAAAATACCATACTCCTAAGTCCCAGACTTGTCCTCCCTATCTATTTCGCATTCACATTCACGAGTTCTCGGCCTAAAACCAACACCTCTAGGGAGAAGGTGTTGGATTTGCAACTTCGGGAATTGCTGAGCTACATAGTACGTCAGGTCGCTCATTCCTGATGACCCCACAGTTGGTCCACGGGCTCCTTGAGCCTAGCCGGGAGGACTGATGTCGCAGATCCACCGACCGTTCCCCTGTTCTACCTCCAGGGACGTATCCTGCAGCCGTTGTGAGACCGGCTAGGGCTTGAGTCCACAAGCCCTACAGTGTGAGACTTTAGTACATCCAGGTGCTCATCTCCTGGCGACCCCACAGTTTGTCCACGAGTCCGTAGGCTTAGATGGGAACCAGTACAGTTGCTCCCCTCACCGGTCCTGTTCTGGCCAAAATCCCATACGAACATTTCTTCCCCCATGGAGACCAGAACCAGTGCAAGGTCAGTAGCTTTGCGCCAAGGCATTTTGTCTTAATCACTAGACAGCATAATTATTTAAAGCTGTCAAATAAGCTATATTTGTTTCACAGATAACTCTGAGCAACAACAAAATAAACTTTTTTTTGTGTCAGAAAGAAAAATAATTATGTGATTCTGATAGTATTTTTTCTCCTGAATTCAAATATGATATGGATTTTCCTCCTTCACGCAAGGTTTCCGAGAGACAGGAATTTATAATTTCAAACACTTTAATATTTTCTACATTCGTAACTACACAATATTCGAACATTCGGACTCACCTAGAAAGTAAGAAATGACGATTTTCTGCTATATTTCGTCTGTGGAGCATCCCTCTTGATGGTCCAACAATAATCGGCCAGCATATTAGGATTCCATTTGCCTTGATATCTCTTTTCCATTATAAAATGATCCCACAACAGGTCTCAGGAGGCCCTTGGGGTAGTAGGAGGTTAAGGCTCCCACATTTTCTAGACAATCGGCACTTTATGTCAGCCGGGTTGTCAGCCCTGCGTGACGGCCGCCTTTACCCCAGATCAAGCGTCTGGTACTCATTTCAGTTAGAGGCTGAGTCGACCACAGGGCCATAGTGCCGCCAGAGGGTTTGGGTCAGTTTAAGAATCCTGACCCCAACGGGACTTGAACCCTCGATCCTCCGGCTTGTAGCTCAGTATCTTAACCATTACGCTACGGCATCTCTTTTCCATAGCTGAAACCATTTGAGTTAGCTCATTTGGTTTTATTTTACAATGGAGAAATGGACGAAAAAACGTTTATTTAAAAAAAATTATTCAAATCCATTAATTGAAATTGAGATAAAAAAATCTGTGGGTGATGGAGAAATTCCGAATACATATTTGAAAACACGATAAAAAAACTGTAATCAGTACAACTATTGGTACTCATGAGACAAAAATCATGTTCACCTGTGTAATCATATAACTGAATGAAAGGAATACAACTTTGTGTGCATCCTATATTGTGAGATGTTTATATGCTCACTAGACAGTTTGCGGTATTATTAGCGTTCAGTGATGGAAATTAACACGTAGTGTTGCAATGTCTTCCCCTTTAATAACAGTGATGTTGCAAGTTGGACGCTTCCTTGGAAAGAAACAATACATTTACGGTACATCATCACTATGAAACACTAATTAATGCTTGTTTGCCCGGTTGCTGGGATCGTCAACACAATCTCAATTGATGACACGGACGCTGTTATGGGACTAGTTGTGGTTCTTGTTCATTTGTTCATCGCTACCGTCACACCATCAACTGGTACAAAGGTTCCTAAAATTGTGGGTCGCGACTACTTGGGGATTCGCAAGTTTCCATATGGGGACTCGCGGTGGATATTTGGAATTGTTAATAAAATGGCATAATGTAAAGGCTTTTGTTATAATAATAATAATAATAATAATAATAGTAATAATAATAATAATAATAATAATAATAATAATAATAATAATAATAATAATAATAATAATAATAATTGTTTATATTGTAAGCCCTGTTTTCCCTTTACAGATATTTAGGCGCTCTCCCCCAACAGGGAAGAACCATACTAATTTAGTTATACTTGTTTTCGTATAGATGTCATTTTGAGTGGTCCGTGGTCAAGCGTTCCGCCTCATACTGACATCTAGGAAACCAAGATAGTACTAGGACGGGAACATTAGGTAAATTTTGCTTAGAGGCCTTTTCATTCAGGCTTAAGGATTTTTTACTAGCCTGAAAATCTTCAGACTCGGGACCCAGGGCTTAAAGTCCCTCCCGGAGGACTTGCTCCTTGGATTTTTCCGTCCTAAAAAATCCATCGACCCCGGCCGGGTTTGAACCGCGACCCTCGGGACCAGAGGCAAGGAGCATAACCACTAGTCCACCGATTAATAATAATAATAATAATAATAATAATAATAATAATAATAATAATGTCCACCGCTGTGGTCTCGAGGTAGCGTGCTGCCTTGTCACGCAGCGGGCCAGGGTTCGATCCCCGGTCGGGACAGTTTTTCTTGGCGAGGTTTTTTTATCGGGGTTTTTCCTCACCTGTAAGACAAATGTCAGGAAAACTTTAAGGCCATAACGGTCCCCGAAATCATATGACCATGGCAATCATCATCATTCATATTCATCTTAAATTAAGCTTAGGATTAGGGACTCTCTTGGCGCACCACTATCATCATCACCCATCATATCATAGGGGCAACGTAACCCCGCCTTCCAGGCGCCCCAATCTCAGAAGTGGGTTACAAGTACGCCATGCCAGGAGAGAACACCAGGAATGTCGAAAGAAAACCTGGGGCATTTGCAAAAAAAATAAAAAGATAATGTGATTGATTAGAAAAGAGGGAGACCAAAGTTAACATGGAAGGAAAACATGAAGACAATAATGCAAGCAAGAGAGCTAAACATTGAAGATGCCCAAGATCGTAGGCTTTGGAGGTTTGGCACGGGAATACGGCAGCAGCTGTAAAAACTCGAAGATTGATTATTGATTAGAATAACTTATTTTATAAATTCTCACATATACTACTTCATTCTCGAAGGTGATCGTTTATGCATGAAGTTTAAGAAACACTATATTGCATAATGTGTTATATTAACATATGATGTAAAACAAACTATATCCCCAAAACGTTCATCTATCATCACCTTGGGGGCTTAAAATATCCGCCCGGAACCTTCAGTTAAGTATCTTGGACCCCATTTGGATTCCAAGCTTTCGTTCAAAATTTATATTCAACACATTCTTCAAAAATAAAAAGCTGCAATTGCACTACTATATCCATTTTTTTAATCCGCCGACAAAGATCGTGTAGCACG
The DNA here is from genome assembly GCA_030220185.1 of Diploptera punctata. Lineage (NCBI taxonomy): Eukaryota > Metazoa > Arthropoda > Insecta > Blattodea > Blaberidae > Diploptera > Diploptera punctata. The sequence goes on from JASPKZ010000001.1 coordinate 1,147,614, forward strand.
ATGTTAGTCTTCTCGATTCACCTGTCTTTGGTCCAAAAATTTTTCCTAAGAAATTTATTCTCAAATATTATTAATCTTGTCTGCTCTCTTAAAGCAAGAGTCCATATTTCCCATCCTAATACTATAACTGGCAGAATTACAGTTTATATGTTTACAGTTTTATGTTTTTGAGATAAGTTGGGACGACAAGAGTCTATGATTTCCAGAATTGAGCTTATGTTTAATTTCTACCAGACACAATTTATTCTCACGTTTCTTAAAGTGTAGATAGTTTCAGATTACTTCTCACCTCAAATAATCTTGCTTTTTTATCTTGAAGGAGAAAAAGTGTACCGGATTCAGTTTGAACATAAAGAGTGTAGAGAAACTTAAATTTCTCCAGTATTCGGAATCGATTCTCTTATCATCCTAGACATGGCTAATCAAACTGACCCACATATGTAATCACAGTGTCTCCGCAAAGTATATTTATGAACATGTAATATCACAAATGTGTTTGTTACCTGAAGAAGAAGTGAAGTAAATGAGGAATCTACGGAAACGGGATTTAAATTCGACGTTGTACATATTTTGAAGTACACAAGAAAATATTCAAGCGAAAAATGATTCAGTTCATGCCTGAAAGTAGAGAAATGGTCTGAAAATTAAATTGCAATCTTAATTTACATTTTATATAATACTAGCTTATACCCGGCGTGGCCGACTACTTCGAAATAAATTAATTATGATTTTTAATTTTTCGTTTCAGATGAACTCTTATATCTAATGTTTTTAGAGTATAATAGGCCTATATAGCGGCTAAACATTCGCCGTACCTGAAATATGAATTGCGACGAACCAAACATATTTGCTAATCAAATTTTAATTTCGTTCGCTGATTTTTTGGATAATACCTACCTCGGTTCATTTTAATAGCATTTACTGGGTTTTGTTGTGGAACATTGAAAATTGCGACTTATAGAGGATTTTTTAATTTTTGTTTCAGGTGAACTCTTACACACCTAATGGTTTTAGAGTGTAATAGATAGCGGCTAAACACTAATCGTACTAGAAAACATGTATGTACAAATTTTCACGAATATCGATTTAGCGTCTTAAAAGTCTATAAATGACAAACATACAAACTTTTTTTATATACTGCATTAAGGAGGTGATCGATTTAGAATTAGATAAAATATTTTCCAACTATGAAATAATGCAATATTCCGTCTTTATAACGATTTTTTATAAAAATGGAAATAGATCTATAAATTAGCCATGTCCCAGGGTCTTGGAAAAATAGTATTAGGCCCTATATATTTTTTTAAAGTCCAGATTGTATTTCTAAAGATTTCAGTTGATAAATATATCAATATTTTGTTCAATCCTATCCATTATCACTCTTTACACTTACTATGTTCCTCAAGCTCTATAACCAGAAATATTTTGTAGAAATTTTCGGAAGATCATATATGTTTTCCCCCCCAGATAGATCTAAAATATCTAAATATGATTTATTCTGGTTTTGTTCGTGCTCTTTACATAACAATCGGGTATATTTATTATTTATGTTTACTTTAAAATAAAAAATGTACCGATAGAGTGTAAAAATTTGCTTGTCATAAGCAATTTTTCAGCATTGAAAATTTCCCTCTGAACATGTGTATTCCATTCCACCCATTGCACTCATTTTATTTTATTTTTATTTATTTATTTATTTAGCCTGCTGGAGTTAAGGCCATGTGGCCTTCTCTCCCACTCACCTGGACAAACATATATTACATCAGAATATAACAATCATAATTAAATCTAATATTAAATACTAAATTGATGGACAAGATACCCTGGTTGCTTAGTATGATTTGGGAAAAAGAAGCTCTTCCAGATGAAAGGAAAGAATCAATTATCGTACCAATTTATAAGAAAGGAGATAAAACTGATTGCAACAACTATAGGGGCATCTCATTACTTTCAACTTCGTACAAAATTCTAACAAATATATTAGTAAGCAGACTTACTCCCTATATTGATGACATTCTAGGAGATAATCAATGTGCATTTAGAAGAAACAGGTCTACAACAGGTCAGATTTTTAGTATAAGACATATTTTAGAATAGAAATGGGAATATAATGGTACTGTACATAAACTATATGTAGACTTCAAAAAAGCATATGATTCAATTAAGAGGGAGAAGTTATATAGTATCCTGCTGGAGTTCGGAGTTCCTAAAAAGTTAGTTAGACTTATACGAATGTGTCTAAATGGGTGAAAGAGTACGGTGCGTGTAGGCAAACAGTTTTCAGACACTTTTGAAATCCAGAATGGGTTGAAGCAAGGAGATGCACTATCTCCTCCACTATTTAATTTTGTACTAGAGCATGTCATTAAATCTTTAGAGAATAAAGAAGGCTTACAACTCAATGGTATTCATAAGCTGTTAGTTTATGCTGATGATGTAGTACTGCTGGCCGATAGCGAGGAGATACCAAAGGCCAACACGCACACACTATTGAGTAACACTAAGAAATTAGGACTGGAAGTAAATATCAGTAAAACTAAATATATGGTCACACGTAGAAATTCAGTATATAATGGAAATGGACAGCTAATGACAAATGAGGGAAATTTTGAGGAATTGGCTGAATTCAAATGCCTAGGAACAATAATCACAAATAGGAATGAGATGCACAAAGAAATTAAACATAGGCTCAATTCTGGAAATGCATGCTATTTTGTATTGCAGAGACTTTTGATGCCCCAACTCCTTTCAAAAAAACGTTAAGCTGAAAATATATAAAACTATTATTCTACCAGTTATATTATATGGGTGCGAAACATGGACTCTTACTTTAAGGGAGGAAAGGAGATTACGAGTATTTGAGAATAAAGTTCTTAGGAAAATTTTTGGACCAAAGAGAGATGAACAGACAGGTGAATGGAGAAGACTACATAACAATGAACTACATGGTCTTTATAGGAAGCCAGATATAATAAGAACAGTTAAGTCCCGTAGACTGCGATGGGCAGGACATGTTGCGCGTATGGGGAATGAAAGACGTGCATGGAAACTTCTTGTAGGAAAGCCAGAAGGAAAACGCCCAGTTGGTAGACCAAGAATGAGGTGGGAGAACAACATTAACTATGATTTGAGAGAAGTAGATTATACAGGAAATGATTGGAAAGCATTAGCTCAGGATAGGGATGTATGGAGAGCTTATGTCCGCGCGGCCATGAACCTACGGGTTCGATAGTGCCAGTAAGTAAGTAAGTAAATGAAGATTTGACCAATAAGATAACATCTATTATATTACGATCTATAATACAACCAGTTAATGATAGTTAAGATTAAGACTAAAAGTAATAATAAAATGTATTCTAGCAAGATAGTGGTGCTTAGTGGTTTTCCTGAAGATATTAAATACACTGGTTTAACAAATATTTTTATTTGTTTCCTTAAATTTGCTAAATATTTTTACATCCTTCTCCCGATTTAAACAACAGCTCTCATTATCTTTAACGTCAATAGGCTACTGCCTGGTGGATGTGTAACTGTTGAATAATTCAGTAGGTCAATGTTAGGAAAGGTACATTCATCCTAGCACAGCTGTTAACATAGTATATCTACAATACACAACATTTCCTGCTTTCTGCAGCTTCTGTTATTATCTTCCACTGATGAAAATCTCAGGAAGCCTGCGATTTTACGTAAGATTGCTTCAATTCGTTACACTGCCTGAACTCCAGACAATAAGCAACAGAATCTGTCAACATCTAAAGCCTCTGTTCCCTTATTTTTTTTACAAAATTAAATTTATATCATCCCTTTTCGGAATTTCTTGTAAGAAGGACGAGCTATCTCTTCTCAGAATTGGAATGATATTACAAAAACAAACTTAAGAGGATAAAATTTAAATTCCTTTTCCTTACTAAAAGAGAAGGAAGGTATTTACTCTCTAGATCAATTACATGAGCAGCTAAATTAAATTCTGGATATATTCGGCTATGTCAGCGAAGACAATCAAGAATTCAGTAATGACTACGAGAGTTTTGCTTCGTAAGTAGCTTATAATAAAGCTGTTTTTACTCACGTGCACGAAATATCCACAGTTTAGTTAATAACTAACTAGCAGAAACATCTCACTAATAGTAATATTTTAACTATTTATTTATTTTATATGATTTTCATAAGTATTTATTTTATTCAACTTTCATAACAGCTGTTTCAATACACTGTATCTTCGTCACACAAATAATAGTTTTATTTAGTAAAGAAACAACATGGATTGTCATCGAGTAAATACTAAATCATTCGATTAATTTATTTATTTTTCATCATCATCATCATCATAGTACATTCACGAATTTAGGCAATTTGTTGACCTGTTTCGGCCTCAAGAGAAACACCATCCAGAAGTCTTTTGAGTGGACGTCCTGGTTTTCTTCTTCCTGCAGGTTGATATCTTAACATTTGTTTGGGTATTCTGTGATCTTCCATTCGATGAACATGTTGCATCCATCTTGACTTATAATCAGAAATTTTGTTTTCTAAAGATTCCATGTGTAATTCTTCTAAGATGTCTTCATTTTTTTTTTTTTGTAATCTAGTAGTGTGTATCCTGCAGTCCTCCGAAGATATCTCATTTCAGCAGATCTAAGTCTCTGTATATCCTTCTGTTTCAACGTCCATACTTCGCTACCATACAAAAGAGTTGGAAGAGCCAGTGTATTTATTTATTTTTCGTTCAATTAATTATAACACTGGTCGACATGATTTTTGTCTCATGAGTGTCAATAGTTGTAAAAGTAAAGTAAAGTAATCCCACTACAGGCCTCGGGAGGCCTTTGGGGTTGTAGGATGTTAAGGCTCCCACTTTTTCTAGAAAATCGGCACTTGATGTCAGCGGGTTGTCAACCCTGCGTGACGGCCGCCTTTACCCCCAGAATAAGCGTCTGGTACTCATTTCCGTTAGAGGCTGAGTCGACCCCAGGGCCATAGTGCCGCCAGAAGGTTTTGGTCAGTTTAAAAATCCTGACCCCGCCGGGACTTGAACCCTCGACCTTCCGACTTGTAGCGTAGTGCCTTAACCACTACGCTAACCAATAGTTGTACTTAATGAATTTTCTTATCGTGTTTACAAATATGTATTCGGAATTTCTCCATCACCCACTGTTCTTTTTTTATTTCAATTTCAATTAATGGATTTAAATAATTATTTTTTTAATAAAAGTTTTTTGTCCATTTGTCCATTGTAAAATAAAACCAAATGAGCTAACTCAAATGGTTTCAGCTATGGACAAGAAATATCAAAGCAAATAGAATCCTAATATGCTAGCCGATTTTATTGTTGGACCATCAAGAGGGATGCTCCACAGGCGAAAATAGCAGAAAATTGTAATTTCTTACTTTCTAGGTGAGTCCGAATGTTCGATTATTGTGTAGTTCCGAATGTAGAAAATATTAAAGTGTTTGAAATTATAAATTCCTGTCTCTCGGAAACCTCGCGTGATGGAGAAACACCGATATCACATTTGAAGTAAGGAAGACCAAAAAAAAACCATTTTCAGCAACGAACTATTTTTTTTTTCTGACACAAAAAAGAGTTCCTTTTTCGTTGCTCAGTATAATAGTATTGACATGTATCAATATTTCTATCAATGTCTGTTATATATATATATATATATATATATATACTAGAAGTCCCGGCCACGCGTTGCTGTGGTTAAGGTATGCGTTAAAAATGTTAATTAAGTTGCTGTCTTTCAGCCAGATTACTTAAAACTAATACTTACACACGAAAATAATAATATTGAAAATTAAATAAACACTGAACACACTTAAATTATGAAATAATCAAATATTTGTAATTCAATTGAAATTCGCGGTTGCAACAAAAAGCACAGCCATCTGAATCTCTCTTTGTTAAATAATAAACCAATTACCTTACCAAATTACCTTACACCGCCATCTGTTAGAATCGTATGGAACTCACAGATAATTATAACTCTTTGTTAAATAATAAACAAATAATGTGCAATAAAAGATAATGCGACTATAAATTTAGTTATAAACTACCCTAAGTCTCAAATTGAATCAAACTGCACACAGTGTGCAAAATTTTATTAAAATCGGTTCAGTAGTTTAGGATTCCATCGCGGACAAACAACGTGACACGAAATTTATTTATATATATATATATATATATATATATATATATATATATATATATATATAAACCGTAGATTAATTCATTATATTTATTATTTTTCGTTGTATTTTTTCATGTATAGCATATACAAATAGAAGCTATTTTTCCTTTGTGTACTTTATGTTAATTTTAGTTATCATTCATTTTATTGAGATTAAAGAAAAAATAGGAGCAGACAGTCGTTGTATCAGAGCTTTGGATAAACTAATGAAAGCCAGATATATCTCCTGGAAAGTAAAAATAAGGGTTTATAAAACTATAATTAAATATAATTAAATATGCTCTTTACGAAAGTGAGGCTTGACTCTATCCGAAGGACTTGTTGCAGTGACTATTTAACTCATGACCCAAACAGCATATTTCAATGAATTTTGATTTACAACTAATCACAGTCGTTTGTCATCTTGATTTTATCACTTTAATTTTATCAAGTGACTTCCAGATTGTGTGTGTATATATATATATATATATATATATATATATATATATATATATATATAGTGCACGAATGTAAGCTAATTCTGTTTGCGAGATATAATAGAAAAACATTTGTAGCGAATGATTATACCACAAAAAAAAAAAAAGAAAACACTGTTTGCACTTTCTTAAACGTATTATTTCCCAGAAATTAACGTTGCAGAAGAATATAATTAACATATTTACATCATAGGACATCAGAAATTAATTAATAACCTGTAATGAGGCGTTTCAGTTTTCTCTCCACTAGGGTGCATTCTTACAATATTGCGATTCTATTTGGCAATAAATATGATCTGGTTGCAAGATGAACAAATTAAACATCTGTTTTCAAACATCGCCGTTTACATTAAATATATACATATTTTAAAATAAGTGTATTTAAATAATTATTTATGAGTAAACAGTTTAATTTTAATCGTTAAATAGTCCTAACAAATGCCACTCTTGATTTTCAAATTCTCTAGATAAATTCACTCTCACTTCGCGAGTCGTGAACTTATCGATAATTTGGAAATTACTCATGGCATTATTTATGATAGAAACCCGCGAAAATAAACATTTCCACACCGGCGGATGATCAGCGACCGTTTGGGGCTCAAAGCTTCCTGACATTTGACTTACAGGTGAAGAAAACCCCCGAAAAAAAAACCTCACCCAGGAAGCTTGTCCTGACCGGGAATCGAACTCGTGCCCGCTGCGCTATCTCGAGACCACAGAGGTGGACTAAACACGGTATATAACAAGAAATTTTAAATTTAATCATACAACGAGAAACATATAATGGAAATAGGAGTTAAGTAGGTAGTTTTGCAAAATGAGGAAAACTTCTTTTTACGTTTGAAAACACACTAAGAAATAATTTTTGCCCTTATGTTACTCTAGCTGAAATTATCTAAAAAAATCTATGTAAAATGATTAGGTTCATTAATTGTATTTACATTTTCCTTTATTTGTGTGCTCCTGATTAATGTAGCCTATCACATATTTCATTTTAATCAGATATTTCATTACTACCTATTTGCGCATCTCGAAATATTTACACTACACAGATACCAAAGTACGTATATGACTTCAATTCCTGATACTTTCCTCCCCAGTGAACCTTCTATGCTCTAAATTGGCAATACCACTTGTTCTTATGTTTCATTCTACGTTTCAATATAGAGCGTTGTAAAGAAACGTGAATTGAAATTAAAACTTAAAACCCAATTAAGTTTATAATTACGGCGAAAAATTATATATTAATATTTTCTTCTTCATCCATAGTCATTCTACCCGAAGGCAGAGGTACTTCCTTCACTGCAATCATAGCATTTTAATGGTATGCTTGCAGCTTTTGACTAGGGAATTGTGTAGGTGTGGTAGCTTCCCGTTGCTTTTCCACACCTGTGAAAGGATGATGATCTTATGATTATAAGGGTTTTGATGATTTTATGATGGCCATATGATTTCGGGGTTCGGGGACCGTTTGGGCCTTAAAGGTTTTCCTGACATTTTGTCTTAACAGGTGAGGAAAAAAACCCCGATGACCGATAAACCCCGATTATTAAATATTAAACATAACCAGGGGAAGGGAAAGGAAGGAAAACTGCACCGCGCCGCGACTGGAGCGAACCCTGGCCCGCTGCGTGACAAGGCAGCACGCTACCCTAACTAACCTCGAGACCCACGCCGGTGGACTTATTTTCTTCTAATCAAAAAATATATTCATTGGTACTTCATTCATAGCTAAAGTAGTAAAGTGGATCCCAGGAGGCCCTTGGGGTAGTAGGAGGTTAAGACTTCAATTTTTCTAGATAGACAAATCGGTTTACTTGTTGTCAGCCGGTTTTGGTTTGTCAAACTCTGCGTGACGGCCGCCTCTTCCTTTACCCCCAGAACCAATCGTCTGGTACTCATTTCGTTGTTAGAGGCCTGTGAGTCGACTCCAGGACCATTAGTTGCGCAAGACGGTTGGGTCAGTTTTATAAAAAATCCGACTCCCAACGGGAATCGAACCCTCTTTCGTCCCCTTCGACGTCCCGTCCGGCTTGGAGCGCAGTGCCTTAACCACTACGCTACGGCGCCGACGCGACTCCCATCATTCGTTAGTACTGTCAAATATTATTTTGAATTTCGTGTATGTATCTGTATTAAATATCGATTAAAACTAAGTATATATTCACAAATAACTACACTCACTGGCCATTATCGAACCCGCAGGGTTCAATGGCCCGGGCGCCCCGCGCGGACCATAAGGCCCTCCATACATTCCCTATCCTGAGCTAATGTTTTCCAATGTCATTCACTTGTTTATAATCAATTTTTACTTCAAATAATAGTTAATGTTATTCTCCCACCTCATTCTTGGTCGACCAACTGGGCGTTTTCCCTCTGGTTTTCCTACAAGAAGCTTCCATGCACGTATTTCATTCCCATTCGTGCCACATGTCCTGCCCATCGCAGTTTACGAGGCTTAACTGTTATTATATCTGGCTTCTTATAAAGACCATGTAGTTCACTGTTATGTAGTCTTCTCCATTCACCTGTCTGTTAATCTATCTTTGGTCCAAAATGTTCCTAAGAAGTTTATTCTCAAATACTCGTAATCTCCTTTCCTCCCTTAAAGTAAGAGTCCATGTTTCGCTTCCATATAATATAACTGGTAGAATAATAGTTATAATTTTTTTTCATTTTTACGTTTTTAGAAAGGAGTTGGGACGTCAATAGTCTCTGTAATGCATAATAGCACGCATTTCCAGAATTCGACCTATGTTTAATTTCCTTGTGCATCTCATTCCTATTTGTGATTATTGTTCCTAGGTATTTGAATTCAGCCACCTCCTCAAAATTTCCCTCATTTGTCATTAGCTGTCCATTTCCATTGTATAATGTATTTCTATGTGTGACCATATAAAAGTAAAGTAAAGTGATCCCACAACAGGCCCGCAGGCCCTTGGGGTAGTAGAAGGTTAAGGCTCCCACTTTTTCTAGACAATCGGCACTTTATGTCAGCCGGGTTGTCAGCCCTGCGTGACGGCCGCCTTTACCCCAGAACAAGCGTATGGTACTCATTTTCGTTAGAGCCTGAGTCGACCCCAGGCCCATAGTGCCGCCAGAGGGTTTGGGTCAGTTTAAAAATCCTGACCCCAACGGGACTTGAATCCTCCGGCTTGTAGCTCAGTGCCTTAACCACTACGCTACGGCGTGCCCCTGTCTTTTTTTACAAGAAAGTTACTCCTCCCATTACCCTTTTCGAATCTGGTTTGGGACAGGCTTTGGCGGAACTGGAATGAGAACAAGAGGACTGGAGGACATGGAGTGGATGGATAGAGACGAGCGGAGAAGGAAAATAAAACTTTAGGCACAGAAAGATGTGTAAACATTAAAAATCTGTATACTTACTTACTTACTCACTGGCACTACCGAACCCGTAGGTTTATGGCCGCGCGGACATAAGCTCTCCATACATCCCTATCCTGAGCTAATGCTTTCCAATCATTCCCTGTATAATCTACTTCCCTCAAATCATAGTTAATGTTGTTCTCCCACCTCATTCTTGGTCTACCAACTGGGCGTTTTCACTCTGGCTTTCCTACAAGAAGCTTCCATGCACGTCTTTCACTCCCCATACACGCAACATGTCCTGCCCATCGCAGTCTACGAGACTTAACTGTTATTATTATATCTGGCTTCCTATAAAGACCATGTAGTTCATTGTTATGTAGTCTTCTCCATTCACCTGTCTGTTCATCTCTCTTTGGTCCAAAAATTTTCCTAAGAACTTTATTCTCAAATACTCGTAATCTCCTTTCCTCCCTTAAAGTAAGAGTCCATGTTTCGCACATAAATAAAATTATTATTATTATTATTATTATTATTATTATTATTATTATTATTCTCATATAAATAGTAGTATAAATCCAAGGAATAAGATAAATTTGATCGATTCGATGAGACGAAGAAGCGAGCATCTGCGTATTATTAGGAAATGTTCCTCATTTTTCATTTTGGCGGTGACTTTCCTTCACGAGTTCATATGCAGAATTCGCAAAACGGGCGAAAACTTTCATACAATACTCCCTCATCTCACGGACTGTGTGAAGCGAAAGTGGAAATTCTGCAGCTTCCTCCTTACTTTACATTCTTTATTTTAACCCAATACCTCACATGAATGGCATAGTTTGCAAATGGGATTCAGTAATAAATTAGGTTTCTCTCTTTCCTGCTCTTACATTACGTGAATACGACGTACATATTAAAAAATCCATAACATGACAGGCATAGATGGGTCTTGGCCTTCCAGCCACCTGTTAAGCCTCACGTCCAGATATGTTAATCACAGAGATGGACAATTCACAAAGGTGGACAATCATCTAGCCAGTATTGGGATGACATGTGATCAGCATTTCGGGTCCACCAGTCGTTATAGCTAGTTTTCACAATTTGGAGACGCTACTCTAATTACAATGGTCAATATGATTTTTGTCTCATGAGTACCAATAGTTATACTTAAAGCAGATTTTATCGTGTTTTCAAACATGTATTCGGAATTTTTCCATCACCCACAGTTGTTCTATTTCAATTTAAATTAATGGATTTAAATAATTATTTTTTTAATAAACGTTTTTTCGTCCATTTGTCCATTGTAAAATAAAACCAAATGAGCTAACTCAAATGGTTTTAGCTATGAAAAAGAGATATCAAGGCAAATGGAATCCTAATACGCTCCGATTATTGTTGGACCATCAATAGGGATGCTCCACATGCGAAATATAGCAGAAAACCGTCTTTTCTTACTTTATATGTGAGTCCGAATGTTCGAATATTGTGTAGTTACGAATGTAGAAAATATTAAAGTGTTTGAAATTATAAATTTCTGTCTCTCGGAAACCTTGCGTAATGGAGAAAAACCGATATCATATTTGAATTCAGGAAAAAAAAAACTATCAGAATCAGATATTTTTCTTTCTGAGACAAAAAAGTTTTTTTTTTTGTTGCTCAGTGTTACTCGTGGTGTTGGATGGGCACCGGTTCTTTACTGGTCCAAATTCCATGAGAAAATTTATTTCCCCTTGGAGGGTAGGGTCGAAGCAGCTCAAGTCCGTAGCTGTACACCAAGGCATCATGCCTTAAACCGCTCGGCCAAGGCGCCGAACCGACATAGGCCTACTTTATAGCAGTAAGGCTTGTATATTTAGATGTTCTAGCTATATTTTTGACATTTGGCAATGAAGGCAAATATGATATGAAAATAAAAATGAATGCTTGAGTCGGGATTTGAACTCGAGTCTCTAAACTCTGTACGTTTAGCGCTCTAACCATCTGAGCCACTCAAGTATTCCAACACAAACATACATTTTTCTTATATATATATATATATATATATATATATAATGTAATGGAAATTAAATAACATTGAAACCCCGTCCATCTTTTTGGAACATTCTGTATATAAAAATAAATGTATGTTTGTTCGTATTTTATGCGCTGCCATACCGTTCATCCGATAGTGATGGGGCTTTTTGCAAAATGTTCACGAGTTTTCCGGAAAGGTCATAGGCTATAAGAGAGTTATAATACTCAACACCTTCGCCCTTAAAAATCACCCTTTATAGTGAAAAAGTGTTTTTGGGAATTTTAAAACCCCTCTAGTGGTCGCAATTTTCTATTATTCACAACGAAACTCAGTACATGCTATTAAAATATACCGAAACAGGTATTATTCAACCGTTTTATTATCCGACGGTTAGAAGTTTACCTGAAACCCGAAATTAAAAGTAGACTCTAGTAACTGTCTTGTTTGATTTGTCGCAGTGAATACTATATCATGCATTAAGCTGTAATATTTCATTTATTTGGGCGTGGCATCGCACGGCGCATATTAGTTAGTTATAAATAAATATAATAAATAAAAATTTCCTCGACGCGATATGACATTATTATTATTATTATTATTATTAATAATAATAATAAATTAATGAGAACAGTTAAGTTTCGTAGACTGCGATGGGCAGGGCATGTGGCACGAATGGGGAATGAAAGACGTGCATGGAAGATTCTTATAGGAAAACTAGAGGGAAAACGCCCAGTTGGTAGACCAAGAATGAGGTGGGGGAATAACATTAACTATGATTTGAGGGAAGTAGATTATACAGGGGATGATTGCAAAAACATTGGCTCAGGATAGGGATATATGGAGAGCTTATAACCGCGCGGCCATGAACCTACGGGTTTCGATAGTGCCAGTGAGTTAGTTAGTTATAATAGTAATAATAATAATAATTGTTATGGACCCAACTGGATTTATTAGGCTTAAAGGACCTTCGGGACTTGGAAAATCTGGTAGCGGTTTCCTAGCCGAGCGTTAGTATGAGGATGTACAGTTATACATGTTTAGAAATAAACAAAAGGAGTCTTATTTTAAACTATTTTATTACTAAAATATAAATAATTAGAAATCCTAAATATCTCTAGCCCTAAATCTATTCTAAGCCTATATTAAAACTACAGTGCTTTCTTGGGGAGGGTTGAGAAGGGAGTTGTGGAATTTTAAATCTAACCAAATCTACATGATTAAAATGTTATATCCCTTTTCTAAAATATAGTTTCAAAAATATTATATTGTACTTGAATTTCAATCCAAAAGAAATGGAATACATTATTAAGAAAAATGGTCGGTGACTTACCCTCCAGCAGTACACACACAGACAGCCACGAGCCCATCACTTCTCAAGTGTTATATACTTCAAAAATGACCTGAGGTCACCCTACAACTGTACTACTAACATTCCAAGGAACTAAATGTAGGGATGTTTACAGTTAGCTTCAATCAAGACTTTGATCTGAGCTATACTCTATCTCAACAGACTGCAGACTTTTAATGTCTAAAGTCCATCTCAAACGAGTTTGGTCGAATAATTAAAATAATCTATAAAACAATAAAAAATCTATATAAAGAACTATGTATTCATAACACTCCCCCCTTCTCAATCCCAAGAAAGGGTCTTTTAAGGCCCTTTTTGGGGCCGCTGCAATTGTGTACTTAGACTACGCACAAGCTTTTTAATTGATCTGGATTTTGTTTACATTGATACTACAGATTTGCTCTATCTCCTGTTCCTAAAGCTACTTAACTCTTTCTAACATATGATTTACAAACAGTAATTTTAACAGGAACAATTTTTTTTGTCATAAAAATTAGTGTGGTCAAGTTAATCCATTTTCTCTTTACAATTAACCGTAGTTCCCTTCCTCTATATGGGACATAGACGTTTTCATACTTTAACAACCACATTTATCTGGTTTCAAATTACATCTGGAAAATGGATTAGCCTGTCACTCCGAACCTGAAACAAGAAAACATATATAAAACACAATTTATCTACTCTTCTTCCTTTTCAACTGTTCCATAGTTCTGTTTTCTTCAATGCTGTTCCTTTTCCACACTGTCATTCTGAAAAAAGAAAAATCTAAAACTTTAATTAGAGCTTATCACTTTCTCCACAACACTCGGCTTTTCCACTAGCCGCGTTCACCGAGAAACTTGAGCACTTAGTTCTTGTTTGGCGCCGCGCATGTCCGCGCTCATGCTGATCTCTTACAGCATCCCTGGTTGAATCCGATGCCTGGGACCACGTTCGATGATGGTATCTTCCTTCGTCCGGGAGAGAGCCATGCCAGATACTGGGTCTGTCCTTTGAAGTTCTCGAGACCAGCAATTTCTTTTAGGAGCCATGGATTATCCGGAGGATAGGTTTAATGGGATTTCTGTGTTTTTATCCAATTTTCTTACTGTATATTACTGGTTGGGAATTATTATATGATCCACGGACGATCAGAGGTTTGGTTTGATATGGTTAAGGTATTTGCTTGGTCTCCCATGTCACACCGTATTGACTGGTGGACATTTCCCATGTTGAATGACTATTCCTGATGTAGTAAGTCGAACCGGCATAGACCCTGTCTTCCTCCTTTTTGTTTTCGGTATCAGCTAATCTATGTTTCGTGGTGTGGGGGATGTCCTAGGTGACTCAACATCCTTCGTCGTTTCTAGTTAGCCCAGTCGTGCTCGTAGTGTCAGATCGTGTGCGTAGTCGTTCTTCTTGTGCTGAGGGTTTTTTGTGTACCGTTATTTTTGTTTAGTTTTGCTGTTTTTTTTTCTCTTTTTGATTTTTATTTGTTTAAAACTATGGGTTTGCACTACCTTTTTCTTAATAAATTCCATATGGACTTTTAGAAATGAATCCATAGTACCTTCTGGGGTCTCAAAACCAAATCCTAGTTTCTTACTAAGAATAGTATCCCTCTTAACTGAACCCCGAGTCTTGAGCAACCATGTACATCTTTATTTTTATAATTTTCCTACGTTCAGTTCCTCTAAATTTACTTTTTGTTAGTCATATCTCAATGGCGAAACCACCCAAAATTGTATTTTGCATTAAACTTACTGCCAACCTCGTTCCTATACAAATGTTATCCCTGTTTTATCTTTTGGCGTTGCTAGATTTTAAACTGGAAACCGGAAAGAGTGCTCTTATGTCTATCAATTTGCAAGCCATCATCAACAAATCTCAGTTTCTAAATCATCTTTATATTTTCCCGAAACTCCAATTTGACAGTACTTCAGGTGTATATATACACATAATTCCCATAATTAGATCGGTCAATATCTTGCTATACTTAGCAGCCTAAATTTTGCCTAATTCTAAGGGTTTTATCTAGTCCCTTTCTCTATAATAGAGTCCTAGGTTCGACTGGGTGCGCTCGTCTTCACATCAGCCGGAAAGACATATACTACACTTATTTATCATGTAAATGCTACTTGACCAAAGCCGAATTAGTCCTTACAAACACCAATTAATACTCGTATCCTGAATTTCTGTCATCGTTTCCTTAGGGTCCTGAGTTTGAGAGCATTCTTTCCTTTCTCCACTTCTGAAATAACTGCCTCTATTTCTTAACTCCTTTCCTAGTCTTAATTGGGCTTTAATTGAGATATGATTTTTAAGCGACTTGTGTCTGGACAGGGATTCAGGTTTTCATTATTCATTGTCTATTTTCCCGGACTATCTGATCTTACTGCTGATACATCAATCCACTTAGTTTAACCTCTAATTCCTCACTGATTCAATTTTAGAAGTCACCGTGATATTACGTAACCTGAGTCCTTGTCCTCATTCTTCCTTCTGCTGCCCTAACTTCTGATACGGCGTGCTTTACACTCTTACCTCACCGAACTGTTTGTTTGATTGACAAATTCTCATAGCTGATTTGTTGAACTTTTTATACTTTTATTTTTCGTTTGTATACTTTATTCCCTGATTGTTTCTTGATCTACATGTATTTAACTGCTTTTTTTTTCCTACATCTTACTTCCGGGATTTCCTTGATTTCCCATTACATACCTATCATCATTTATTTGGGGTTCGATTTTATTTTTTCTTCTTCTTACTCTGAAATATTTTACCCCCGTCCTACTCCTGGGTTCTCTCCTTACTTCTTCTTTCACTCGGAACTACTCCTATCTGTTCTGCTTGTATCCTAGGGGCTCTACTTTATTTAGCTGCTTATGTGCTTAAACTTATCTACACCACCATAGGTGTTTAACCTCTCGTTTCTATGTCGTCTTCTTCCCTTTCCATCCTAGGTCAATCTGTCCCTCTTCCGTTTTATTCTGGCGGACTCGTCGAGCTAATCGCCTCAATGGGGGACGGCGCTAGTTCCTTACTCCCTTCGGGGCCCAAGAAAACTCGAGCGAATCGCCTCAAGGGAGGGGATCCATCACCGCCCTGACCATTCGGGGCCCAATTCGTCCCTACCGTACTCCCGCTCATTCTGACCCCCTCTTGCTCTGTCTGTCGATGGCGCAATCGTATGTATGCGCGTTTCCCAATTTTCCTTCTGTTCCCTCTAGTGCACTAATGTTTCCGGTGTTATTTTGCTAGTATTTGTTATCTACCCGTTAGGACCATATTCTATCTGTGCGTACGTCTTTACTTCGCGGTATTTCTTTCCGCTTTCTCACCACCGGCGGATTTCCTGGCATCATCATCATCAACTACGGGGGAGGCCCTAGACAGCTCGTCGAGCAAATCGCATCAATGGCGGGGAACGGCTCTCCCTTACTTCCAAGGGGTCCCGAGGTTAGTCGAGCCATCGCCTCAAGGAAGTGGGATTAGCACCATTCTCGACAAGGGGTCCCGAGTTCCGTCTTCCTCACTCCCAAATGTGCTTCCCTAGCACTGTCTCATGGTCGTGTTAGCAAGGTCGTCGAGCGAATCGCCTCAATGGCGGGGAACGGCTCTCCCTTACTTACAAGGGGTCCCGAGGTTAGTCGAGCCATCGCCTCAAGGAAGTGGGATTAGCACCATTCTCGACAAAGGGGTCCCGAGTTCCTCCTAACACACCCTCTCCTTCTGATCCTTCAGAATTTTCGTTCTTAATATCTGGTGGCTTCACCGAATCACCGTTGTGTCATTGGGGGTGGATTTGATCCGATTTCCCGTGACAGGGTTCGTATCTTGCTCACCTTTCTTATCACCCGGGTGTTTGACTAAAGTTTATTTCCTCGAGAATCCGTGTTTCTCGTTTAATATTCGTTCTCCGATGCCTAACTCTCTATCTGCTGTTGTTCCCTGGTCCTAAACGTCAGTGCCAAGTCGGCAAGGTGCTATTGCCAGTGCCCCAGGATCACCGAGGAGGACTGTGACTCCAGATCCTTTTATTACGGGGGTGTCCCACCTTCCGATTGCGCACTCCCTAACTCTTCCCTATTTCTTTGTCTCTCTCGTCTGTGCACTGTTTCCTCCTAAGGGTCGCTGTTCGCATCTCTATCCCAGTAGCTCTGGCATGTGCCAGGCCTCCTCGAAGTAGTATGCCTCCCTTTACTTCCTATCCTAAATCTGTTACTCTTCTAACTTCTTTTGGGTTTCTGTGCGATTTCCCTAACATCGCTTAGCTAAGATTGACCTATGTTACAGTCTATTCGCTCGTTTTATCTGAATATGGTTCCGAGTGAGTGTGGGCCCAAGTCTGGCGAGCCTTAAGGCGATCTAGTGGTCATTTACTATTTAAATAGGTTTCAAATCCCATGTGTGTGTGTCTATTCTCAACTGGTCACTAGTCCCACTGATGTGCTATCAAGGTGTACAGAGGAGGGATCTCGGCCGCAGATCCTTTCTCTGTTCCCTCCTGTATGCATCTCAGTCAAGTGTCATGATCAGCCGAATATAATAATTGTGTGTAATTTCCATTAGAAATATATTCAGTGTAGCCCTTGAAATCCCAAATTTACATAATACTTTCCACTAGATCGATTAAGACACCCAACTATCAGTGAAGTATCCTAACCTCCATCTTCTAAATTACTATGGGAATAAATTAATTTGTTTTCGATCATTTCTGCATGTTTGTCACTCGATAATTCTGGGGAAATCTTTCAACGCTTGTCCTATTCTTCACTGCGTTTCAAAAAGTTTATAAATTTTCCTAAGTTCACATGCCCCTCTTCCGTTCTCTTTTTTTTAACTAAGTTGGATAATGCACATCCTCCCCTCTTAATCTGAACTGTTGTCACTCCTTATTTCTTGCAATGTTAAAATAATTTCTACCCTCCATGTTGGCATAACTGCTGGTTAATTGAACCTATCATTCGTCTTCCGCTATAGGCTTAACATACTACGTGCCTCTATCTGGACTGCTTCCACGTTATCTTCTCGCGAACTAGCCTACTACTTATCCCGGAACCCATTCACTCTTAAATGAGTCCTAATTGCTGAAATTGAGATTGTGGTTTTCCGTTATCTTTCATTTTATTCATAAACACAAGTCTTATTTCTGGTAGTTCGCTCTTATTTAATCATCATTATTAGTGTGGTTTATTAATTTACCGCGACTTATTATTATCATTATTATTATTATTATTATTATTATTGGTAGTTTTTAAATTTACTGGATTTCATTATTATCATTATGCATTATCATTACTGGTAATTTTATTTTATTTTTTTTTTATTAGTATGATCATTAAGGTTTATAGTTATTACTGATGTCTGTTATCCTTTTATTATTATTATTATTATTATTATTATCATTATTATTATTAATATAGTTAATATTGTTATTAGTATTATTATTAGTATATATTATATTATTATATTATTATTATTATTATTATTATTATTATTATTATTAATATTTACTATTCGGGCGGTTTATTAGTATTATATTTTTTATTAAGGTTTAGGATCTTCACTAATATTAATAGTTTTATATTCCTGGTTTATTCGTCGATGTTTGTTTGTCACTCCTTTCACGTTGTTTACTTCCTTTACTTCTGGTATTAATTATTATTATTCAAATACTATATAAGGATTACTGCTAGTCCTATCTGGTATCTCAGTATTACGATCATTTAGGCCTCTTTCCTTTTAATAGTATCCGCCATCCTTTAATCTAATGATTTCTCCTATTACTAGTTATTATTTTAATATAACGTATTATGCTTATCATTATGTTATTGCAATTAGTTTTTATTTCTTACATGGTATTATTATTATTATTATTGGTAATTGTAAATTATTTTAAAAAATTTTCTGTGAATTATTATTATTATGCAGTATGACTGTAAACTTTTATTGTTATTACTGATGTGTGGTATCATTGTTTATTTTCATTAATATAGTTATTAAGGTTATTATTATTATTCTTACTATTATTATGATGATTATGATTATGATTATTATTAAGATGCTATACCCAGGAGTACTGCTAGTCCTATCTGGTCTCTCAGTGTCAAAGATTTATCCGCAAATCCTTCAATCTGAGTGTTCTCTCTTATAATTAATTATTACTTTAAGTATCGATATAAAATCTTCATGCTAATCATTTTGTTATTGGCAATTTGTTGATATTATTACTGGTATTATTATTATTATTATTATTATTATTATGGTTATTATTAATTGTTGTTTATTAATTTTTCTGTGAATTATTATTATTATTATTAATTATTGTTTATTAATTTCCTGTGAATTATTATTATTATTATTATTGTCATGCAGTATGATAGTTAACTGTTACGTTATTACTGATGTTTTTTTTTCATTGTTTATTTTTTATTAATATAGCCATTACGGTTATTATTATTATTCTTATTATAATTATGATTATTACTATTTTTTATTATCATTATTTTCATTATTATGTCGATAAGTTATCATGTTTTGCTTTTATAGCTCAGATTGCCCGTTGGTTATTCACTGAGTCTCGGTCATCCTCTTTTACCTCATGACCTGTCTTCGTAATCTGATGCTCCTTTATACCTGCCAAACTGCTTTATTATTAATTATTTAATTATTAATATTATTCAAAAATTAGTTTGTTAAGGATTTTACTTCCCGTAGTTGTTCCATCTTTAATTTGTGGTTATCATAATCTTTGGGTTTAATTTATTGCAGCGATTAAGATTATCTACTCGCTTCATAAGTTATTCCCATTTACCGATTGTTTTACTTTTAAAATTAGTTAGTTTAAGTTCACAGATTATTAGCTTATCTTAGTAAGGTTTCTATTTATTATTTATTGTTATCATTATTTATTGGTTATTTACTATTCTTAAGGCGTGCATTAATTGAGTTCTAACTTCCCAACATGTTCTTATTCCTCAAATTATTCCCTTCATCCGGAATATGTGTTAATGAAGGTTATTATTTTTGATGATAGAGCGTTTACGGATTAAGTTAAACCACTAAGTTATACTTCACTCCCTCCAAATATTCAAAAAAATTTTACTTGCACTTGAATGTAAAGAAATTCTTTCCAGGGTTCTATGGTCCTATAGGCCGCCGGCATTATAACCGCGTTTCCAAATTATCAACTTCGCTTTGCTACCATAAAATTCCAAAAAGATCTACGACTCGATTGGCCCACCTCACTTATGAAATTAAATAATCCAAGAATATGATAAAGTTTATCGGCAACAGTTCACAATCTTACAAAAATGCTGACCCACATTAAAAATCGAAAATTTATTGTTTTAAGTATGTAGTCGCATTAAAGATAAATGCCGCGAAGTCGTAAACTCGGACACTCTTGATTTTATCCAAAACTCTTCACTACATAAAAATCTCGCTGGGGAAAACTTGCAAGTCACCATTCACCATATAGGTATTCAATATATTTACTCAAAAGTCCTAAGTAATGTATAAAGTCGGTTTTGAAAATTCAAAAAAAAAAATAAGGTAGATAAAAACATAAAAGACTTCTAATTCACAACAGAAAATCAACCAAATTATCCTGGGTTATGTAGTAGTATCATCTAACTTGGGGTTAGGATTAATAGACAATACCAGGTATTTGTTCATTTATTTTTGTTGGTATTGTTATTATGATTATTTTTTTTTCTGAAGTGATTTTTAAAATAGACGTAATTATCACCATACTTATAGAAAAGATTATGCGATCGTTAAGGTATAGAATTTTTATGATTCCTAGTATTTTTTTGTTTTACATCTTCGGCCCTATCAGTGTATGTTTATCTTGCCTACCATAATGTTCTATTATTATTTAATTAAATACTTAGTCTATTGCGGGCAAGGTCGTTTACTCGGACAGAGAATTATAAGAATGGTCAGCATTTCAGGTTCCCTCAGCAGTAAGTATAACTATGTTATGAAATCAACATCATTTAAAAACATTATAATTCATCTACTACCTGTATCCATATAAGATAGATTAAGATTCTGCATCCCTCTATTATGTTCTTTTGTTTCTAAATTATAAGGCCGTTATTGCGACCAAAATGGGTCCTAGTTCGAACCATCAGATGACCATACATTTGTAACATTTGTGGAAAGTTTTCAGAATCTATTTTCCAATACAACGTTACGAGAAGATGTAATCTGATGTCAGTTACTGGTGTCCCATCCAAGTATAATTTGGTCTATTATCTGTTACACTTTAAAAGTAAACTCCGTTTTGATTTGTGAAACCAAGATTTTATCTAAGTTAATTATTTATTTTGTCAAGGAGGAACTGGAGTTCCACGAGCCACTTTATTTTATTTTGAATAATTTTGTTATTTAATCTGTAAAAGAATCTAAGTTCCTTACTTCCATATTTTCCTTCGATAAATTGTTATACGAGTTGCGGGAAAATTCCAATTTACTACCGACCAAATGCTAACTATTCCCGACTTGTAAAAAAAAATGGAAAATAATTTATGTAGTTCAAGTTCCCAGGACCTAGAATAAATTGTTACACTCTGGCTATCCTGCGCTTATACTGGAGAGGGGGGAACAAAACCAAATACTGAATTACAATTTTTCCTGAGTTCGAAACCAGGACTTCTAGTGACGACATCCTAGCCAACACATTACACGTGTTTGCAGATCAATCGGTTTAAAAAAGAAAATTGATACTCTCTATGAGTTCGGATATTTGATCTGATGATTCGGTAACATGTATATTGCCGATCGAATTATTGTGAAGCGTCACTCCCTCCTTCAAAGTTGGAAATTTTCAGAATCTTTATCAAAATCCCGTTAAATAGCCTCGCATACGGGGACATATTGCAAACTAAATATTCCTCGGACATCTCTTAAAATTCCTGCTAGAAATATACTTGTATTATAGCTAATTTTGTGAAACACTCCGGCTTACCGTTCTCGGACAAGAAATCTAATAAAAAAACCAACTGGTAGTCACCGTATGTGAAACTTATTGTACCTGTTTTTTCACCTTTCAAAAAACCTAGCCTTAAACTCAAGCCGCCATCTTGTAAAGCTAGTTACCAGGAGTCGAACCCGGGACTCCATTCTCTAAATATTTTCTTAAACACACAACCCCCTGTAGTACCCCCGCCCAAATTATTTAATATCTGCTACATAAATATATATATATATATATATAGATATATATATATAATATATATATATGACCTGTCATTTTCGCATAATTTAAACAACGTCGGTAGGATTTCGACTTGACATTTAGTATTGCCAACATAGGAAGTGACCACAGTCCGTTTATTGATTTAATCTCCATATTGAATATATTTTCCAACGCATGCAGAAGAAGAAACGATCTGTTCGCAGGAAAGATCTAAAACTATTTCCTATATAACGTTACGAAATTTTCTCATTTAATTCAACATTGCGTTCATATGGTGGTATCGCTTGAGTTTTGCCCTAAGGGTAAATTAATAACCCGAGACATTTAACCCATTTGTACTTCAGTATTATGTGGAAGTAATTTTCCACGAAGGGTAATTAGGTCATGCCTATTTTGTAAGTATTATTGCAGAGAAATTATTTTATTCTCTTATTATTGGTCACAATCACCATCGGCCAAAAATATTCATGTTAGTATGATGGCGTGTCATCCCCGTCCACAAGCCAACGAGTTCGGTTTCGGCATACGTCGACATATCCCGTATGAGGGCCACGTTTCAGGCAATGATTTTTGCCAATCCATAATGGTTTTATATTTTGATCCTATTTCGTCCTAAACAGACATATTTGCTAGACAAAACAAATAATACACTCTCTTAATATATATATCATGCATAGATTTTTAAAAGATAAATAAAATGGGTTGCTCAAATATTATAGCTACATCGAAAAACATTTTTGTTCTTTTTTCCACAACTTCCCTCTCTCTTCCAAGGTCTGATTAATCTAAGTCCCAATCCAGAATTAATATCTTTTTTGTGATTTAATTTCTATTAAATAATAAAATATCCTATGTTCTACATATAAATCTTACACTTGCTGATTTTAACCTAAAACTGTACGTATCACAAAATTTTAGTATTCATTGTATTCCCAAACGGTCCAGAAAGCTTGCCAAGGGTCCGCCTCCCTATCATAAACAATAATAAAAAATTATTTATTGATCACCACCGCTGTTCACCAATGGTTATGGACCCAACTGGATTGATTAGGCTTAAAGGACCTGCGGGAATTGGAAAATCTGGTTAGTAGCGGTTTCCTAGCCGAGCGTTAGTATGCGGATGTACAGATAGACATGTTTAGAAATAACCAAAAGGAGTCTTATTTTAAACTATGTTATTACTAAAATATAAATAATTAGAAATCCCTAAATATCTTCTAGCCCTAAATCTATTCTAAGCCTATATTAAAAACTACAGTGATTTCTTGGGGAGGGTTGAGACAGGGAGTTGTGGAATTTTAAATCTAACCAAATCTACATGATTTAAAATGTTATATCCCTTTTCTAAAATATAGTTTCAAAAAATAAATATTATATTGTACGTGAATTTCCATCCAAAAACGAATGGAATACATTATTAAGGAAAAATGGTCGGTGACTTACCCTCCAGCAGTACACACAAAGACAGCACACGAGACCATCACTTCGCAAGTGTTAGATACTTCAAAAATGACCTGAGGGTCACCCTAAAACGGTACTACTAACATTACAAGGAAACAAATGTAGGGATTGTTTACAGTTAGCTTCAAAGTCAAGACTTTGATCTGAGCTATACTCTATCTCAACAGACTGCAGACCTTTTAATGTCTTAAAAGTCAATCTCAAACGAGTTTGGTCGAATAATTAAAATAATCTATAAAACAATAAAAAATCTATATAAAGAACTATGTATTCATAACAATAATAATAATAATAATAATAATAATAATAATAATAATACTTTATTTTAGCTGGCAGAGTTAAGGCCATAAGGCCTTCTCTTCCACTCAACCAGCGAATAGTAGAATTATACAAAAATTACGTACATATTACAATTTTAAGATATTATTAAAATACAGACTAAACAAAATACAATGATGATGTGATCTAATACTAGCCAATACTAACAAAAACATAGAATATAATAAAATTAAAATGATATAAAATAAATTAAGTAGCTTCCTAGATGATTATTAATGGAATGCTGTATATAGTTGTTATGCAGTTAATGTTTTCATTGTGTCGAACTTAAGATATCAGTTAATTTGGATTTAAATAATGATAGCGATTGACAGTCCCTGACATGACTGGGAAGTGAGTTCCATGCTCTAGTCATAGATATTGTGTAAGATTCAGAGTATAGACATGTGCTGTGCTGTAGTATCAAAAGTAAAGAAGAGTCTTGTGATCTTGTTCCTAAATTGTGATGAGCCGATAAATTTTGAAAACGTGTTGTTAAATAACTTAGTAAATATTTGTGCAGAATTTGGAATAGTAAGGTATGTGAATGTAAAGTTCTTCTGTCATTACATGTTTAAGCATTCTAAATACGACCTATGAAAAAGGAAGAACATATGTCCCTGATGGAACTCATCAGCATATAAAAATAACGATCACTGTAATACTACCTGCTTGTGCATTATACTGGAAAAGGAATACATGTTGTTCATTCTGTTATTATACATATATCCAACCATTACCGAAGTTGCATATCAGGATACAAGGTCATATTAACCCAATGAAAAGGTTTATGTAATACCGTACTAATTTTGCAGATTTAACCCGACTCTCAATGAAACACGAATACAAACAACGCTAGGAGAATAATGTTACAATATTAGCACTTAGTTGGTGTAACAAGGCTCGGTATAGCTCAGATTTCATATAGCGACCCAACAAAACTCTGTTGTAAGATGAATATTTCCATCCTTTTCACACATAAAATTGTAGTATGTTAGCTAAAGTTTAAATTTTACCTCAAACGGGGAATGCAAGCAATTTTATTTACATGCTAGTTCTGTAAATTGTGTTCATTTAATACAGGAGATATTTGATTTTAGAATAAAATTAGTGTACGTACAGAGATAGGCTCAATTCTGAAAATGCATGTTATTATGCATTACAGGTACCCTGTCGCCCCACCTTCTCTTAAAACGACATTAAACTGAAAATATATGAAACTGGTTTTTCTCCCAGTTATATTATATGGATGCGAAAAATGGACTCTTATTTTAAGGGGGGAGAAAAGATTACGAGTATCTGAGAATAAAGTTCTGAGGAAAAAGTTGTACCAAACAGAGATGAACAGACAGACGAATTGAGAACACTGTTAACAGTGAGCTATGTGATATTTTGACGAGGTTATACGAAAATGGAAAAAATCAAGTCCCATAGGAAGACAAATTAATAAGGAAATGTATATGAATATTTGAATGTATGCAGACGATCTGGTAATTATACAGAGGTCAGAGGATGATTTACAAAGAGCCATTTACATGTTGAATTAATTAGGACTCTATTATAATCTCAAAGTCTCAACTTCAGAAACTAAACTTGTGGCTTTTCAGGGCAAAGTGCCAGTCAGAGCAAAAATAGTAATCAATAATGAAATAATAGAACAGATAGCACACTTTAACTATCTTGGTTCAGATATAACATACAGCTACGATTGGTATATACACAATAAATTAAACCGATATCAAATGATGTGATAGAAGAACCCTCCGAAAGACTCGAAGAAAAACTCAGCTCAGGTTTTTATAAAATTATGGCTGTTCCTGTTCTTTTATATGGATCTGAATCTTGGGTACTTACAAAAAAATATATCTCACACATTCAAGCCATTGAAATGAAGTTTTTTAAGATCCGTAAAAGGATGTACACGCATGGATAAATTACACAATGAATCAATAAGAAATGAACTGGATATATTTTCAGTAGTTGATAAAGTAGATGAGTACAAATACCAATGGAAAGAACATTTAGACAGAATGGACAATACAAGATTACCCAAAAACATCAACGCCTACAATCCCCATGAATAAATATCTTTGGGGCGGCCAAGGAACCGATGGACTTGAGACCGGAACAGGTCGCATTGACCTAATCCTGGAAAGGATGAAGAAGAAGAAGATATAATAAGAAAAGTTAAACCTCGTAGTCTGCAATGGGTAGGACATGTGGCATGAATGGGGAATGAAAGATCTGCATGTAAGCTTCTTGTAGGAAAACCAGAGGGAAAACGTCCAGTTGGTAGACCAAGAATGAGGTGGAAGAATAATATTAACCATGATTTGAGGGAAGTAGATTATAAAGGGGATGATTGGAAAACATTAGCTCAGGATAGGGATGTATGGAGAGCTTATGTAGATGTGGCCATGAACCAACGGGTTCAATAGTTCCAATACGTTAGTTAGTACCTCTATAAATGGCGACTCTGAATTCAATATACAAAATTATATTCCATTTTTTTAATGTAATTCTTATTTATGGTAGCTTAGCACCCACTGTAATATTACTTCTACAATCTTTAATCTAATTAACTAACTACATCAAAACAATGTGGCTTAATAACAATAATGGTAATAACAATAGACCTAATAATAATAATGACTATTTAACTCATGCCCCAATTGGGAGTGATTGACCAATCACATTTCAATGATTATTTTACAACCAATCACAGTCGTGTTTCGCCTAGAATTTACCTACTAAAGTTTATCATAATAAAGAAAGCACCTCCTTTTTTAACATTCTGAACAGGTCATACCATTATTTTGCAGTGACTAACTCTCTAAGAAATACGGCTACCAAACTGTATACATAGTGCATGAATGTCAACACATAGTGTATGCGGGAGTTAATATAAAAACATTTGTAGCAATTGATTATACCACCATAAAAAGAAACCACTGTTTGCTCTTTCTTAAATGTATTTTTTCCCAGGAAATAACAATCCAGAAAAATATAATTGTCATATTTACAGCATAGGATATCAGAAATGAATTAATATACAGTTTGATGTGTTTCATTTTTTCTCCACTAGAGTGCATTCTTTCAATATTGCGTTCCTTTGGCAATAAATAATATGATCTGGTTACAGTGATGAACAAAAGAAGCAAATGAAGCGTACCAATCGTTTCTAATTTGTGTTCAAACATCGCCATTTACATTAAATATATAAATATTTTAAAATAACTATGTTTAAATAATGATTTGTGAGTAAACAGCTTAATTGTATTGTTAAACAGTCCTAACAAATGTCACTCTTGATTTCCAAATTCTCTAGATAAATTGGAAATCACTCGTGGAATTACTTATGATTACAACAATAACAATAAATGATAAACATCGCAACTATATATTAAACTAAACCCCATGGCGCGATAGGCTTAGAAGGTCCTTGGTCTATCACCCGGCTGCTGGCTCAAATCCAGAAGTATAATTCACAGAGGTGTATATGATCATCCATCCAGTGTAGTTACAGTTGGTTTTCTCAACCATGAGCACCTTGTTATTATAGCTACCCAAATTCCTCATTTGGTTGATGGACACAGATCCATAATGGCTGAAATTCCATGATAAATGTTTTCTCCACAGGGACTAAATACAGCGCAAGTGCGTAATTCTGCACCAAGGCATGATGCCTTAAACCGCTCATCTAAAGTGCGGGTCATATATTAAGCTTGGGTTTTATGTTAATATAGCAGTTATATTAAAATTAAATATCAAATAAATTTAATTAAATTTTACACAGTATATAAAACAGTTAATTAATTTAAACTTATTTTGAATTTAAAAAAATAGCATCAAAAACAAATACGAAAAGTAATTTAATTTAAAACAGAGTTAAGAACCACCCTTAAGTTTCTTATTTTCTCAAGTATCTGTTTAATTAAAAGCAGGCATTGAAACGAAAGCATTTTCCATGTCGATTATATTAACAGAACAGTGCGATACGACTGTAGGAAGTGCGTTTTACAGAAAAAAAGGAAGAGTTTGAAAGGACGAGACGTAGTAGAGTCTTTTCAATTTCCAAGTTTTTCAACTTTTATAAGATTCATGATGTGTTCCGTTGAGGTTTATTCAAAATTAATATAAAATTATAGAATATTCACCTGAAATGTCCGTCTCCTCAACTTAATTATCATTTAACTGTAGCGCTTTCGGGACTTGTCCCATCATCGGCAGGATTCAAAACTGGTGTTTCACTGAAGATCTGGTAGAGGGGGTTGCATGTATTGGGTTCGTTTTCGTTTATCAGGCCGTCGTTGTGAGCTGCTTTCATGATTTCCATCTCTTCGAGTACGTTTATCTTCGCTGGATTATTTTCTCTGTGCATTACTGTTAGGGTGTTTTCAATATTTAATATTTAACAGTAATGCACAGAGAAAATAATCCAGCGAAGATAAACGTACTCGAAGAGATGGAAATCATGAAAGCAGCTCACAACGACGGCCTGATAAACGAAAACGAACCCAATACATGCAACCCCCTCTACCAGATCTTCAGTGAAACACCAGTTTTGAATCCTGCCGATGATGGGACAAGTCCCGAAAGCGCTACAGTTAAATGATAATTAAGTTGAGGAGACGGACCTTTCAGGTGAATATTCTATAATTTTATATTAATTTCCAAGTTTTTGTAAAAACACTTAATACAATAGTAATACATACTATGCCTTTGACAACAAGTACTGATATAAATATGATTATATTACCATACTTTATATTTAACTAACATCCAAGTTTCTATATTTAATGTTACAGATTGAAAACACAGCTCTACAAAAAAAAAAAATGTTGCCCATGGATATCTCAGCGAATTTCTATGTTTTCAAGTGCACAGTTTACGAATATATTCACGAAAGTGCTGAATGTGCTCTAGGTTTTATGATTTTTGCGTATCTTATATCTTAAACAGTAAACGGCTTGTTACTAATAACATTTATTTCAGTTATTTGATTTCTGCGCATTTTTTTGCGCATACAAACATCACGTGATCCCATTCTCGCACGTCGGCCGTGATCTCTATTATTTGACAAAATTAAAGTACTCACGATGTGCATCTGGATATGATAAAACAATTAGTCAAAGCGTTGGACAAGGAAGGAGAATGTTTCAAAAAACATTTGTAGAAAATTTCCTAACCTCAGTATGGAAAAGTTAAAAGGTGGTATATTTGATGGTCCTCATATTCGGCAATTGACGAAAGATGCAAATTTTATCAAAGTTATGACTTCCGGAAAGTGAAGCTTGGAAGGGTTTTGTATTGGTAATAAAAAATTTCTTAGGTAACTACAAAGCACCAAATTATAAAGAAATTGTGCAAAACATGTTGACAAGCTTCAAGATTCTGGGAGTAAATAGGAGTATAAAGTTACACTTTCTCCACAGTCACTTGGATAGATTTCCAGATAATTTAGGAAAATACAGTGACGAACAGGGAGAGCGCTTTTCCCAGGATCTAAAAGTAATGGAGGAAATGTATCAGGATAGATGGGACCGTCACATGATGGCAGATTACTGCTGGTCTTTGAAAAGAGATTGTCCCCTAAAAAAATTATAGAAGAAACTTTTATAAAATGCGTTTCACTGAAGTATAACATGGGTTTCGACGTTTTTCTATCTATTTACATCAGTGTATACTAATTGACATTATAAATATAACTGTTATATATCTTTTTCATTTTTCAGATTTTTGTAGTGTAAAATGAAAATAAAGATTTAAAAAAAAACAGAACAAATCTTCCAAAATCATTGACAGTTTCATGAATTGTGAGCATAAATATATCCGAAATTATCAAAGACAACAAAACCACTGTTGACCAGTGTAATCGATTCGTCTACACTTGTGGGAATCTTAAGCAGAGTACCACTATCAAGCTAAATGGCGTACTTTCAGAACCAATAAGAATCTTTGTAAGCAAAGTAGCACTGTTCTTCTTCTGAGCCAAGTTCCAGTTGTAATGTAAACAAACCACATATATGGACTGCATTTTTATTGGTTGATTTTTTTTACCTTAAATCATGTTAGAAAATGTTATTCACTCTCTAACACTCCAAAAAATGAAATAAAATAATAAAAATATATTATCTAGCACATGTCTATGTAAGTTATATGGGAGAATTTAAAATTAAGAATATAATTACAATATTAAAATATTAAATTAATAAGCATTTCATTGTTTAATTCTTACACATGAGTAATATTAAATAAATATTTCATTTTTTAAATTCTTACATGCGCAATGCAGAATACTTTGGAATTTCAATTGTTTCAAATGGCGCTTCACCTATACAGTGTTTGAAGCATCAAAAAGGATAACCTTTAAAAAGCGGAGAGAAACAAATTACTTTGACTATTTAACTCATGCCCCAAATGGGAGTCAATGACCAATCACGTTTCAATGATTTCTGTTTTACAACCAATCAGAGTCGTGTTTCACCAAATATTTATCAGTGTTATAATTACCATATTAAAGAAAGCTCCTCCTTACAATATTGCGTTCCTTTGGCAATAAATAGTATGATCTGGTTGCAGTGATAAACAAATGAAGCAGTAGAAGCGTACCTATCGTTTCTCATTTGTTTTCAAACATCGCCGTTTACATTAAATATATAAATATTTTAAAATAACTATAGTTAAATAATGATTTGTGAGTAAACAGCTTAATTTTATTCGTTAAATAGTCCTAACAAATGCCACTCTTGATTTCCAAATTCTCTAGATAAATTCACTCCTCACTTCGTGAGTCGTGAATTTATCGATAATTTGGAAATCACTCGTGGCATTACTTATGAATATTTTCAAACAGTTTAGTGAAAAATATCCTACATTTGCCATTGAGGATGCAATGAAAATGAAAGAATTTACAGGTGAGTCAGCATTGAGCATATATTCTGCCAAAAGATCTAATGAAATTGCAAATAAAGGATATCTACTCGTATCGACATCATGGAAAAAGCGTAAACGTTTGATTAAGTGGGTAAAGGTAAAGGTATCCCACTACAGGTCTCAGGAGGCCCGTAGGGTAGTAGGAGGTTAGGGCTCCCACTTTTCTGGACAATCGGCACTTGATGTCAGCCCTGCGTGACGGCCGTCTTTACCCCCAGAACAAGTGTATGGTACTCATTTCCGTTAGAGGCTGGGTGGCCCCCAGGGTGCCGCCAGAAGGTTTGGGTCAGTTTAAAAATCCATTTTTGTCATAAAAAATAAACGGAAGTTACAAATTATTAGTACCATCTTACCTTGTATTCAGTCTTATTTCCCGTAAAATACCATGTAGCCTAAGAAAAAGTTTCTATTATTGACACTTCCATAGACTATTCACTCATGCGGGTAAAAGTAGAACCAATGTTGCCCCAATGGATAGAGTCGGCCGAGTAATTTTTTTTTTTTTTTGCGCGAGAGTGTATTTTGTCGTACTTACAGCAATGGTGACCATGATTGAAAGTTCAACTTCCTATATTTCGGAGTTGCCAACCTAAATAACTATACTGTAATAAAATAACTATACTATAATATTCCAGCTATAACGGCTGAGGAATCACATGTCACCCTATACTGGCAGGATGATCGTTTATCTCTGTGATTAACACATGTAGATGTGACACCAGCAGCCGGCTGGTAGGCCTGTCGTGCCAAGGAGAGAAAAAAACTGCAATATTACATATTACAAAACGCGTGTGGGAAATAAAACCACTGCCCTCTATGTACACTACTTACAATGTATATACAAAAAAAAAAATATCCAAAATGTAATGTTAAAATACATTATACGAATCAAATCACTGCATTTTAAATGAACTTAACTTTATTTGAAACAATATAAAACAATAAATACATACTTGCGGTCATTTTAAAACTAACTGGCGTCACGGCCTGCTGTAGTTTCAACTAATAAATATTACCCACACATTTAACGTTAGTTGTTTAAAATGGACGCAAATATTTCCAACAAACATATTTTATTATTATCATTATTATCATTATCATTATTATCATTATTATCATTATTATTATATTATTATTATTATTATTATTATTATTATTATTATTATTATTATTATTATTATTTTGAAAATACCATCGCGCAAAAAATAATGTACAACGTACGTTTGTGAAGTGTTTTTCAGAATGTCAGAAATTAAAAACCGAGCGTTAGCGAGGTTTTTAAACAATTCCTCACTTCTGTAAAACCCACTTCCCAACCTCGCATCGTAATATACTAATGCAAGTTTGTTTACAATATAACTGTATCAATACAACATTATAGTATTAAGCATGACGATAACATTGAAAATTGTTTATCTCGTGCAAAAAAAAAAAGTGTATCTCTAAGTATTACATTTTTCAAAATGTTTAAAATATAAGCAATATGGTGTCTTGATTAAGGATGTAGAATTCCGCTTTTGAGTGAAGATTATTTAAAAATAGATGGAACTGATCCTAATCAGATTCATCATTATGAAGTATTATTGCCGGTAGCCTATATCGGTAGAAGTCCTGGTGTAATTGCAGTGAGTTTTGGTGTCGTTAGTTCTGCATAATAACAAGTGGCGGAGAGAAAGAGGTTTCAAGACTTTTTCACAAAAATCTGACATGGAGGGGAGTAAGGTGAACTGACTAATGAGAACTAATGAAGCGATTTCTCTGGTAACTACAAGACCGAGCTCGTTCACCTGAACGTGATTCTCTGACGAGAAAAATAACTGTGTTCCCTTCATCCATATTGGAACACAGTTTATCGTACAACCAAACATAGTAATATTTGACATATAAAAGTGAACCTTAATCTAAATTAAAATGGTTTGTTGAATCAGTAATAATGGATAGAGTTATAAAAAATGTACAGAGGCCGATGTAAGTATTCAGATACGTAAATTAATGAGTCATTTTTTAACATCTTACCTCATATTTTATGTTTCTTCAAACACGGGAACTAGTTTTCGAGAGAAGGGTCTCATTTTTAACCGACATTACAATGAGAGAGATCCTTCTCTCGAAAACAAGTTCCCGTGTTTGAAGAAACATAAAATATGAGGTAAGATGTTAAAAATGACTAATTAATTTACGAATTAAGAACCTCATAATGTTATTTCCCATATTTAACTATAAATTCAGATACGTGTTTTAGGCGAATTCTATACCATTAATTTTGTATTTTGTCATCAAGATAACGAACATAATACATGGCACTATCGAACCAAAAAGTCACTCTTTTAATTGGACAACCTTATGCAACAACAACCCCCTCCATGGTATCTTTACCTTGTCGTGGTGGAGTGGCTTGCGTGCTTAAATGATCCCGAGAGCTATTCCGGCGGTAGCATTGCTGCCGATAGAGTACCCATGCCGGACTGGTCGAAGATGATAAGCCAGACGAAAAAAGTACCTTGGTCGAAAGAGTGACGATCTTTCACCGTAAAAAAATAGAACCGTCAAGAAATGCAGACATGGGTTCAACTGGGGTAAAATTTTGCGGAGATCAAATAGTCCCCCATTCGGTTCTCCGGGCGGGGACTACTTCAGGGAACCCATGCCAAAGGCTCAAACATAGGGACATGTTTCTAGGAACATGGAATGTTAGGACTTTATACAATACCCGTAAATTAGATAAATCACCCTTGGATATAGTCGCTTTACAGGAAGTTACATGGCACGAATGGGGAATGAAAGATGTGCATGGAAGCTTCTTGTAGGAAAACCAGAGGGAAAACGTCCAGTTAGTAGACCAAGAATGACCTGGGAGAATAACATTAACTATGATTTGAGGGAAGTAGATTATACAGGGGATGTTTGGAAAACATTGCCTCAGGATAGGGATATATGGAGAGCTTGTGTCCGCGCGGGCATGAACGTACGGGTTCGAAGTGCCAGTGAGTTAGTTATGCAACAACCGGCTATGCGTCATTAATTTTTTATTATATAAGTTTCGAGAAGTTTATAATGTACACTTCCCCAATTTTTTTAAAAAAATAATGGGTCAACTCTTGTTCGTACACATATCTAAGATTCATAGCGCGATTGACAAGAGATCATTGTCTCCCTCTGTTTCGAAATAAACAATGTAGTTGTGAGACCAAGAGCGCAACGGCTGCTAATCCTGTCATCGTGTCCCCGTAGCACATACGGCTGAGTCATGGTCCAATACGTTATCAAGTGCCTCGCGTTCGATCCTAGGTAGCACCAATTTTTTTAAAAATATTCATGCATGTTTATTTTAAAATTTCAGAGTTCCTGGACTACCTAACTTAATAAAAAAGAGTGGAATAATTTATACCCAACTCCTGTGGGTAGGCTGAACCTGGCCTTAAAAAATCAAACCATATATGGAAGTTAAAGTTCTACTTCCTCACATAAAAAATAAAACAAACAAAAAAATCAGAAAAAGAAGCCAGTGGACTTAATATCTTGTCCACAGGCCATCAGCTCGAAGTTGATTCGGTATGGATCTGACGAGGTCGCGGAATAATTCTCGATGAGGATTGTTCTCCTCTTCCGGGGCGAGATCTTCCCAGTTATCGAGAACTTAATTCCACAACTCGTCTTTATTTCGAGGGGGTTGGCGGGGATACTTCTTAATCCTCTCCTGTTTCAATTTCGCCCATGCATGTTCGATGACATTAAAATCAGGTGACTTCGGAGGCCAATGAATTATTTCGATCTCGGGCCTCGTCCGAAACCATCTTTGAATTCTTGCGGCATAGTGCACGGGATGGTTGTCCTGCTGAAACATTAATATTCCATTTGGAATACGTTCTTGGACGGAAGGAAGGAATATATTTTCCAGAATATTTTCATAAATCTCCGCATCGAACCGGCCTTCAATGTGTTCTATCACGCCAGTCCCATCGTAAGACATCCACCCCCACAACGATACGCTAAAGCGCCCCGACTTTGCATGTCGATGCACATAGCATTCATCATGTCGGTGGCCATCCTCACGATAGACATAGCGAGGACCATCGTAATCACTCGAGATGGTTGTTTCGTCGGAGAAAATTACATTTCTCCAATCGAAATACATTCGACTGGTTGCGAAGGCAAGACGGTTGATGGAATGTTCTTCCCTTAAACATTCCTTTTGCGCAGCTCTCCGGCTCCTAATCCAACGAATCCTCATTCGGTTAATTACAGTTTGATCACAACCGGGGAAGTCAAGTGTTTATCGTAATCCGTTGGCAATCCGAAAGGTGTACTATCGAACTGCCTCGAATAAGGCATCATCCTCTTCCGCTGAAGAAATTCGTGGACGCCAATGAATATGGCGATTTGCGACCTCTCCTAAATGTTTTAATCGATGAGTCCACCTAATGGCCGTGCTCCGTGGCACAGCGGCCCTAGCCCCATATCCAGTGTCAACTTGAGCTATAACTCGCTGTCTCAGATCAAGCCTGTTCGCCAAGCTTATGAAGAATGAAGGACAGCATGAGTTGTTATGCATAGACAATGACTATTTAATATGAAATAGTAACCCCATAATAGTGAATATCAAAATCCTAAAATGAATTAATAAATAACAGGATAATACAAGACCGTCATTGTGCCCAAATATTCTAAACTAATCTTTTGATTTATCTCCTATCAACATGTACGTCGATTGCCGCAAATGTATGTTCAATTTCCATTTTTCGCATTCCTCCTTCAGTTTTCTTGTAATAATAATAATAATAATAATAATAATAATAATAATAATAATAATAATAATAATAATAATAATAATAATAATAATAATAATAACAACAATAACAACAATAACAACAATAATAACAATCATAACAATCATAATAATCATAATCATAAACAATAAATAATAATCCATCCATAGTAATTCTACCCGAGGGCAGGTCTTTCACTGCAATCATAGCATTTTCATACTGTGCTTTGCAGCTTTACCAGGGGATTGTAGGTGTGGTAGCTTCCCGTTGCTTTCCACACCGGTGAAGGATGACGATGATGATGGTGATAATGATAAGGATGATGATGGCCATATGATTTCGGGGACCTTTGGGCCTTACAGTTTTTCCGACATTTGTCTTACAGGTGAGGAAAAACCCCGATAAAAACCTCACCCAGAAAAACTGCCCCGACCGGGGATCGAACCCGGGCCCGCTGCGTGACAAGGCAGCACGCTACCTCGAGACCACAGCAGTGGACAATAATAATGATAATGATAATAATAATAATAATAATAATAATAATAATAATAGTAATAATAATAATAATAATAATAATAAATAATAATAATAAATACTTCGCAATAATATTAAATAATAATAATAAAAAAATAATAGTTACACCAATGAAAATAATATTAGCCGCTCAAATGTAGAATATTTTTCAGAAAAAAATTCTCATAAAGAAGAAAAAATATAAATTAAGTTGAATGAAGCAACGATGGACTTTGAATAATCTATAGGTAAGAAATGAAGTAAGAGAAGATTGAAGTGATCCCATTACATATCTTAGGAGGTCCTTGGAGTAGTTGGAGGTAAAAGCTTCCATTTTTCTGTAAAATCGGGACAATCAATTGTCAGTCATGCGTGACGGCCGCCTTTACCCCAGAACAAGCAATGTTACTCATTTACGTTAGAGGCTGAGTCGACTCCAGGGCCATAATGCCGCGAAAATATTTAGGTCAGCCCCATAGGTAACTCGAACGGTGGACCTTACGTCTTGTAGGCTATTGCCATTTCTAACTATGCTACGGCGAGCCCCCAAGAAGTGATTACTTACTACTCTATAAATTATTATATAAATATATTCTTATATTAAATAAATAATTATTTATATATATAATGTAAATTATTAACTTGCATTTTGAATTAAATATTGTTCACGATCCTATTCTATAAGAATTTTAAAAAATCATTTGCATAGCTTCGAATCATAGAAACTAAAATTGACAAGCCCAAAGCACCTTCGCATACAGAAAAGGTCAAAAATACAATTCTAAAATAACTAACTCACTGGCACTATCGAACCCATAGGTTCATGGTCGCGAGGACATAAGTTATCCATACATCCCTATCCTGAGCTAATTTTTTTCAATCATTCCCTTATAATATACTTCCCTCAAATCATAGTTAATGTTGTTCTCCCATTTCATTCGTGGTCTAACAACTGGACGTTTTCCCCATGGTTTTTCTTCAAGAAGCATCCATCCACGTCTTTCATTCCCCATTCGTGCCACATGTCCTGCTCATCGCAGTCTACGAGACGTAACTGTTCTTATTATATCTGGCTTCCTATAAATACCATGTAGTTCACTGTTATGAAGTCTTCTCCATTCACCTGTCTGTACAAAAATTTTCCTAAGAACTTCATTCTCAAAAACACAATTCATAGATAGAATAAATTAAATAATAGTATAAAATTTAATAAAATTAATGTACAATAAATTCTAATCTCAACAGTGTAGCCCAATACGGAATATATAGGTAGGTGAATAAAAAAAAGAGTAATCAGGAAGGATTTTATGCTGTAGCAGATCTAGTACAGTAAGCTGCAAGAGAAAATAATCAGCTGCAATTTTTGATTACAAGTAGGGTTTACATATATAACTATGGGCGCATAAGGCTGATACAGTATGATATGTGTAAATTATTTGCTTTGTGTAAAACACCATGCTAGTTAAACATGTGGATTCGTTTGAAGAGAGAGAAATCAAAGCAAATGAAGCACCCATGAAGCTACTTTCATATGTGCCATTGTAAATATTGCTTCAAGCAATTAATATAGACACGTGTACTATTTTGTTTATTTTATAAATCTGCAATCTACGGTGTTTGAACGCAAGACCAATATATACTTTGTATAGGTTACTAACTAACTAACTCATTGGCTCTATCAAAACCGTAGGTTCATGGCCGCAAGAACATTAGCTCTCCATACATCCCTATCCTGAACTATTTTTTCCCCAATCATCCCCTGTATAATCTACTTCCCTCAAATCATGGTTAATATTATTCTCCCATCTCATTCTTGATCTATTAACTGGGCGTTTCCCTTTCTGGTTTTCCTTCAAGAAGCTTCAATTTACCTCTTTCATTCCCCATTCGTGCCACATGTCCTGCCCATCACAGACTACGAGACTTAACAGTTATTATATGTGGCTTCCTATAAAGACCATGTAGTTCACTGTTGTGTAGTCTTTTCCATTCACTGTCTGTTCATCTTTCTTTGGTCCAAACATTTTCCTAAGAACTTTATTCTCAAATCCTCTCTTAAAGTAAGAATCCATGTTTAGCATCCATGTCGTAATATAATTGAGAGAATAAGTTTTATTTATTTATTATTTATTTTCAATTTAACGTTTTTTGAAAGAAGTTGGGACGACAAGAGTCCCAGTAAAGCATAATATAGCAGACAGCAGACATTTTATTTATTTGTTTAAAATATTCGATGTGAATTCGCATATCGGCTGTAGTATTTCGGAATAATTGAGGAGTTCTATATAAGTAGGGCTCATATGTGGATTCGATTTTTTATGGTCATGATTATACAAACCTTTTCTATGGTGTAATATATATATATATATATATATGAAAATAAAAATGAATGCTTGAGTCGGGATTTGAATTAGCGTTCTAACCAACTGAGCTACTCAAGAATTCCAACACAAACATACATTTTTCTTATGTATGTAGTATTCTCAATTCACACAAGAGGTAGTGGGAATTCGTTCCAACACCATCTAGTGGCCAACATAACAGTTAAGCAATTGGCCTTCATTGCCAAATGTCAAAAATATAGTTATAACGTCTAAATATATATATAATAAGAAAAATAAATACTTGGACGGAATATGAACCCGGACCTCTGAATTGGTACTACAGTATGCTATCCATTACACCACCGGGCAAATCTAGTACAAACATTTATTTTTCTTATATATAAATTCTCTTATTATTACGAGGTCCACCGCTATGGTCTCGAGGTAGCGTGCTGCCTTGTCACGCAACGGGCCCGGGTTCGATCCCCGGTCGGGGCAGTTTTTCTGGGTGAGGTTTTTATCGGGGTTTTTCCTCACCTGTAAGACAAATGTCAGGAAAACTTTAAGGCAAACGGTCCCCGAAATCATATAGCCATCATCTTCATCATTATCATCATCCTTATCATCATCCTTATCATTATCATCATCACCATCATCCTTCACCGGTGTGGAAAACAATGGGAAATTACCACACCTACACAATTCCCTAGTAAAGCTGCAAGCATAGCATGAAAATGCTATGATTGCAGTGAAGGACCTGCCTTCGGGCAGAATTACTATGGATGGATTATTACGAGATGTAGCGGAAACTCGGTCTCCACTGCCATCTGATAGCTACTATAACAAGTAAGCAATTTAAAGATAATATTTTTACTTTATAGCAGTGACGCTTTATCGAAGTTATAATTAAATGTTTGACATTGATCAGTGCTAGATTAATATGACACGATATATATATATATATATATATACCAGGAAAAATAAGTTACAAATATATAATTCAATAGTGAGAAGAACTGTCACATATGGAGCTGAAGTTTGGAAATTCAACAAAAACTTATATCGATGGAAATGGATTTCTTGAGCAGAGCAGCAAGATGTTCAAAATTAGACAAAATAAGAAATACTGTCATAAGAGAAAAAATGAATATTGGTTATTCAATAGTAGATTATATACGGTATAAGCAATTAAATTGGTATGGGCACGTACAACGAATGCAAGAAGAAGGTTACCCAGGAAAACATTGGAATGATGTCCACCTGGAAGGAGGAGGAGAGGAAGACCTCGAAACTCATGGATGGAGGAAATAAGAACTGGAATGAGAGCAAGAGGACTGGAGGACATGAATTGGATGGAGAGAGACGAGTGGAGAAGAAAAATAAAACTTTAGGCACAGAAAGATGTGTAAACATTAAAATTTTGTGTGTGTGTGTGTGTATATATATATATATATATATATATGTATTCGGTCTGATGGAATCCCTAAGATCTTGGAATAGATGGGAAAAGACGAAAGGGAAACCTTACACGGACGGTGTGAGAAGCAGTGTGAGAGAACTGGGATTTGCAGATGAAGGATGTACAGGAACGATACAAATGTTGGTTGGTTGGTTGGTATCTAATGTCGAGCACTTGACAATGAAATCATTCGCTCTCTTGCACTCCAATATTTAGCAGGCATCTTGTACAATAGCTGGGCAACGGAGGAGATGGTTTCGTTCCATATTCATTGAATTTGCAGAAAAAGAACATTTAGGTGAATTTGCTATGCCGAACCTGTGTACGTGTTTATTTATACATTTGTGTCCTGTTAGTAGTCTGAATGTTATCATTGCGGATTTTCTTTGCAATATAGTAATGTTATAGGTTTGTAAATATACCCATTATTTTCTAGATGTTTTGATGGTGTGTTCGTCTCTAAGATTATTGATATATTTATTATATGCAATTGTTTTGATAGAGGGGAAAGGAAACTGAAGTAGAAGTTAGGTTAGAGACAATTATGCTACCCTTTTTGGCTAGAAAATCTGCTGCTTCATTGCCTGCTACTCTACAACGGGCCGGAAGAAGGCAAATTTCTTGTGGGCGATGAAAAATCATTGTATTGTGGATAAAATCCGAAATAAAAAAAATCATCATTCACGAATTAAGCCCATGTGGCTTGTTCCGGTCTCATAGATTCTCATTCAAAAAGTTGTATCCATCTCTTCTTCAGTCTATCAACATTCCTGTCTTCTTTTTGTGTGTAATTAAATATATTTTTTTGCATTCGTGCATCTTTCATTCTTTGGACATGTACTTTCCAGTTTTTTCTAGATTGTTTTATTTTATCTAAAAGTTTTAAAATATTTAGCTCATTTCTAATATATTCGTTTCTTCTTTTATCTAGAAGTTTGCTGCCAGCTACACTTCTCAGAAATCTCATTTCAGCTGCTTCTATGATCTTCCCTTCTTTTTTTAGTTAAAACCCAAAACTAACTACCATACAATAGCAAGGGAACTGGCAATATTCTCTTAATTTTGCCAGAAATGCCTATATATAATTCTTCATCATCATCGTACATTCATGAATTTAGGCCATTTGTTGACTTGTTTCGGTCTCGAGAGAAACACCATCCAGAAGTCTTGAGTGGACGTCCTGGTCTTCTTCTTCCTGCAGGTTGATATCTTAACATTTGTTTGGGTATTCTGTGATCTTCCATTCGATGAACATGTTGCATCCATCTTGACTTATAATCAGAAATTTTGTTTTCTAAAGGTTCCATGTGTAATTCTTCTAAGATGTCTTCATTTTTTTTGTGATCTAGTATTGTGTATCCTGCAGTGCTCCGAAGGTATCATTTCAGCAGATCTAAGTCTCGGTGTATCCTTCTATACATAATTAAGTTTATTACGTTTGTTTAAAAAATCTTCAATTTTAAAATAAGAGATTTAATAACCCAGATATTTAAAATGGTTCACTTGTTTAATGGATTTCCCTTCCAGAATTATTTTAGCTCTTACTGTATCTGATCCTTTAAAAGATAAGATTTTAATAAAATAGATTATCATCATCACTCCAAGGATTAGGCAATTGCCCTTTCCGACTTCATAATGCATCAGTCAAACATTTTTTTTAGGTCTTCCAACATCACGTCTTCCTCTTGGTTGATAATTTCTTGCTAGCAGTGGATATCTCTCCTTACTCATTCCATTCGTGTGATTAATCCACTTTTGTCTATAATTCGCGACGTTTTCCAAATTCGCGACGTTTTCCAAATTCGCGACGTTTTCCAAATTCGCGACGTTTTCCAAATTCGCGACGTTTTCCAAATTCGCGACGTTTTCCAAATTCGCGACGTTTTCCAAATTCGCGACGTTTTCCAAATTCGCGACGTTTTCCAAATTCGCGACGTTTTCCAAATTCGCGACGTTTTCCAAATTCGCGACGTTTTCCAAATTCGCGACGTTTTCCAAATTCGCGACGTTTTCCAAATTCGCGACGTTTTCCAAATTCGCGACGTTTTCCAAATTCGCGACGTTTTCCAAATTCGCGACGTTTTCCAAATTCGCGACGTTTTCCAAATTCGCGACGTTTTCCAAATTCGCGACGTTTTCCAAATTCGCGACGTTTTCCAAATTCGCGACGTTTTCCAAATTCGCGACGTTTTCCAAATTCGCGACGTTTTCCAAATTCGCGACGTTTTCCAAATTCGCGACGTTTTCCAAATTCGCGACGTTTTCCAAATTCGCGACGTTTTCCAAATTCGCGACGTTTTCCAAATTCGCGACGTTTTCCAAATTCGCGACGTTTTCCAAATTCGCGACGTTTTCCAAATTCGCGACGTTTTCCAAATTCGCGACGCTTTCCAAATTCGCGACGTTTTCCAAATTCGCGACGTTTTCCAAATTCGCGACGTTTTCCAAATTCGCGACGTTTTCCAAATTCGCGACGTTTTCCAAATTCGCGACGTTTTCCAAATTCGCGACGTTTTCCAAATTCGCGACGTTTTCCAAATTCGCGACGTTTTCCAAATCGCGACGTTTTCCAAATTCGCGACGTTTTCTAAATTCGCGACGTTTTCAAATTCGCGACGTTTTCCAAATTCGCGACGTTTTCCAAATTCGCGACGTTTTCCAAATTCGCGACGTTTTCCAAATTCGCGACGTTTTCCAAATTCGCGACGTTTTCCAAATTCGCGACGTTTTCCAAATTCGCGACGTTTTCCAAATTCGCGACGTTTTCCAAATTCGCGACATTTTCCAAATTCGCGACGCTTTCCAAATTCGCGACGCTTTCCAAATTCGCGACGCTTTCCAAATTCGCGACGATTTCCAAATTCGCGACGCTTTCCAAATTCGCGACGTTTTCCTAATTCGTGACGTTTTCCTAAATCGTGACTTTTCCTAATTCGTGATGTTTGCACTTCTAATTCTTCTCTTATATGAAAAAATAGTATTTATATTTTCATATGTCCGA
Source organism: Diploptera punctata (assembly GCA_030220185.1). Classification (NCBI taxonomy): domain Eukaryota; kingdom Metazoa; phylum Arthropoda; class Insecta; order Blattodea; family Blaberidae; genus Diploptera; species Diploptera punctata. The sequence goes on from JASPKZ010000001.1 coordinate 1,190,932, forward strand.
GTAACTGACACACATGATTTAGATTTAAGCTCTGTATTCAGTATGATTATAAATGCACTTGGGGATGACGTTTATGCAACTCTACAGGGAGCAGTTAGATCAATATTACATTAGAGGATTTGCAGCACTAACAAACCGTATAAACAGTAACGTAGCGAAAGAGAACATAAATCGATATTGATACAAATGCACGTTGACCATTTAGTAGCAATTTCAAGTGAGTAAGCGTATTCTATTTAACCTCAAATGAATGAGTCATGAAGTGGGCATCCGAGCAGAGTAATCAATTTGCCAGCCATATGTCAACACGAGCAGTTGCAATGCTACAAGTGTCTCTCCGCAGCAACATGCTACCCTGGACTCTAATTACACTGGTCAACATGATTTTTGTCTCGTGAGTACCAATAGTTGTACTTAATGCAGTTTTTTATCGTGTTTCTCCATCACCCACGGTTTTTTTTATTTCAATTTCAATTAACGAATTTAAAACATTTTTTAATAAACGTTTTTTCGTCCATTTGTCCATTGAGCGATGAGCACGGGGAACACTTTCATCAGGAGATTTCAGCTATGGAAAAGAGATATCAAGGCAAATGGAATCCTAATATGCTGGTCAATTATTGTTGGACCATCAAGAGGGATGCTCCACAGGCGAAATATAGCAGAAAATCGTCATTTCGTACTTTCTAGGCGAGTCCGAATGTTCGAATATTGTGTAGTTTACGAATGTAGAAAATATTAAAGTGTTTAAAATTATAAAAACCTGTCTCTCGGAAACCTTGCGTGATGGAGACAAACCGATATCATACTTGAATTCAGGGAAAAAAAAAATAAAAAAGAAAAAAAACCTTTCAGAATCACATATTTTTCTTTCCGAGACAAAAAAAAAGTTTATTTTTTGTTGCTCAGTGTTATTTCACTTTTGTGCCCTTCTCGTATGCATGAAGTACACATATTAAATAATAACTTTAAAGACGCACTGCCCTCTACCACCAGCCATCGGTCAAGGACATATCACGTCACATCAAGTCACTATATCCTTCATTCTTAATACATAACCCATTCACTCCCTCCTCCGATTCGCTGTCTTCACTCGCAACCGGGCAATGCAAAAAGTGGGAGGTGGACGGCAATACAGCAATTAGTAATCACAGTGATGTCGGAGGACCCTCTTATTACCAAGACTCCGAGCATGTGCAGGCAGAAGTTAATATACAGTGTGTTCAGAAATTCGTATTACAAACTTCTAGCACTAATAGAGGGAACTGCGTAGACAATATTTTGAATAGGAACTCATGTCCGGAAACGTACCGTTTTTGTGCTACACTCATTACAATGAGTCGGAATTGCCGGTGTTGTTTTGCAACCATATTGGCAGTACATGACGTCACGTGTTATGGTCGCTGCACAAGAGATTAACGGGTCACGAGGTGTGATGGAACGAGTGTACTGGAACACGATTCGTCGGTACAATGTGTGCAACGACGTTGGTGGTCGTCACATCGAGCTTCTGCTAGAGCGAGAAGTTTCATATAGGACACATCCAGTGCAGAAGACTTTTTTTTCCACTGTTGGCACAAGTGTTATTGTGATCAATGAAAGTGTATTTATTACGTTGGTATTGTTACCAAATAAATTTGACTTTGTTCTGAAATGAGTCAAACTAAATTTAATTTTGTACCTTACTTCACACCTCATTTAACATGGCGTTTCTCTGACGTCATGGATTGCCTATCTGGTTGCAAAAAAAAATACCGGCAAATCAGACATATGGTTAATGGATGTAGCACGGAAACGGTACGTTTCCGGACATGGGTTTATATTCAAAATATTACCTACTCAGACCCTCTACTAGCCCTAGAAGTTTGTAATATGAATTTACGAACACCCTGTATAAACGGTAACACTATGAATAACTCGCTGGCAATCTCAAGACAACCGTTGAGGATGCCGGAGTCTCTGGCGAAACGTCGGGGAACTACAAGCCTCAAGACCACGACCAACAGCCCGGAAATATCCTACAAGATTATTGGATGTAGGAGTTAACCTGAAACGAAATTTTAAAAGTTGTTCTATCGGTCGCAATTTTCGATGTTTCACAACGAAATTCAGGATATTCCATTGAAATAAACTTGGGTAGATACTGTCCAAAAATCAGCGAGATCCGATCATTGGAATTTGGGGTTTACCTAAAATCATAAAATAAAATTTAACTATTAACCACCATATTTGATTCGTTGCAATGTACACCGGTACCTTTGTAAATCAAAGTTTTGACACTATAAATAACTCACTGGCAATCTCAAGACAACCCTTGAGGATGCCTGACGCAGTCTTTGGCGAAACGTCGGGGAACTACAAGCCTCTAGACCACGACCAACAGCCCGGAAATATCCTACAAGATTATTGGATGTAGGAGTTAACCTGAAACGAAATTTTAAAAGTTGCTCTATCGGTCGCAATTTTCGATGTTTCACAACGAAATTCAGGATATTCCATTGAAATACACTTGGGTAGATACTGTCCAAAAATCAGCGAGATCCGATCATTGGAATTTGGGGTTTACCTAAAATCATAAAATAAAATTTAACTATTAACCATCATATTTGATTCGTTGCAATGTATACCGGTACCTTTGTAAATCAAAGTTTTGACACTATAAATAACTCACTGGCAATCTCAAGACAACCCTTGAGGATGCCTGACGCAGTCTTTGGCGAAACGTCGTGGAACTACAAGCCTCTAGACCACGACCAACAGCCCGGAAATATCCTACAAGATTATTGGATGTAGGAGTTAACCTGAAACGAAATTTTAAAAGTTGTTCTATCGGTCGCAATTTTCGATGTTTCACAACGAAATTCAGGATATTCCATTGAAATAAACTTGGGTAGATAGTGTCCAAAAATCAGCGAGATCCGATCATTGGAATTTGGGGTTTACCTAAAATCATAAAATAAAATTTAACTATTAACCACCATATTTGATTCGTTGCAATGTACACCGGTACCTTTGTAAATCAAAGTTTTGACACTATAAATAACTCACTGGCAATCTCAAGACAACCCTTGAGGATGCCTGACGCAGTCTTTGGCGAAACGTCGGGGAACTACAAGCCTCTAGACCACGACCAACAGCCCGGAAATATCCTACAAGATTATTGGATGTAGGAGTTAACCTGAAACGAAATTTTAAAAGTTGCTCTATCGGTCGCAATTTTCGATGTTTCACAACGAAATTCAGGATATTCCATTGAAATACACTTGGGTAGATACTGTCCAAAAATCAGCGAGATCCGATCATTGGAATTTGGGGTTTACCTAAAATCATAAAATAAAATTTAACTATTAACCATCATATTTGATTCGTTGCAATGTATACCGGTACCTTTGTAAATCAAAGTTTTGACACTATAAATAACTCACTGGCAATCTCAAGACAACCCTTGAGGATGCCTGACGCAGTCTTTGGCGAAACGTCGGGGAACTACAAGCCTCTAGACCACGACCAACAGCCCGGAAATATCCTACAAGATTATTGGATGTAGGAGTTAACCTGAAACGAAATTTTAAAAGTTGCTCTATCGGTCGCAATTTTCGATGTTTCACAACGAAATTCAGGATATTCCATTGAAATACACTTGGGTAGATACTGTCCAAAAATCAGCGAGATCCGATCATTGGAATTTGGGGTTTACCTAAAATCATAAAATAAAATTTAACTATTAACCATCATATTTGATTCGTTGCAATGTATACCGGTACCTTTGTAAATCAAAGTTTTGACACTATAAATAACTCACTGGCAATCTCAAGACAACCCTTGAGGATGCCTGACGCAGTCTTTGGCGAAACGTCGTGGAACTACAAGCCTCTAGACCACGACCAACAGCCCGGAAATATCCTACAAGATTATTGGATGTAGGAGTTAACCTGAAACGAAATTTTTAAAAGTTGCTCTATCGGTCGCAATTTTCGATGTTTCACAACGAAATTCAGGATATTCCATTGAAATACACTTGGGTAGATACTGTCCAAAAATCAGCGAGATCCGATCATTGGAATTTGGGGGTTTACCTAAAATCATAAAATAAAATTTAACTATTAACCATCATATTTGATTCGTTGCAATGTATACCGGTACCTTTGTAAATCAAAGTTTTGACACTATAAATAACTCACTGGCAATCTCAAGACAACCCTTGAGGATGCCTGACGCAGTCTTTGGCGAAACGTCGTGGAACTACAAGCCTCTAGACCACGACCAACAGCCCGGAAATATCCTACAAGATTATTGGATGTAGGAGTTAACCTGAAACGAAATTTTAAAAGTTGCTCTATCGGTCGCAATTTTCGATGTTTCACAACGAAATTCAGGATATTCCATTGAAATACACTTGGGTAGATACTGTCCAAAAATCAGCGAGATCCGATCATTGGAATTTGGGGTTTACCTAAAATCATAAAATAAAATTTAACTATTAACCATCATATTTGATTCGTTGCAATGTATACCGGTACCTTTGTAAATCAAAGTTTTGACACTATAAATAACTCACTGGCAATCTCAAGACAACCCTTGAGGATGCCTGACGCAGTCTTTGGCGAAACGTCGGGGAACTACAAGCCTCTAGACCACGACCAACAGCCCGGAAATATCCTACAAGATTATTGGATGTAGGAGTTAACCTGAAACGAAATTTTAAAAGTTGCTCTATCGGTCGCAATTTTCGATGTTTCACAACGAAATTCAGGATATTCCATTGAAATACACTTGGGTAGATACTGTCCAAAAATCAGCGAGATCCGATCATTGGAATTTGGGGGTTTACCTAAAATCATAAAATAAAATTTAACTATTAACCATCATATTTGATTCGTTGCAATGTATACCGGTACCTTTGTAAATCAAAGTTTTGACACTATAAATAACTCACTGGCAATCTCAAGACAACCCTTGAGGATGCCTGACGCAGTCTTGGCGAAACGTCGGGGAACTACAAGCCTCTAGACCACGACCAACAGCCCGGAAATATCCTACAAGATTATTGGATGTAGGAGTTAACCTGAAACGAAATTTTAAAAGTTGCTCTATCGGTCGCAATTTTCGATGTTTCACAACGAAATTCAGGATATTCCATTGAAATACACTTGGGTAGATACTGTCCAAAAATCAGCGAGATCCGATCATTGGAATTTGGGGTTTACCTAAAATCATAAAATAAAATTTAACTATTAACCATCATATTTGATTCGTTGCAATGTACACCGGTACCTTTGTAAATCAAAGTTTTGACACTATAAATAACTCACTGGCAATCTCAAGACAACCCTTGAGGATGCCTGACGCAGTCTTTGGCGAAACGTCGTGGAACTACAAGCCTCTAGACCACGACCAACAGCCCGGAAATATCCTACAAGATTATTGGATGTAGGAGTTAACCTGAAACGAAATTTTAAAAGTTGCTCTATCGGTCGCAATTTTCGATGTTTCACAACGAAATTCAGGATATTCCATTGAAATAAACTTGGGTAGATACTGTCCAAAAATCAGCGAGATCCGATCATTGGAATTTGGGGTTTACCTAAAATCATAAAATAAAATTTAACTATTAACCATCATATTTGATTCGTTGCAATGTACACCGGTACCTTTGTAAATCAAAGTTTTGACACTATAAATAACTCACTGGCAATCTCAAGACAACCCTTGAGGATGCCTGACGCAGTCTTTGGCGAAACGTCGTGGAACTACAAGCCTCTAGACCACGACCAACAGCCCGGAAATATCCTACAAGATTATTGGATGTAGGAGTTAACCTGAAACGAAATTTTAAAAGTTGCTCTATCGGTCGCAATTTTCGATGTTTCACAACGAAATTCAGGATATTCCATTGAAATAAACTTGGGTAGATACTGTCCAAAATCAGCGAGATCCGATCATTGGAATTTGGGGTTTACCTAAAATCATAAAATAAAATTTAACTATTAACCATCATATTTGATTCGTTGCAATGTACACCGGTACCTTTGTAAATCAAAGTTTTGACACTATAAATAACTCACTGGCAATCTCAAGACAACCCTTGAGGATGCCTGACGCAGTCTTTGGCGAAACGTCGGGGAACTACAAGCCTCTAGACCACGACCAACAGCCCGGAAATATCCTACAAGATTATTGGATGTAGGAGTTAACCTGAAACGAAATTTTAAAAGTTGCTCTATCGGTCGCAATTTTCGATGTTTCACAACGAAATTCAGGATATTCCATTGAAATAAACTTGGGTAGATACTGTCCAAAAATCAGCGAGATCCGATCATTGGAATTTGGGGTTTACCTAAAATCATAAAATAAAATTTAACTATTAACCATCATATTTGATTCGTTGCAATGTACACCGGTACCTTTGTAAATCAAAGTTTTGACACTATAAATAACTCACTGGCAATCTCAAGACAACCCTTGAGGATGCCTGACGCAGTCTTTGGCGAAACGTCGTGGAACTACAAGCCTCTAGACCACGACCAACAGCCCGGAAATATCCTACAAGATATTTTGGGGAGTGTTTAACCGCTATCTATTATACTCTAAAACCATCAGGTGTAGGAGTTTATCTCAAATGAAAATTTAAAAATCGCATTTAATGTAGCAGCGCAAGCCGAGTATTAGCTAGTATAATAAAACTTGCTCAAAGCGGAATCGAATTGGACCAATTTTTTTCCGCATTACACAAAATGCATTATAAGAAACTAAAGCTTATCAATGATCTTAGATTATAGAGTACCGTATATTGTATGTAGTTCCGCTACCTTTGAAAAGTGAGGTATAGTATGTAAGAGTGACTTCAACAGTAACGCGCGAAAAATACAGTCCCGTTTCGTCAGCGTTAAAATGTCTCTTAGGCGCGTATCTCGAAATTAAAGTATGCAGTTTCGGCTTCCGCTCACTAACTACACTTTCGTCCACATCCTTTGATTCCCGAAAATTTTATTACACACTACATTCTGTCCAGCCAACCTGAATATGCATTGAAATCGTTATTCTCTAGGGATTTAGCAACAGCTAGAGCTTAACTTTGGAGAATCGGTCCGAAAATTTGCAGATTTTCCTTCAATCACTTTCACTGTTTCGTTTAATAACAATGATACCTACGTTTTAGCCATCTTTGTACCGTAAATTCAGATCGCTACCTCTGAAAGATCAGTCTCAGAACTTAAACTAATTTAAGATTTTACTGTGCAATGGTTATTTGTACGGCACGTATTTCGCATAACGGGTGTGCAGTGAGGCCGAAATAAACTTTCAGGTACAGGTAGAATCTCTACTTCGCCTGGCGGCAGGAATCATTCCTTATTATTATTATATATTTTTTTGCCTAACGGGAATTCAATGAAGTGGAAACTAATTTATTTCTCTGTCTTTCCGCTTTATAATTTGTTTCATGAATTGCGTAGAAATATCCTTCCGTTTCCGCGTTGGACAGATTCATTTTACGCAAAATAAATACACTTAAAATTACTATTATTTCGCCGGGGCCAATAAATTTGTTCACATTGGACAGATTTCCGCATTATTCACGTTCGGGATTAAACAAGTTTTACTGTATTATACAAAATAGGTTAGCAGACATTTTGAATTATTTTTACACGCTTTATATTAGCTTGACCTGTATCTATCTATCTATCTATCTATCTATCTATCTATCTATCTATCTATCTATCTATCTATCTATCTATCTATCTATGTAACGGAATCTTTCAACGCGATTTTCACCCACTTAAAATCATTAGATCGACTTGAAACTTTGTATACTTGTAGATGACCCGTGACAATACAATAATTTCATATTTATTAATGCTGATAAGATAATGATGCATGCCAGTGTAAAAGAGGCTCCGAGAGAATAACATTATTTTCTGCAATAATTGCAATATCACTATAAATTTTAAGCGATTTGTGTAAGTTAAAATCTGAAAAAAAGAAGATAAATTTAGCGACTCTTACTTTAAGAGAGAAGTAAAAATTACGAGTATTTGAAAACAAGGTTCTTAGGAAAATGCTTGGACCAAAGAGAGATGAACTGACAGCGAATGGAGAAGACTATTTAACACTGACTTTCACAGGTAAACAAATAGGCCATAGCCCTAATAATAAGAACATTTCAATCCTTTAGACTCCGATGTGCAGAACATGTGGCACGAATGGAATAATGAAAGACAGGAATGGAAACCCCTTGTAGGAAAACCAGAGGGAAGGCAACCAGTAGGCAGGCCAAGAATGAGTTCGGAGAATAATATTAATCACGATTTGAGGGAAGTAAATTACACTCAGCAACAAAAAAGAAACTTTTTTTTTATCAGAAAGAAAAATATGCAATTCTGATAGTATTTTTTCTCCTGAATTCAAATATGATATCAGTTTTTCTCCATCACGCAAGGTTTCCGAGAGACAGGAATTTATAATTTCAAACACTTTAATATTTCCTACATTCGTAACTACACAATATTCGAACATTCGGACTCACCTAGAAAGTAAGAAATGACTATTTTCTGCTATATTTCGCCTGTGGAGCATCCCTCTTAATGGTCCAACAATAATCGGCCATCATATTAGGATTCCATTTGACTTGATATTTCTTTTCCATAGCTAAAATCTCCTGAGTTAGCTCATTTGGTTTCATTTTACAATGGACAAATGAACGAAAAAGATTATTAAAAAAGTAATTATTTAAATCCATTATTTGAAATTGAAATAAAAAACTGTGTATGCTGGAGAAATTCTGTAAACATATTTGAAAACACGATAAAAAAACTGTATTAACTACAACTATTGGTACTCATGACACAAAAATCATGTTGAGAAGTGTTATAAGGGAATGAATGGAAAACATAGGTTCAGAATAGGGTTGTGTGGAGAAGTTTTCTCCACGCAGCCATGAACCTATAGGTTCGATAGTGCCAATGCGTTTTTTATAAGTTTAACTTAAAATTGTCATGTATGCGCCAATCCATGATATACATGTATTGAGGGAGGTAATTCCGCTTCTGTCAAATAAGTAGAATAAACCAGATATTTCGAATATGTATGAACAGCCGTCCGGAACAAGGTTGTAACTTCACTTTTTATCAAGTCTAGTTTTACGTAGGAAAAGGTTTTTAATGGCATATTGGCTCTTTTTCCATGTAAAAATCAACTTTGGAAAAAGCAAGATCTACAAACTTGTTTTGGGCGACCATTCATATACAAAACATGAAATGTTTCCTTTATATTTGAGCAGAATTATGAAGTTAATGGAAATCGCATGGCTTACTCAAACATTCAAACATAACTAACGTAATGCAATTCAAGTAGAAAGTTTATTCATTGAAAATTGTTTAAAATATTCACCATACTTCAGTAAAAATAACATTTTTTAAATATTCTGACAGAAATGGCAGAACGTTCCACATGTTTGAATTGTTCACATATGTTATGATTGACATAGAAGCTAAAATCCTGTTATAAAGAAATTCTGGAATTTGCCCTAAATACCACGCTAAACTCAACATGGCCGCCCTCCGAGAATTGTATAGCAACATTCTAAAATAATTTTGATATTCAAACCATGAGCTATCAATTCATAAAGAAGCTGAAATGTATTTTTAAATATACGCATAGTATAAATCAACACATGAACACGAACAAGCATTTTTTTTAATTAATTCCCAGTTAAAGAAACTTCAAAATATTAGCTAGTTATCTTATATAAGCGAAGCTATACAGAGTGTCCCAAATTGATGTATATACTCTTTAAAACGTTATTTCTCAGCAACAAAATGAGACAGAAACACAATTTTTGTTGTGTATGATCCACAGGGCACTGGAAAAGCATAGCAACACGTTCGTCGATCTTCACGTATTTATAAACAACAATGGCGGCGAGATTATCATTCGATGAACGTAAGTAGATACTGAAGTGTTATTGGAAAGTGGAGAATGTTGTTGAATGTGGTTGAATTTGGAACACCACCACCAACAAGGGTAACAATAACAAGATCCGAGACAAGTTTGAAGACGATGGAATGGTCCAAGATGTGTTGAAAGGTCGGTGCGGAAGAAAGAGACGTTCGACTGATAACGATAGTACTGTTGCAGTCATGCAGGTTTTTGCACGATCTCGAAGGAAGTCAGTGAGGCAATGTTCTCGTGAGATTGGTATCAAGAAAAGCAGTGTTCATCGAATTTTGCGGGGCCAAAAATGGAAGCCTTACATTCCATACATACGATCATCGAATGACAATCTCGCCGCCATTGTTGTTTATAAAGACGTGAAGATCGATGAACGTGTTGCTATACTTTTCCAGTGCCTGTGGATCATACACAACAAAAATTGTATTTCTGTCATATACCGTCGCGGACTTTGTTGTAGAGTTTTTTGAGACATTCAATTCTGTGTACATTAATTTGGCGTATTTGTAATGGTTTACGCAGCGTAAGCCACTTAAGAGTAAATAAATAAATAAATAATAAAGAAAATCGAACTAAAAAAATGAAAAATAATTTTAATTTCCAACACGCTTGGGATAAAATTAAAGTGGTCAACAAAAAAATAATCTCCAACACATTTAGAATAAAACTATAGTTAGCTACAAAAAAAATAATTTTACCATCAAAAGCGTGGGGTGCTTTTTATGGTTTTTACATTTTCTTCTTAGAGACTTTACTTTTACCAATATCTGTTTATTATCAAACACAATAATTGATATAGAGCACCCCACGTTTTTTATGGTAAAGTTATTTTTTTGTAGATAACTATAGTTTTATTCTAAATGTGTTGGAGATGATTTTTTTTTTGTCGACCGCTCTAATTTTATCCCAAGCGTGTTGGAAATTAAAATTATTTTTAATTTTTTAGTTCGGTTTTGTAATAAAGCGTGTTGTTTTAGTTTCTTGAAACTATTATTTATTTTTATTTTTTAGTTTTAATATTTTACAGAATAAGATAAAAATGTAAATATCGTAAAATTCGATACTATTGTAATATGAACTGAAAGTTGTACTCTTCTAAAAAATCCTCCGGGCCGGATTTGAACCAGCGGCCTATGGATTACTGAAATGATATACTACTACAGTCTACCGCTCTACTAACTGAACTCTTATAACGATTGACTAAAAAGTTGACAAGTCCGCAACCTACTATACCGGTTTTTATTTTTTTGATTTTCTGATTATTCTGGCCAGGATTTTAGAAAACATTTATGAAATTATTGTATTGTCATTGGTCCTTTACAAGTATACAAAGTTTCAAGTCGATCCAATGATTTTAAGTGGGTAAAAATCGTGTTGAAAGATTCCGTTACATAATTACACACACTTTTTTTTATTTTCTGATGATTCTGGCTAGGATTTTGGAAAAAAAATTATGAAAGTATTGTATTGTCATTGGTCCTTTACAAGTATACAGAGTTTCAGGTCGATACAATGATTTTAATTGGGTGAAAATCGTGTTGAAGGATTCCGTTACATAATTATACAGACACTTTTTTGATTTTCTGATGATTATAGCCATGATTTTAGAAAAACATTATTAAATTATTGTATTGTCATTAGTCCTTTACAAGTATACAAAGTTTCAAGTCGATCCAACGATTTTAATTGAGTGAAAATCGTGTTGAAAGATTCCGTTACATAATTACACAGACACTTTTTGTGATTTTCTGTGATTCTCGCCAGGATTTTAGAAACAAATTATGAAATTATTGTATTGTCATTGGTCCTTTACAAGTATACAAAGTTTCAAGTCGATTTTAAGTGGGTGAAAATTGCGTTGAAAGATTTCGTTACATAGATAGATACAGGTCAAGCTAATATAAAGCGTGTAAATAATGGACTTTTCACGTTTCTCACTACAAAGGGTGTGTGTCATGGCGGCTAGCTACTAACACGCACAAGTTACGCTCCAGGCTTTAAGTTATTTTTCAGCAGGTGCCTTCGTTATTTCATAGCTAAAGTTGTATATTCGTAGTGAGTTTAAGTTTAAATTTATATTAGTTAGTGTCAAAAGTGTGTACATTTAACAACATGGGAAAAAACACACGTAATTCTAACAATGATTCGACAAGTTCTACGGAGGAAGCTGTGAAACGTGTGGTGAAAGAGGCGCTACAGGATCCCGGCACTCTGCAGGTGTTTGTGTCCATGTTGCGGGACCAGGTAGTGGCGGAACTGCAGAAGACCATCCAGGACAACACTAAAGTAATTGAGGATCTGAAAAAGACCCTCGATGAAAAAGACAGAAAGATTGAGGTGTTAGAAAATAAAATAGACGACTTAGAACAATACCAGAGACGTCAATGCCTCAGGATTTTTGGTGTAAAAGAAGAGGCCGGAGAGGACACTGACCAGAAAGCCATCGAGGTGGCCAAAAAAAATCGGTGTCGATTTATCAGTGACTGACATTGACAGAAGTCACCGTGTTGGTGTTAGTAATGCTGAAAGACCGCGGGCTATAATAGTGAAATTTGTTAGTTACCGCAAGCGCAGTGAAGTTTTTCTAAGCAAGAAAAAGTTGAAAGGAAGTGGGGTCACTGTTCGCGAGGACCTAACGAAGTGTCGCTATCGCCTGCTACAAGAGAGTATACAGAAATACGGTATTCAAAATGTATGGACAATGGACGGTGCCGTCATAGCTAAAGTGAATGGCGAAAAACGCAAAATTAGATCTTCTACGGATATCAACTAGATAGGACCTGAGTGTAAAAATATGTTTACTTTGTCTTTTCTTTGCTAACAATTATATTGTTAATTTATTTCTAATTTAGGTAAGTTTTAAGTTTATTATTTTTTATTTAGGACAAACTTACTTGTTTTATTTTAATTTTTAAGTTCTTTGTTTAGCTAAATTATTTTAATTTTATTAGAGTTATTACAGTACATAGTTTATTTTTACTTTCTGCTATTGGCAACATTGAGCTGACAAATGAAGACATGTTTGCAACCTCTGACTCACTCACCTTCTCCAATCACCCTCTTATTGTGCAGACAACTTTTAACGCAGGTAGCAACATTCCTCAATCCCAACCATCCCCTCCAACAACAAATACTACTAGTCTACTTAAGAATGCATTTTCTATTGATAAATCATCACTTAAAATCGCTCACGTAAATTCACAAAGCATTCTGTCCCACTTTGATGAGTTTGAAACCATATTTTCATCTCTTGGACTGAGCGCCATTTTAATTTCGGAAACCTGGCTGACCCCTTCCATACCTTCGTCCCTTGTTCACCTAGACGGATATACATTGCTCAGAAATGACAGAATAGATAAAAGAGGTGGAGGAGTTTGTGCCTTTATATCAAATGAGCTTAATCCAAGAATTGTCCACAAGTCCCCTTCTGTATATTCCGCTCGCCCCGAGTTCTTATTCGTAGAAATTCAAGCCAGTCTAAAAAAATGTCTCTTATGCATTGTATACAAACCTCCAAAAATAAGGCACCTTTCGGATCTAGAAAACGCTCTGAACGATTCATTACCTCATTATGAACACGTTATTGTCGCAGGCGATTTTAATACAAATCTTCTTCAGACTGACTCACCAGCCATACAACTTAAAAATATGTTCCAAAGCTTAAATATGACAATTGTTCCTTTCTCTGCCACACATCATACTGCTAATACCGACACTCTACTGGACTTAATAGTGACTACACATCCACAGAAAGTACTGTCATATGGACAAATTCCTGCTCCCGGCATATCTGCTCATGACATTGTATTCGTAGAATACTCACTCCAATGTCCTAAAAGACGCTCTAAATTGATTACGTACAGAAATTTACAAAACATAGACGATACTAAACTAAAATCAGACGCTTTAGAACTACCTTGGTACACAATATGGAATCTTAGATCAGTTGATGAAAAAGTAGACACATTTAATACACTGATATTACAACTATATGATAGACATGCACCAGTAAAAACCCGACGATTTTCCCGCCCCCCTGCACCCTGGATGAATGACTCAATACGTGAACTTATGTCAAAACGAGACAAAGCATACCGAACATACAGACGACATAAAAATGACGAGAACTGGCAACTGTACAAACAACTTAGAAACACAACTACACAAACTATACGCAATGCCAAACTACGACACGCCCACAGTATAATCGGACCTGAAATAAGTGCACGGGACACTTGGCGAAATCTCCGTGCAATGGGACTTAGACAGTTGAATCCCTCAACTGACTCTATAGACATTTCTGTAGATGACTTAAATGAACATTTTACCTCAATACCCATGACACCTCCAGACAACAAGACTAAAACAGACATTCTTAAAGACTTATCCCCATCCCCCATATAGGAAGAGATAAATTTCACTTTAACGACATTTCGCCTATAGACGTTAAAAAAGCACTCAAGCGGATTAAATCCAATGCACAAGGAACAGATAACATCAGCATTTTAATGCTAAATAAAATCATTGACATTATACTACCCACAGTGACTCATATTTTTTAATGCTTCCCTTATAACTTCTATCTTCCCTACTGTATGGAAACAGTCTAGAGTTCGGCCTATACCAAAAATAAGTACACCTGCTAACTGTAATGACTACCGACCGATTAGCATCCTTCCGACATTATCTAAAGCCCTGGAACATATTGTACATAAGCAAATGACTGAATATCTCCAAGAAAATCACCTCCTTGATCCTTATCAATCCGGCTTTAGATATGGTCATAGCACAACCACAGCTTTGCTAAAAATTACTGAAGATATTCGTGAAGCCGTGGACAGACGTCAATTGACTCCTTTAACCTTACTTGACTTCAGCAAAGCTTTTGACACAGTAGACCACGACTTACTTATGATAAAGCTCAAGCACCTACACTTGTCTGACAGCGCTGTATCCTGGTTCGACTCATACCTGCACGGTCGTCAACAATACGTTTCATTAAACTCTAGATCTTCGTCTTGGCGCAACGTGCCGGCTGGAGTCCCCCAGGGCAGTGTTCTCGGACCTCTTCTTTTCTCAATCTACATAAATGACTTGCCAACTGTACTAAAGCACTGCCGTTATCACCTCTACGCTGATGATCTCCAAATTTACCTACATTCACCTCCTCATTCTCTCTATAACAGCTTGACAAAAATGAATGACGATCTCATATCCATCTTTAACTGGTCTTCAAGTATCGGTCTAAATCTAAATCCTAACAAGTCACAAGTAATTCTAATGGGACAACAAAGACTGCTTACAACCTTTGACATATCTACACTACCAAACATTACTATAAATAATATAATCATCCCTTATTCTTCTTCAGTAATAGATCTTGGACTACATCTAGACGCAAATTTAACCTGGCAAACACAAGTGAAACACATATGTAAAAAGACTTTCTCCATCTTACATTATCTTAGACGTTTAAAGAATTTTCTCCCAGTTTCGTTAAAACAAATCCTTGTGCAGAATCTTGTGTTACCACACTTCGATTATTGTGACATTATATATAATGATCTAAACTATGACTTGTCGCAGAGACTGCAGCGTGTTCATAATGCTTGCGTTCGATTCATTTTCAATATCCGCCGTTATGACCATATTTCCGAACACTTTAATAACCTCTCTTGGCTCCGTCTTACTGACAGACGTAAATTGCACTCTCTTTCACTACTTTTCAAGCTTCTGAATTCCTACATCCCTACTTACCTGGCGTCTAGATTTGAGAAGTTATCCTCTTACCACAATATTGACACTAGATCACAAGATAGCAGTCTGCTAACAATTCCTCTTCATAGCACTTCCTCCTATTCTACTTCCTTCACAGTAGCCTCTGCCCGCTCCTGGAATCTCCTTCCTCAAGATATCAGGGGTTGCCGCACACTTGGTACCTTTAAGTCACGCTTATACAGTTACCTGTTGTCTAATAATTATTTTTTCTCTATTTATTTAATTTTATACTATGTCATTAATCTTTTCCTGTTTTTTATATATATTGTACATATTATATATTTAATTCGTTAAATTTAGAGTAAATCAAAATACATTATAAATATTAATTGTATTGTATTCATAACTTGTAATCGTTTATATATATATATATATATATATATATATATATATATATATATATATTGTAATTTAGATTTAAGACTATTTTTTGTTTGTATTTTTTTTAAACCTGGTTGAGTGGTAGACAAGGCCTTAAGGCCTTAACTCTGCCAGGTAAAATAAAGCTATTATTATTATTATTATTATTATTATTTTTTAAGCGTGTAGGAGTTGAGTACCACAACTCTCTTACAGCCTATGTTCGTCCCGGGAATCTCCTGAACATTTTGCAAAAAAAAACATCACAATCGGTTCAACGGTATGGCCGCGCATAAAGTACAAACAAACAAACAAACATTAATTTTTATATATTAGATTAGAATTACTTCTAAGTACAAATTCACATTTGAAATGCCTCTTCAGTAATAATAGGCGAGCCGACATTTTTGAGCCAGAAGTACCAATTCACCTCGTTTCCCCAACTACAACAATGACGTCATGGATCCGCAAATTTAGAGTGCATGAGCACTCTGATAAAGAAAGACCTAAGAAGAAATGCGGGTAATTGAACGCCACGGGAGTCTAGGAAATACTGTACACTTTAAAAACGTAGTTGTGCAATGCGCTTTAAGCGTAATTAATAGCTACTATAACATATAAAACTAATGTAATATTAAAATATGTGTGACGTCATATGAGTGTAATATTCAAATGAACATAATACACTTCGCCAGATAGCAGGAAACTGTATCAACTAATCTGTTATGTGTAGTACAACAGTACAGCAATCGCCACGTCATCACTGCATGTAAATTCAACATCCCCCCCCCCAGTTCCGTACTAGACCATCGTCCCCGCTGGGGGAATTTCTTTTACTGGGAGTACAGCAATTATTAAAACTGAAAACAACGTTTATTCTCCTGTTATACATGCTCTCTGCGTCTAGTTCCGAGGGTCGCGAATTCAAACCCGGCCGGGGTAGGTATTGTCCTTCATGATATTTACTATATTGTCGTAGACTTCCACTATGTTCTTTCTATAGGAGTAGTATTTGCAATTATGGCCGGTTTTATCCAATGAGGATCTTTAGGTTGGAAAAATCGAAGGGATAATTCCTGTGAGGGGAACTTCAAGCCATGGGCCTCAAACTTGAAGATTGCTTGACTCGTAAAAGATATGCAAAACTGAATAAAAGGGTTCTATGTAAAATTTAACCGATCTTCATCCTTCCAATTATTACCTTAGTTGTCCACTAGATGTCTCATTGAGGCGTTGTGCTAAGTAAATGTCACTAAATGCTGACAGTTGGAGTTAGATCTCCTTTAATTATGAGGAGATAATATGGTGTAGTTTTTAATTTATAGATACATGAAGTTGTGTACATTACACTGAACAACAAAAATGAAACTTTTTTTTGTCTCAGAAAGAAAAATATGTGATTCTGATAGTATTTTTTCTCCTGAATTCAAATATGATATCGTTTTTTCTCTATCACGCAAGGTTTCCGAGAGACAGGTTTTTATAATTTCAAACACTTTAATATTTTCTACATTCTTAACTACACAATATTCGAACATTAGGACTCACCTAGAAAGTACGAAATGACGATTTTCTGCTATATTTCACCTGTGGAGCATCCTTCCTGATGGCCCAACAACAATCGGCCAGCACATTAGGATTCCATTTGCATTGATATCTCTTTTCCATAGCTGAAACCATTTGAGTTAGCTCATTTGGTTTTAATTTACAATGGACAAATGAACGAAAAAATGTTTATTAAAAAATAATTATTTAAATCCATTAATTGAAATTGAAATAAAAAAAACTGTAGGTGATGGAGAAATTCCGAATACATATTTGAAAACACGATAAAAAACTGTATTAAGTGCAATTATTGGAACTCATGAGACAAAAATCATGTTGACCAGTGTAATGAGAAGATGATATAGTATAGTTTTTAATTTATAGATACATGAAGTTGTGTACAATATTTGTGGACACGATGTATATATTCTTCTAGTTATTTTTTTTGTTTACAATCAACTTCGGTTTTTTACTAATTAAATTTATACTTCTGTTATGAATACATAGAGTATTTTATGTAGATATTTAATTATTTTATAGATTATTTTAATTTTCAAGCAAAGTCTGCTGAAATAAAGTTTTAGACAGGATATAGTTCAGAACAAAGTTTTGAACTTGGCCTAACTGTAAATCTCTACATTTAGTTTATTGCAATGTTAGTGAGTACAGTTAAGTTGAGTATATAACACGGGGGAAGTGAGGGTGTCGTGTCTGTCTGTAAAAAGTGCTGAAGGGTAAGTCACCGACCATTTTTCTTAATATGTGTCCTGGATTTTTGGAATGGAATCAAGTACAATTAACTATTTTGATATTAAATTTTCAAAAGGGATATAACAATTTTAAACGTGTAGATTAGGGTAGACAACTCCCTCTCTCTCAAACCCCAGGAAGTACTGTAGTTCAATATAGACTTAGATTAATTCTTTAGGGCTAGAATACTTAGGGATTGTAATTATTTATACTTTACAAATAAAATAGTTAAAATAAGAATCCATTTGTTTATTTCAAAACACGTAGGCATGAATAACTGTTCTTGCTCACACTAACGCTCGGCTAGATATACACGCTACCAGATTTTCCAAGTCCCGAAGGTCCTTTAAGCCAGAGAAAACCAGCGATTCATAATAACTTCATACACTCTATCATGAATATATGTGACTGGGACTTTTTTTTTTTTTAGATTTTACAAATAAATAATACTACTTAGTTCTCTCATTCGTATTATGTAATCACTCACCGTGTAATAAATTTTAAGATCAAAGGACATAACAGGATTAATGAAGATTATCCTCATTCCCACAAGAATTCATCATTCTATGAACCTAAATTTAATTTAATGGTTTAGACATTTTACCACCGCTGTGGTCTCGGATTATTTTGTTACATAAAGCTTATATATGAAGTTTTACTATACCACTGAACAAACTTTGCAGCAGCTAGAGCTTTTTTTAAATTCCTATTTTCAAGTAAACCCCATTCAAAATGGTACGATTTCGCTGTCTTTTTGGAGAATATATTGTAGTTTAATTTCGAAGATATGTACACAGTTTCGTTGCTAAAAATCGGCGTTTTTTCTCACTTTTAACCCTTAAATTCGTAGTGTATCCTTATTGATACATCAGTTGGTTTAGTTAATTTAATATTTTAAATCAATAAAAAAGGAACAAAAATAAACCACTTAAATGCGTGTCTAATTATACAATATACCTAATAATAAACAAGTCAACAAATGGCCTAAATTCGTGAATGTACTATGATGACCTAATAATAACAGTTATACAAGATTCCGTTTTCACCGCGGTCCGCCACATTCATATATCTAACAGAAGAAATTTATTAAATTCAAGCCACTCTATTAAGGTTTTTAGTGGTTTCCCTTGATGTTAAGGCAAATGCCGGAGTGGTCCCCTAGCATCCACTAGTAAAGTCATCAAAGTCCAATAAATATTCTAAATTCAAAATTATTAAATTAGAACAGCTAAATCCGAAAAGAGCCGTTTCTGATTGGAATGCTGACTTGAATTCCCGCTCTTGCCCTTTTTAGGGCTGGCGGCTTCTGTGGAGGTGATGGTCTTCCTGTTGGCAGCTCAGTAATCAACTAGAACATCAATGAAATTCACCAGAAACTGAATGCAGGATTGGTGTGCCCAACCGCTGGACCTTTGATACCGGACTACGGATAGTTGTCGTTAGCAGGGGATATATATTACTACAATCCTGATGAACTATCAAAGTTCGAACAAGACATTAAATATCAACGACGAAATACTTAAATCAAAAGGGCTAAAGAGGGTTGGAAGTCCCTAATAATAGCCGGAAGTTGCTGTTCATCATTGAACAATTCCCATAGGGTCGATCGGGGACACTTCCATAAAAGTGGATGTTTCCCTGACGGACATAGAGGGGATATGAATGTATGAGGACACGATTTCCAATACATAGTGATGATGATGATGATGTTTTGCCAATTTAAGGGTTAACAAAAATGTCTGGAAACTTTTCTAACGCCCAAAAAGGTCCCCGAATATCACCTGGCCATCATAATCATCACTATTACATTCACAGTGATTGGTATGAATGGGTGTCGTCTTAATAGTGTACAGTCTCGGAGAAGGCCTTGATATTGAACTGATCATTCATTCAGGGAGGCCCTCCATGTAACTGCGTGATCAAAAATGTTCTCGAAGCAGACGATGGAACATCATCATAGTACATTCACGAATTTAGGCCATTTTTGACCTGTTTCGGCCTCAAGAGAAACATCATCCGAAAGTCTTTTGAGTGGACGTCCTGGACTTCTTCTTCCTGCAAGTTGATATATTAACAATTGTTTGGGTATCCTGTGATCTTCCATCCGATGAACGTGTTGCATCCATCTTGACTTATAATCAGGAATTTTGTTTTCTAAAGATTCCATGTGTAATTCATCTAAGATGTCTTCATTTTTTGTGACCTACGAGTAGTAGTGTGTATCCTGCAGTCTTCCGAAGGTATCTCATTTCAGCAGATCTAAATCTCTGTATATACTTCTGTTTCAATGTCCATATTTCGCTACCTTACAAAAGAGTTAGAAGAGCCAGTGTTTTATACACTTTTAGTCTTGAATGATGTTGGATTAACTGTGGCTTGAATATATAATTATTAACCCTAAAATCCTTAAAAATTGTGATATTTTTGCATTTACATCCTTTTCTTCTTCATATGAGTTATTGCATCCTAGATATGTAAAATTATTCACTTGCTACAAAATTGTATTGTCAAGTACAGTTTTACTTCTGACAGGATCTGCACCTTGAAATGCCATAATTTTTGTTTTCTCTTTAGATATTCATGTTATTCTGTAATTTTGTTAAGTTCATACAGACCTTTCTGCAGATTATCTTCTGAATTTGCAATTATTATTTGGTCATCTGCAAACAATAGGGTGTTTAATTTTGTATTTTCTGATATTCTTATTACAAATTTATATTTCTTGTTCCAACAACATATTAATTACTTCGTTGATATATATCGCAAAGAGTGTTGGGGATAGCGGGCAGCCTTGTCTCACACCACAATTTATAATTCCTTCCTCATAAAATCTGTTGTTTAATTTAATCGTTATGGTGTTGTCTTTGTAAATATTTTATGTAATCCGTCCTAAGGAACCTCAACTTTACTTGCAAGTCTCAACACGAAGAAATCCAAAAGGAATTGAAATATGACAACACACAGCAAAGAAATACGGTTAACAGAAAACGATGGAACATATGTTTCCGAAAGGCCTCTAGAATATTTTACGGAATCTTATACAGGGTGATTCACAATAAGTATTACAGACTTCTAGGAGTTGTAGAGGAGACTTAGTAGATCAAGTTATAATAAGGAACCAATGTCCGGAAACTTACCATTTTGGTGAAAAATAAGTTCGAAGATCGTGGATTGTGTTACAGAATAAGTATTACAGACTTTTATGGGTTGTATTACAAGTGTGGTTGCATATGGCGACACTGTTGTTCAATGCACAAATTGTACCTGCGACGCATGTTTTCATACACACGCTCTACAAGACCTGAATAATTTTTGCTGCGCCCAGAATTCGTGCAAGAAGATCTTCCTCCGACTCGATAGGTGTAGTACAACTCCTAGAAGTCTGTAATACTTATTCAGCCCATTGTGTTTCGATCTTCAAACTTATTTTACATCAAAATGGTACGTTTCCGGACATGGTTCCTTATCAATGCTTAATCTACTAAGCCCCCTCTACAACTCCTAGGAGTAAGTAATACTTACTGTGAATCACTCTGTATAGTTTATAACGACTGATATCCCATATCTTATAGTTTTAACTTTAACACTCTCAATTACTTATGGGTTATGACGTTTTACACAACGAAACGACTTCAAACTGATGTCTTCTTAGTAGAAGAGACCGTGTTGTGATGTAAATAGAAGTTCACTGATAGTAGTACACAATTTCAAATAGACAAAGGTTTCTCTCTCTTCCTGGATCTTAAGTTATACAAGCTAGAGGTCTTAGGTTCACATCTCAGTTTAGACAGAATTTTTCTCTTTAGTTATATTTCCAACTGATGCCTATCCTTTGCCTGAAAGTGAATATCCGTCACTTTAACATAATCCATACTGCAATAATAATATAATAATATTTTATTTATTCTAGCAGATTAATGTCATAAGGTCTTCTCTTCCATTCAACCATACAAATACATATTTACAGTATAAATTGTATATACATTATATTAATTATCATAGTGTAAAAAGGCGAAAACTTTTTGGAGGCGATTGACAAGAATTTCAAGAAGGGATAAGGTCAAAAACAGCACAATAAAGGAAATTATGCAAGTTGAAAAAAAACATATTAGGAAAATTAGAAGGAAAGCGTTCGAAATAGTATAGACACCTCATAAGAATGGAAGAAGAGAGAATACCAAAGAAGATCCTTAATTGGAAAGCTAATGGAAGAAGTGGAAGAGGCAGGCCTAGAGAACGATGGATGGATGGATGGAGTGAAGAGAACGATGGAAGCTAGAGATTTGAGGGAAGAAGATGCTTCAGACAGGAACCTCTGGCGACAAATCACTTTGGGTTGAAGAAAAACACTGTATTGTGGAATAATTCTAAATAAAAAAATAAATAAAAAGGCATTAAAATTGCAACTTAAATTACGTGTAGATAATACATTTTATACTAGAACATAACAACAGCAATAACAACGACAATAATGACTGCAATAACGACAGCGAAAACGACAGCAATAACAACATGAACAACAAGAACAAGAAGAAGAACAACAACAAGGAAAAGAACAATAAAAAGAATAACAAGAACAAGAAGAAGAAACAACTACTACAATAACAACAACAGCATCAATAACAACAATAACAACAATAATAATAATACTGACTCATGTTAAGTTTGTCTATCGCGCTGAATGACCGTGGTCCAATTTTGTTCAAACTCGACGTTTCCCTACTATTGCGATAGACATCTTCAGGAGTTCACAGAGAGCACGAAGAATCTCCTGAACACGTCTATCGCAGTAGTAGACAAAATGTTGAGTTTAAACGAAACTAACCCATGGCTATTCAGCCCGGAAGACCAACTTAACAAGAGTCAAGACACCGGCCGTGAAAGCCTACAATTCTAAATAATAATTGTAACAGTAGTAATATAAGGAATGCAAATGCCAATTAATACATTTACATTATACGAGGTAGTGATCAAGCTAAAGTTTTGAGCAAAATAATATAAATTTAGATTTATTTAAAATGATTCTAACGTCCGGTAGCCCCTGATTTCCTGCGGTAGGAAATCCAGTTGCGATAGGTGGTGATAGAGCATGATGTGAAGTGAAAGGATGTCCTATGTTACGGTATATTAAACAAGAGATTATGTTGTAATCGTGCATTATATTATTATTGGAGGATAGATACTGGGAACAAGAGGCTAAATAGTTGGGAGTCGAAGTAGGCCTATGTAGAATCTTAAATACAAGAACTATATATAATAGTAGTGCCACTATTTTATTAACAACCCTCGTATTTAAGAATATCATCATGAATATATTGGGGTTAAATTATTTTTTGCGCGATAGTGGTTTTGTCGTACTTTCAGCAATGGCGACCATGATTAAAAGTTCAACTTTCTACATTTCGGGATTGCCAACCTAAATAACTATACTGTAATAAAATAAGTATACTGTAATGTTACATATTACAAACACACATGTGGGAAGTAAAACCACTGCCCTCTATGTAGCTATACTACATACAATGTAGATACAAAAAATATCCAAAAAGTAGTATTAATATACATTACACGAAACAAATCACTGCATTTTAAATGATCCGAACTTTATTTGAAACAATATAAAACAATAAATACGTACTTGCCATCATTGTATCAGTAATTGGTCTCACGGCCTCCTGTTATTTTATCACTAATTGGTCTCATGGCTTCCTGTTATTTTATCACGAATTGGTCTCACGGCATCCTGTTGTTTTATCTAATAAACACTGCCCACACTGTTAACTTTAGTCAATTGTTTATGATGACCCAAATATTTCCAACAAAGATGTTATTTATTATTTCGAAAACACCATCGCGCAAAAAATAATGTACAACGTACATTTGTGAAGTGTTTTAGAGAATCTCGGAAATTAAAAACCTCGCTATCGCTCGGTTTTTAAACATTTTTCCTTAATTCTGTAAAAACCACTTCCCAACCTCGCATCGTAATATACTATTTCTGAACTATTTCTGAACTTGTTCCTTAATCTAAAGATGTCCTTGACAGGCTGGTATTCGGTGTCCCTTTTAAGGCAATTTATGAAATAGAAGTAAATAATGTGAAAACAAAATAAGCTAAAGAATATACAATTGAAGACGAGAAAGAAAATACGGAACAATGAGAGAAAGGAATAAGAATATCTAAGAGAACAAAGGGATCAAGCATACGCATGTCTATTGCAATAGTTCCGAACTCTGTACAGGGTACAAAGCAGCACAATTAGGGAATACATTACATAGAGAGCATGTAACATAACCAAGTACACAAATGTCACATATGCAGATGAAACATATAGGTTAATTGTAAATCAATCTGGAATCAAACCAATAACCATTCAGAATGTGTATCTCTAAGAGTAACAAGTCTACCTAGCTATCCATAATGTGTGGTACTCGGTCGTAAAACATGGTAAAACTAACTATCTCACCGGCACTATCGAGCTCCAGGTTCATGGCCGCGCGGACACTAGCTAATGCCTTGCAATCATCCCTTGTATAATCCACTTCCTTCAAATCATGGTTAATGTTATTCTCCCACCTCATTCTTAGTCTACCAACTGGAAGTTTTCTCTCCGGTTTTCCTACAAGAAGCTTCCACGCACCTTTTACATTCCTCATCCGTGCCCATGTCCTGCCCATCGCAGTCTACGAGACGTAACTGCTCTTATTATATCTGGCTTCCTATAAAGACCATGTAGAATTCCCCTCGTGGATTATCAAAGAGTAACCTCTAATTACAATATTACTCAAACTCCACGGGCATCTACATTAATATGTAAGACATAGGATTATAGCTTTCAAATGCAACTTTCAACTTTAATATATCGCGACACAAAATAAATAACAGAGAGAGAGAGGGAGAGAGAGAGAGAGTGAGAACCGGTAGTTAGTTCATCTATCGTTGGTACAAAAAATGTTCCTAAGAAATTTTATCTCAAAAGTGGTAACTAACATTTTTGTGAATTGAAGTTTTTGGCAACATCGGATTCCTTGCAACTGAGTAGGTAGTTGGAAAGATCTCTAGGATTTTTTTAAGAATAATGTCGATATTAAATGACAGTTTTTTTTTTTGGAGGTAAGACATTGTAAGAAAAAACATGGCAGTCCAACAAAGTTTGTAGTGATGAGGAACTTAAATCTCATGTTTTAAATGTTCATAATTCGTTTGATAGCTCTCCTTGTTATGACGAACATGAAGACCCAAACTATGATGATGTAACGAGTGCAAATAAATAACACCCAAGTTATTCCTATAATATAAAGGAAGATACATTTACATCTTAATCCGTTTTAAATAGTATTAAAGCACTAAGTTAACTTCGCACGGACGGAGAGGAAGAGTTTTAGCGCTAGTGTCGCCGAACTACTGAATCTATGGAAGGGATGTAGGAGAATACTGTACATCCGATCACGTACTGAAATTGTTTAATTTTAAGTGTGGGCGGAGAATCCCTAAACACGTGTGAAAGATCTTAACATGGTTGTCAAATTAGTGATTTAAGCACGGAACGCTCAAGTGGTTCGATCATTAAAAAAACAGTATTTGTCGTCTCTCCGTTACCAGCCTCACAATAAATCGCAAGTGGCAACATGTAATGAGAAGGGACAGCACATTCCTTCACGTAACCCCAATAGTAACAGGGTTGTCAAATTAGTAATTTTGCCAATGACCGCCTAGAAGGACGGAACATTAAAATCCATAGTATTTGTCAGCTCTCTACCTGCCAGACAAAGAACATATACAGAGGACAGGAAGTGGCAACATAGTAAGGAAGAGAAAGAGAAAGACAGCATGTTAGTTAACATATTTTCCGCATGTGCAGATTACTTGGTGGAGTAATATGTACTGCAGTTACCAAGTTTTACAATACTCCTTCCGCATTTAAAATATGTAAAGAAAGTAAATTGCATACTTTTTAGTTAACAACTACGAGTTGAGTGTGTGGTAATTTAATTTTATAAAACATGATTTAAAATTATACAAAAAAGTGTGTACGCACTTGACTGAGGCTATGGTATCTTAATATCGACTCTTTTTTATTACAGACTTTCCGCTATTAATATTTACTCTTGCCCAATACATGCCCCTCGTGGATTATCAAAGAGTAACCTCTAATTACAATATTACTCAAACTCCACGGGCATCTACATTAATATGCAAGACATAGGATTATAGCTTTCAAATGCAACTTTCAACTTTAATATATCGCGACACAAAATAAATAACAGAGAGAGAGAGAGAGAGAGAGAGAGAGAGAGAGAGAGAACCGGTAAACAATACTGAACATATTATGAAAGCAGAGAGTCTACGCGCTGGGCCCAATATTACGCAGACATGCTTCATTTCCTAAGTAAACATCTGCTAGCTTCATACACTCCGAATGATTTAACTAACTTATCGTAATTATTAACATAACTCTGACTGTGATCATGAGTGAGGACTTTTGAGGCAATTAAACTACGTACTTTAGCTAGACTCACACAGAAAGGAATCTCTTGCATAGCTTCAAATGATAATTAAGAACATTTAACAAAAAATGAAAGTATCTTTAATATAAAAATGAGTCAAAGTTTCAAGCCAAATAAGAAAACATAATGAAAATTAATTATATTTTGAATCTGTTTTCTTCTCGTGTATAACAAACATCTCAATCATACAATACAATCGATCCTTAACATACATTCAAGAAAATACTCAACTTATACAATGCTTCTTTTACAGACAAAATAAACAACGAATACAAGATATTGAAGGCGGCCGAGGGATTCGCAACTCGGAACCCCTCGTTGAAACAAAAGGTTCCGACTGCCTGGAAGACTGCTTAAGTTCTCGTGTCGCTACACACGGACCTCCTTTCTCGCGCAATACAAGCACGCAGGGAGAAGGTGGGGAAAGGTATATTCAGAAAAGACGGGAAAGAGGAAAAAGAGGAGGCAAGGAGGCACAGATAATAACAACGAGCAACATAGTCACGGCAATATAGAAGAAAAAACACATTTGCACAGCACAAGTGTCATTATGTTCCGAGAATATTAATAACAAAATGGAATTTTTGTTACAACTATGAGGGAACAGGAACTCATATTTGGATGAAAAACAAGATATCTGCGTTTACCCCTCATATATAATTAATTCTTTATCCAGATAAAAGATTATGAGAAACATATAAATCTTCGGAGGACTGCAGGATACACACTATTAGATCACAAAAAAAATGAAGACATCTTAGAAGAATTACACATGGAATCTTTAGAAAACAAAATTTCTGATTATAAGTCAAGATGGATACAACATGTTCATCGAATGGAAGATCTCAGAATACCCAAACTAATGTTAAGATATCAACCTGCAGGAAGAAGAAGACCAGGACGTCCACTCAAAAGACTTCTGGATGGTGTTTCTCTTGAGGCCGAAACAGGTCAACAAATGGCCTAAATTCGTGAATGTACTATGATGATGATGATGAGAAACATATAATAAAAAGTTTATTTCTCATAGACACAAAATTCTTGTGTAACATAGTAAGATGATTTTTTTATAAAAAGCAAAGTACTTGATTTTATCATCAAAACTTAACAGTTGATTTCCCAGAAGCTTTCCTTTTGTTAGTTACCACGTTTTACGACCAAGTGTCTCATATTTTCAAAATAATTATTTCAAAAGCTCTGTATAATCTCTCTGCTGAAATCTACCAATGATTTCGACTAACGATTTCAACGAACGAGTTAGCTGTTCTCTAAAAGATTGGTAACATGATACCATACGCAGAATAACAAACAATATTGTAATTGTATCCACTCTTTGAAAATATACGTTACATAATAAGTTTAATTTATAACTTTCAATCATGTTAAAACACAAAACCTACAATACTCGCTTTTATCATGAAAATTGTTTTAAAATTATGAGAACTAATATTGAGAGAGAGAGAGAGAGAGAGAGAGATAGATAGATAGAGAGAGATAGATAGAGAGAGATAGACAGAGAGAGATAGACAGAGAGAGATAGACAGAGAGAGAGATAGACAGAGAGAGAGATAGACAGAGAGAGATACACAGAGAGAGAGAGACACACACAGAGAGATAAACAGAGAGAGACACAGAGAGAGAGAGAGAGAGATAGACAGAGAGAGATACAGAGAGACACAGAGAGAGAGACACATACACAGAGACACAGAGAGAGAGACACGCACATACACAGAGACACAGAGAGAGAGACACACATACACAGAGACACAGAGAGAGAGACACACATACACATAAACACAGAGAGAGAGACACACAGAGATAGAGAGACACACACACACAGAGAGAGACACACACACACAGAGAGAGACACACACACAGAGAGAGAGACACACACACAGAGAGGCAAAGAGAGACAGAGAGAGAGAGAGAGAGGCAGTGAGAGAGAGAGACACACAGAGAGATAGAGAGACAGAGAGAGAGACACAGAGAGAGAGCGAGAGAGACACATAGAGAGAGAGAGACAGAGAGAGACAGAGAGAGAGAGAGAGAGAGAGAGACAGAGAGACGGAGAGAAACACAGAGAGAGATACACACACATAGAGAGAGAGACACACAGAGATAGAGAGACAGAGAGAGAGAGAGAGAGAGACAGACAGACAGAGATAGAGACACACACACACACAGAGACACACACACAGAGATAAAGAGACACACAGATATATATATAACAAATTTGGAAAATTAAAAATTGTGGAACTTGAAACCCGTGTTTGCTTAACTTTTACAAAAAATATACTTTTATTAAAATCATACAACTTAAAACTGATTAAAGTACAAACCAATTGGACATAGAGGTGTTGGTCGCTTATTTACTATAACTTATTCGCTCTTAGAGTGATCCTAACCTAAACAAACGCCAATTGTATCCTTCCGTCATTCGCGTCACAATTACTGTCACATTGAAAGAGAGCACGTGTGAAGTATATAAGACATGTTATCGTTGAATGGAGTAGATTTTAAGAAAGCTGGTGACATTTTTCACTGAACTTGTGAAATACATTTAAAATTACTGTTTTTGACCACTAATCAAAAGTTTGCCAGACTTGTGTTTTAAAAATTTAGAGGTCGACACAGCAACAGAAGACTCGACACCTTCAGCCATTTTGTTTCATCAGAATCGCCTGAAGCATGACTCAAATGCATCATCCATGTGTAATAAACATTTTTAAAATTGTAATTATCGACTCCGTATATTTTAAAATAGTTTCTATGTTTTGAATATTATTATTTTCATTCAGGAAGAATACAAGTATATGTATTCTGAGGGCTTATTTTTAATTTAACGAAGGGAACTACTTTTTCGCGTACTTATTGCTTCTATATTGTACGTCGGTGACGATAATCAATGAAAAACGAGCAGGTCATATGCTTTTGTTTTAATGAGGATCACTTTAAGAACTTTCACATGCACTCACCGAGGAGAGAATCTCACAAGTTTCTGTAAGGAGGCTTCTGAGAAGCAGGCCTCATAGGTGCAATGCGGTCATTCAGGCTCACGGAGGACACACCAAGGGCCAGATTCATCAATAGAGGTAACTGTAGTACGCCAGATTAAGCTATGCATTATACATGAGGAAAACTGGCGTAATACAGTTACCTCTCTTGGCGAAACTGGCCCTAAGAACTGAGTGTTGAAATAACCATGGAAAAATTGATTCCAAAAATTGTAAATCTCAAATTTCCACTTTGTTTTCTGTTACAAATGACAACTTATTCGTATTGTTAATACTGTACAAGAAAATGTTGTTTGAATGTATATTCTAATTTTACATAAATCGTCAATTTATAATTACAAAAGATCAAACACTGAATTGTTTCAAAATTCCTTCTCGTGTATTGGTTTAAACATGTGTTCCTCTAATTTTTTTGAGTAGTGTATATTCTTAATACCAATCGTTGTTTGTCCATATGTTGCAATCCAACATTTCGTTCCGATTTAGAATTCGAATGGGATAAGCTTAAGTGATTAAAATAATTAGTCTAAAGTTTAACTAAGCAACTCTCTGGCTCTATCAAACTCATAGGTCCATGGTCGCGCGGAAGTAAGCTGTAGCCTACAGGCATTCCCATCTTAAGCTAATGTTTTCCAATCATCCCTGTATAATTTACTTTCCTCAAATCATGTTGATGTTATTCTCCCACCTCGTTCTAGCTTTCTCTCTCATTTTCCTACAAAGAGCTTCCATGTCCCTCTTCCATTCCCCCTCGTGGCACATGTCCTGCCCATTGCAGGGTACGAGACTTAACTGTTCTTAACATATCTGGTTTCCCATAAGGATCATATAGCTCACTGTTAAGTAGTCTTCTCCATTCGCCTGTCTGCTCATCTCTCTTTGGTCCAAACATTCTCCTAAGAACTTTGTTCTCAAATACTCGTAATCTTTTCTCCTACCTTAAAGTAAGAATCCATGTTTTGCATCCATATAACTGGAAAAATAACAGTTTCATATACAGTATTTTCAGTTTAACATTGAGAGAAACTGGGTTGATTAGAATACCGTAATGCATAATAACAAGCATTTTCTGAATTGAGCCTATGTTTAATTTCCTTGTGCACCTCATTACTGTTTGTAATAATTAAGGGGCGGATTTCCATGACCTAAAAAATGGAAAATATGCATGCATTTATGACCTAAAAAAAAGGTTTAAATATGACCTTAAAATTGAATGAATTTTTTACCCATACTATATTGATTGTTCATTCAAATACATTTACAATTGTATCAAAAGAAAAAGGAAATCTTCTTCTATTGTCCAGTGAAAACGTTTGCTACCTGTTAACAGAAACCTTCGAAACAAGTGAACTGTGAAACTGACGATTTTTATACAGATACAATGTTGGTTATTTCCAATCACCTGATGACTAGGTTATTAAAAACCCAAAATATGACTAAAATATGTCTTTATCATAGAAATAAACAGAAGTATGACCAAAGATCTGAAAAAAGTGAGAAATATGACTTTTAAGACCTAATAAAAACCACGTAATCTTAATAATAAGGCATATATAAATGCTTTTACTTACTTGAAGCTTAGAATATAGGCTTTGGTAAAAATATGACATGTCACAGGAATCCGCCCCTTAGAAATAATTATTGTTCCTAGCTACTATAAAAGTTTAAACGTTTCGAAATCTGTAACCTTCATTCTCAGAGGCTTCCTTCAAACAAAATTTCTTACATGAGTCGTTCAACAGCCTTAGATTCAAAGTTAATTAAGAATTTA
Organism: Diploptera punctata; assembly: GCA_030220185.1. Lineage (NCBI taxonomy): Eukaryota > Metazoa > Arthropoda > Insecta > Blattodea > Blaberidae > Diploptera > Diploptera punctata. The sequence continues at coordinate 1,222,606 of JASPKZ010000001.1, forward strand.
TCGACCACTTGCTTACTTCAGAAGAGAACCTGTTTTTATAAAATTATGCATATATTTTTTATAAGTTCTGATGCGGAGAAGATGAGAATGAATTTAAATATTCACGAGTCCATTTGCTCTGGAAGCTCAGAACAAACGACTAGTTGCACATGTCGATGTAACAGACTATGCTTAAATCACAGCCTCTTAAATCCCACGCTTGTCTTCTAAGTAATTCCTATGTCAAGCAAGAGTTTGTAAGGATTCAGATTAGTTTGTGATTTACTCTGGATTATCTCTCTATTATAGTGCACTAATCGAGCAAACAGCCCAGAATTTATAAAGGAAGTAACTTTTACAACATAAATGTTCAGGTTAATCCGCGGCTTCGAAGTACATTGATATCCTGGTGTGAAATTGTAATACTTTTTTAAGCATTTGAACCTTAAGAGAAAAAAAACCTATAAAACTTCAATGTATAAGAGTTTTTTCTTCTTTTATCTTAAAGTGTACAATACAAAAATTATGCAATGACAGGCGACATTATAAATCCAGTGAATTTTCTAACCCTTAAATTGACGAAACGATAATTTCTACTGCCAGTTATTTAAGTACTTCGGACCGCAATGAAAACAAAATAATATAAAACTCTAAGTTATTATTGGACATTATTGCGTAATTTGACGTAAATTTAAGTAATTTCTACTCATTTGTTTTTCTATTGTTTTATAAACAATATTAAGTAAATGAAATCAATGTATTTTTATTGGATACACTGCCAAATTAGGAAAAATGTGATTCTTAAAGATATATAGGTCTGTATTCAAATCATCACTATCATCATCATCATTAGCATTATGATCCTTTAAGTCTAGCCTTAGCCTCTCTCATGGCAGCTACCCAATAATTCCGATCCAAAAGCCTTCAGTCCCCAACTTGTTATGCCTGCCTTTGTAAGATCAGCCTGGACATCAGTCTGCGTCTGCCGACTTTCCTTTACCACCAGGTTTATCATCTAAGAGTTTTCGTGGAATTCTGATCTTACCTATTCGTATAACATGGCTCAGCCATTCCAATCTAAGTTTGATATCAGTAACAAAAGTCATGATCTTTGTACAATAGATGTAATTGTGCATTTGTTCTGATTCGCCATGTCCCCTAGTCACAAATGGGACCATATACTTCCTTAATTATTGCCCCAGATATTTAGCAATGCAAAAACTCGTTCAGATAGAGTCCTGGTCTCACTTTCATAAACAACAGGTTTAATTATAGTTTTATGAACTGTTATTTTTTTATTTTTTGGAGATATATTTGTCATTAGTAAGGCTAGGATTTGTATGTAATTACATATTCTTTCCCTTTGCTTGTATATGGGTAAAATTGACAAATGTTCACAAATTAGAAATTTACTTATATGAAAATTTATCATTACATATTTTTACACATTTGATCATAATTACATCATTTATACATTTTAAGGATTTTTATGTAAATTTACATAATCATCATCTTCAACAACAATCACGGATTAAGCCCACGTGGCTTGTTCCGAACTCATAGATTCTCATTCAAAAAGTTGAATCCATCTATTTTTCGATCTACCAATATTCCTGTCTCCTCTTGGTTTGTAATTAAGTTTAATTTTTGGAATCCGATCATCTTTCATTCTTTGAACATATTATTTCCAGTTTTTTCTAGATTCTTTTATTTTATCTAGAAGTTTAAAAATGTTTAGCTCATTTCTAATATCTTCACTTCTTTTATCTAGAAGTTTGCAGCCAGCCACACTTCTCAGAAATCTCATTTCAACTGCTTCTATGATCTTCTCTTCTCTTTTAGTTAAAACCAAAAATTCACTACCATACAATAGTAAGGGGACTGCCACTGCTTTATAAATTTTTAGTTTTGTTTCCATTCTAGTGTTTTTAAATATTATTTTAATAGTGCCACATATTATGCCTCTTAATTAAAAGAAAATCTTTTTACAAGCAGTAAATAAATTAAAACAATATTTGTTTACATTAAAAAAACTCTATATTTGATTGTACACTGAGACTTTTTTTTTTTTTTCCAACCTACACAAAAGCTGCTGAGAAACGGCCAAAAAAGAATAATTCCATTTACTAAACACGATAAACATAGATACAGGAAGACTTGAGTATAGTGTTCCACATAGCAAGGTAGAACGATCTACTCTATTTATGAATGAAATATTAGAAATATATAGAGGGCACACCGTGGTATAGTTGGTTAAGGCAATATCCCACAAGCTCGAATATCGAGGGCCAAGACCCGCTGGGGTCAGGATTTTTAAACTGCTTAATCTTCATGGGCCTGGGATCAATTCAGCCTATAAAAAATCAATATCATACTATGTTGTGGGGGTAAATACGGCTATCACACAAGACTAAAATATCTTGCCGATTGTCTAGAAAGAGGGGAGCCTTAACCTCACAGTATCCCCAAGACCTGAAGTGGGATCACTTTATAATAGAAATATGACAACATCCTTCTTACCACGTTTTTCAAGTATGTTACTGTCCCATTCCTTCAAATTTGATCTATCTTAAAGTTAACATTTAATGTAAATTTATATAAAATTAAATTTTAATAAATTTAATATTACATATTTAGTCCATCGCTGCGGTCTCGAGGTAGCGTGCTGTCTTGTCACACAGCGGGCACGGGTTCGATCCCCGGTCGGGACAGTTTTTCTGGATGAGGTCTTTATCGGGGTTTTTCCTCACCTGTAAGACAAATGTCAGGAAAACTTTAAGGCCTAAACGGTCCCCGAAATCATATGGCCATCGCAATCGTCATCATTCATATTCTCTATCTATCTTCGGGTTTTTACAGCTGCTGCCGTCTTCCCGTGCCAAACCTCCAAAGCCTACGGTCTTGGGCATCTTCGATGCTTAGCCCTCTAGCTTGCATTACTGTCTTCATGTTTTCCTTCCATGTTAACCTTGGTCTTCCTCTTTTATTCTTTCTGTTAGGATGCCATTCATATAGTTGCTTCGGCCATCGCTCATCTTCCATTCTTAAAACATGTCCTAACCACTTTAATTCCTTTTCCTCAATTCTTTCAATTATGCTTTCTTCTGCTTCCATTTTGTTTCTAATTTCCTTATTTGTGACACGTTCTAATTTAGACTTTCTGGCACTTCTTCGTAAATAATCCATTTCTAGAGCTATTAGTCTATTCTTGTAGTACTTATTGATTGTCCATACCTCACTTCCGTACATTGCAATAGCTTCCACCAATGTTTTACCAATATATTTTTTTGTGTCTTTCCAAATATGCTTATCCCACCATATGGAATTTAATGATGATATTATTTTGCTACTCAATTCAATTCTATGTTTTATGTTCTCTTTGCATCATTCATATTCATCTTAGATATATTTAAGTCTGGATTATTTTTCCCAATTAAAGCACTGTGGTGTAAACAATTATGAGAAATGAAAAACAAATGTAGCATGCTATTACAAACGATAATCACTTCCCTTTATGATATTACGGAAAAAATGTACTTAAATGAGAACGAATGTAATTATTTTTATACCGTATTTTGCCTTCGCATTTTTTCTTTCTTTTGTTGATGCTTTGAAAAACAACAAGACGTTATAACAACATTCCACGCCAATGAAACATAATACCGGGCATTAATGAATAAAATAACAATTACATGATACTGCATATTTGCACGGATATATAATAAAACCTCTAATTGCATTGATGTAAAACAATACATTAAATATTTTCCAAAGGATGCGAAGGAAATAATTCGATATTATTTGTTAAACTAGTGAACCGATGTCGTTTAGAAGCGACAGAGAAAAATAGAAAAAAATATCCAACACCAAGTTTCTATGTACAAGTGTCTGGAAGTCTGTTCTAGAAAGTTTTAATGAGATCTTCGATCCATACAACATTTTGAGATGGAGAACAGTTTTCCATCTACATTATAAGAAACGGATTTTAACAATGTACAAAAATTAATATAACTTCATATAGGCCTATTATGAATTTATTTCATACTAGCTAACACCCGGTGCGCTGCTACGCCTAAATAAATGAAAATTAATGTGGATTTGTGTTTAGTTGAATAAGTAAAAGGAAAAATAATTATAAATTTATATTTTTTAGATACAACGTGCTGATTACTCGGCGTTACCCGGGAATCTACATATCCTGATCTTCTTGACATAAATGAGCTGAAATACAAAAATGAATGTGATTTATGATTAATTAGATAATGTAAAAGGAAACATTTATATCGCAATTATTTTTAGATATCCCGTGCTGTTTACCCGGCGTTGTCCGGGAATCTACTCATCCAGATCTTCTTGGCATAAATGAGTTGAAAGACAAACATTAATGTACTTCTTATGATTAGTTGAATAAATAGAACTAAAAATAATTATAAATGAATATCGTAATTATTTTAAGATTCCCCGTGCTGATTACCCGGTGTTTTCCGGGAATCTACTTATCTCGATCTTCTTGGCATAAATGAACTAAAAGACAAATTTGGTTATTGTGAGTTATCCTTAAAAGAGTACCCGCCATATGCTGCTATGCTTGCAGAGGAATCTACGTACTTGTCTCGATCTTCTTGGCATCAATGAAAGGCAAAAATGGTTAATGTGAGTTATCCGTAAGAGATAAACATATGCTGTTGCTAACGTTTTTGTGGAGCTGTTTGAGATATGCAATTCTGTGTACATTAATTTTGTGCATTTGTTATGGTTTAAGTAGCGTAAGCCATAAGCGTCCATAGAGGTACTTTTTTCACGTTTTCCCACTATAAAGGGCAATTTTAAGGGTGTAGGAGTTGAGTATCACAACTCTCTTATATCCTATGTTCATTCCGAGAATCTCCTGAACATTTTGCAAAACGCCTCATCACAACCGGATCAACAGTATGGCCGCGTATAAAGTACGAACAAACAAACAAACATTCATTTTTAGATATTAGATAAACACCATACCTAATATTTCTAATAACTACTTACATGATAATTTCCTAAATGATTCATATTGAAATATTACATAAGGTAAACGTACCGGTAATAGATACTGCATTAGTAATTGATACTTTCAAACTAAAATGTAATTAATAAGGTTCTCGCGGGAAGTGCACAGTTGAACTGAGCGTGGTACTGTAGCCCACATCGGTTCTCTATGGCCCACATCCTCTAGAAGCCATCAAGCCCATTCAACTGTGCACTTCTTGCAAGAACCTTATTCAGTGTGAAAGCGTGAATTACTAATGCAGTGTCTATTACTAACAACTTTACCTTAACTATATTTCTTATGTGAATACGCCTTTAAATTTGCGTCCATAGTGGGAAGCAATTCAGAAAATTGATAACAAAATCAGGGGATATAGTTTGGTGTTCTGGCTACGTATCTATCATCTACATTCAAAATTTAATTACGCTGCTCGTTAGATAAAGGTTCAAGAATTCATTACGTTGTGTGTGGACTGTGGCGCATTGCGCGCGGTGAGGGGGAAGCGCCGCAATTTTGAGGTGGTTTCGCTGCGTCATATAATTTTTCGTTTAGTATATAGTTTGACTCTGAGAAGTTATGACGTTCGTTTGTGTTTCAATCGCCAAGAACTATCTATTGCGTATATAAAACATTAGTGTTAAAGAGTTGTAGTGAATATATATGGTACTAAAGTAAAAAAATTGAAATAAATAATTCAATGTCGGTCTAAACTCGTCTAAAAACCAAATCAAAAGTAGAGATCACATACGGTTGGAAAGGGCTTCTCAAGAGAAATATTAGTAAGGAAATTATGCATGATCGGTATAAGGCTTATACATTGCATAACCAAACTGATTAAAAAAAATAATAAGTCTTGAGCAGGTATCTGCGTCAAGATGAACCTCAACAGAGGAAAGTTGACTGGTATATAATATAAACCGGCAACAATGAGCAGAAGGCGTTCTGTGACACCCGCTTCATTTTTGTTGTATCCACTGCAACATCAATGGACTTAATGCAGCTTTGTTCCTAAACAAAATTAGTTACAAGAATAAAGCTGGGGGACCGAGATGCAATATTATATACCACGTTCTCTAAATCAATGTTACTTTTAGGTGCTAGAAAGGTTGGTCACCCAGCAACTGGATGAACAAATTGTTAATATTTTTTTTGTAATATTATTAATGCAATTTCATCGTAAATAATGGAATATGTAATTTTGATTGTTTTATAATATCGTAATAATAATAATAATAATAATAATAATAATGATAATAATAATGATAATAATAATAATAATGATAATAATGATAATAATAATGATATAATGATGATAATAATAATACTACTACTACTACTAATAATAATAATAATAATTTTATACAGGATTTTCTCTACATTACAATAGTTATCCTTCAGTCCAAATGCAATTTGCTGCGCCACAGATTTCTATCTACAACCTCATTGAAGTTTTGGCCTCCTCAAAAATTTTTCTCCATATGGATCTATTCTGGATACAGACTGGCCAATTTCCAATTTTCATTTCTAATATATATTTTATAACATCATCCTGCCATCTGTTTTTTTTTTTTTTTTTTTTTTTTTTTTTTTGGGCTTCCAGCTGTTCTGGTGCATATTGGTTTCCATTTGTATATTCTTCTTACAAGCTTGTCATCCTGGATTTTATTTATATGTCGAAACCAGCGCTTGTCTTTGAGCTTTAATGTGGTTTATTATATATTTATTTTTGTATTAGATTATCTAATTCAGAGTTCATTCGTATACACCACGTGCTATCGCTTTCTCTACTTTGTCCAAAAATTCTCCGTAAGATCTTCCTTTCAAAGATTAATAGTTTTTGTTTATCAGATTCCTTCAGTACCCATGTTTCACAGCCATAAGGTACAATCGGTCTTATTACTATATTATACTGTTTAACTTTAGTTAATCTGGAGACAAGTTTACTTTTGAATAGTATTCTATTTGCATAGTAAGTTTTATTGCCCAAAGAAATTCTTTCACCAATTTCTTCCTCTATATAGTTTTTTTTTTTCCATTTACAGTTAAACCAAGATATTTATATGATTTTACTTCTTCTTATAGATAGATACAGGTCAAGCTAATATAAAGCGTGCAATCTTAATATATAAAAATGTCGTGTCACGTTGTTTATCCGCGATGGAATCCTAAACTACTAAAACGATTTTAATAAAATTTTGCACACTGTGTGCAGTTTGATCCAACTTGAGACTTAGGGTAGTTTATAACTAAATTTATAGTCGCATTATATTTTTATTGCAAATTATTTGTTTATTATTTAACAAAGAGTTATAATTATCTGTGAGTTCCATACGATTCTAAGAGATGGCGGTGTAAGATAATTTGGTAAGGTGATTGGTTTATTATTTAACAAAGAGAGATCCAGATGGCTGTGCTTTTTGTTGCAACCGCGAATTTCAATTGAATTACAAATATTGATTATTTCATAATTTAAGTATGTTCGGCGTTTATTTTATTTTCAATATTATTAATTTCATGTGTAAGTATTAGTTTTAAATAATCTGGCTAAAAGACAGCAATTTATGATTAGCCACAGCAACACGTGGCCGGGACTTCTAGTTACATATAAAAGATAAATACTTAAAAAGAACTACATTCTGATTTGAATTTTATGGCAAAACTTTAATTAGGGTCAACTGCAAAATTACTTCTTTGAGATACTAAAAAAGTTATGGTTAAGGATAATCACACATTTGAGCAAAGGAGTCATTTGAATAAGCAGATTCGGCTTTGGCGAGAAGACAGAATTCCCATCACATATGAGAGAGAATTCCTTTTTGAAATGTTAATAAGTTTTAACACGTAGAGAAGAGGGTTTGTGTAGAGCTCTCTTACAAGTGCGAGCACAGGAAGGGGTGGCCGGGTTAAAATCCCTTACTAGCAATGAAGCTTATACAATGCAGAGAAATCAACATGTCCTACACCATTGCTGGTACTACACCATCTTTAGTACTCTGTAATAAATTAATTCTCTAAGTATTTATTGCAATAGAACTAATTTTATTTTAGTAATGTTAGACTTATTCGAATACCTCAAAATGGCACAAGGGCTTTAAGCAAAGAGATGACCTATCTCTTCTTCTATTCAATTTTCTACTAAAACATGTCATCAATTCTTTAGAGGAAAATAATATCTACTCATTGGTATTAATAAGTTGTTAGTTTATGCTGATGAGGTAGTATTAGGCAATAGGGAGAAGATACTAAGGGTCAAGAGGCACACTCTATTGATAATAAGAAATTGGTGCTGGAATAAAACTAAATATATTGTCACACATAGAAGTACATTATATTATGGAAATGGACAGTTAATAACAAATGAGGGAAATTTATAAGTTTCAGTATTTTGGAAAAAAAAAAGTATCTAAAATGAATTTAAAATAAAAAAACTGATAAATGTTGCCTGCTATGGGAGTGAAGCTTGGTGGATTAAGGATTCAATGAGGAAAATCTTGGCGCTGGAAATTGAATATTCTAGGGAATTTAGGAAATATCGAAAATTGACAAAATCCCATGCCAGGAAATAAGAAATAGGATGAATACAAATTTCAAATGAATACAGAAGAAACAATCGTTGAATGAATTGAACAAAGATCATTAAGGTGGTTGGGCTATGATGTGAGAATGAAGGATGAAATATGGCCAAAGTAAATCTTTAATTGGCAAAATTTTGGTTGAGGAAAGACACGAAGACAAATATGTAAACGGAAGGAAAATGTGTTGAGAAAGCTGAAAACCAGGTGAGGTAATTTGGAAGCCGCATAGAATTAAAATAAGTGAGGATTGGAAAAGCAGCCTCAGCCGTAGAAACTATCAGCATAATATATTTCAAATAAACTTGTCATTCCCATGTTCTTAATTCCAAACATGCTGAATTCTGTAATCCCTTGTCTCTCTTGACTTAAACAGTTCATCATCAACATCGTCAGTCCTAGAAGAACTGTTACGGCCTGAGAAAGCGGTTTTCGTGTCATCTTTTCATAGGTCGACCAAGTGACCGTTTTCCATTTGGACAGTAGTTCATTATTGCCTTGGGGATCCTGGATCTAGCCATTCTTGAGACATGTTCCTTCCAGTTTAGCTGATATCTGGAGATGTAGTCCAGTATTGGTGACACATTAAGTTCTTGAAGGATTTCTACATTTGTCTTTCGATCCCATTTGGTGTAGCCAGCTGTTCGGCGCATAAATTTCATCTCACAAGTTATTAGTCTGCTTTCATCTCTCGTCCTTATAGTCCATGCTTCACTCCCATAACATAGGACTGGTTTAGCCATTATTTGATAAAGACGAGTACGAGTTGATTTCTGCACTAATGAAGGTTTAAAACTATTAATGATTCCCATTGATTTGTTGAATTTCACAATTTTCTCTGGTAAATCCAAATTTTCAACAAAAGAGAGTTTATATCCTAAATAAGTAAACTCATTAACTCTCTCTAAAATTTTGTTATTTAAACAAATTTTGCTTGGTATTGGGGATTTTCCACATGAGGCCATTATTTTAGTTTTATTGGTAGATATTTCCATTGAATATTTCTGGGCTATCAAATTTAAATGTACTGACCATTGTAAATGATCTTCAGATGTTGCTGGTAAAACAAGATCATCTGCAAACATTATTATATCTAGTTTTAAATTTCTATTGATAGTGATACTTCCATGTTCTGTTTCTCTAAAGTCTCTTACAATGGCATTCATATATATGTTTAAAAGTAAAGGGGAGAGGTCACAACCTTGTCTGATTCCTGAGTTTATTTCTTTCCACTGAGTTATGTTTTTTTTATTGCAATGAGAGTTGTCTTACAAATATTATATATGATCTGCTTTGGGATCTGATCTTTCATCAAAATTTCAAATAACAGACTTCTGTTCACTTTATCAAAGGCTTTTTTAAAGTCAATAAATGCTTAGTGTGTTTCTATATTAAATTCATCATCAACAACATGGATTAAGCCCTATGACCTGTTCCGATCTCATTATAGGTCGAATTGGTCCTTCCATCTCTTCAATGGTCTTCCCAACATTCTTCTTCCTTTTGATTTCTAGTTATACATTATTCTTGGTATGCGCTGTTCATTCATTCGTAATACGTGCTGAAGGTAAGCATATTGATAGTATTTTATTCTTTCATAGAGATTAAATATATTAAGTTCTGTTCTTATATCTCCGTTTTTCTTTTTATCGGTCCTTTGGTATCCTGCTATTGCTCTCAACATCTTCATTTCTGCAGCCTCTATTTGTTTACTATCTGCCTTTGTTGATGTCCATGTTCACATCCATAGATAAGAGATGGAACTGCCAATACTTTTGTAAAATTTTAAAATAGTTTCTTTTCTAGTTTTATTTAATAAAGTGCGTTTAATAGTGCACCACAGATAATTGAATCGTATTTTAGTGTGTTTATCTACATTTCTGTCATTACCTAAATGGCACCCCAAGTAATTAAAATTCTGAACTTGGTCTATAATTACATTGTTTATCATTATTTTTGTTCTTACTGCACATTTTCCTTTCAGAGCTAATATTTTTGTTTTGTGTAGATATTCATAAATTGTATTTTAGAGAGGTATTATTTAAAGTGTGATAGAATTGTTGTAAAGCATTTTCTGATGCTGTCATTATTACTTGATCGTCTGCAAAAAGCAGAGTTGTCAATACACTATTTATGTGGTTGAATAACCTAACTTGCTGATACACAAATTAAACTAGCTCACTTTCACCAACGAACTCGTAGGTTCATGGTTGAACGAACATCACCACACATCCCTATCCTGAGCTACTGCTTTCCAATCATCCCCTTTATAATCTACTTCCCTTAAATCATGGTTAATATTCTCTGGTCTCATTCTAGGTACACCTATTGGGCGTTTTCCCTCTGGTTTTCTTATAAGGAATTTCCATGCATCTCTTTCATTAGCCATTCGTACTACTTGTCCTATCCACCGCAGTTTAGCAGACTTAACTGCACTTATTATATCTAACTTCCCATCAATATAAAATGTTAGGTAGGGTTCTTCATTCCCTGTCTGAACACATTTCTTTGTTTTTTCTTCTTCTTCTTCTTCTTCTTCTTCTTCTACGGTCTTCAGTTTTCATTTCCATCTTGGTCTGCCACGTTTATTTCTTCCAGGAGCTGACCATTGGTATAGGGCCTATATATTTTTTTGGTCATCTTTCATTTTCTATTCTTTGTACATAGCTATACCATTTAAGAGTTTGATTTTCAATCCTAATTGTTTCTAAGAACTTCATTCTCAAGTACTCGTAATCTCTTCTCCTCCCTTACAGTGAGTGTCAATTTTCGCATTAATAGGAGCACGCCGTAGCGTAGTGGTTAAGGCACTGCACTACAAGCCGGAGGATCGAGAGTTCGAGTCCTGGTAGGGTCAGGATTTTTAAACTGGCCCAAACCTTCTGGCGGCACTATAACCCTGGGGTCGACTCAGCCTCTAACGGAAATGAGTACCAGACGCTTGTGCTGGGAGTAAAGGCGGTCGTCACGCCGGGCTGACAACCCGGCTGACATCAAGTGCCGATTGTCCAGAAAAAGTGGGAGCCTTAACCTCCTACTACCCCAAAGGGCCTCCTGAGGCCTGTAGTGGGATCACTTTACTTTACTTTATAATATAACTAGGGGAATAACGGTTTTATACATTGGATTTTTATATGCAATGTTATAAGGCCCGCGCGGACACTTAAACCATTAATTGACTTACATGAAACGAATTTTGGTTGGGATTGTTTAACTTTGAAGTCAATTAGCTTAGATCTGTTTAAGAGAACCATTCTATTAGTGTTATACAACGCAGCCTTCCCTGTAGTGTTGTTAAAATTTCCAGAAGCCTATGTAGAGTTTGTAGCGATTTGCTCTAAAACTAACTAAACTTTCATCTGTTGGGCAAAGTTATCCAAATAATATGTAAGTAGTACCAGGAGTTGTTGCGAAAATGGAAGGTGGGTTTACATTGCACGTTCAAGATAAACAATTAACAGCGTTCAAGTTACACCATAATAAAGATGATCACTTTCTACGTAATATAATAAAAAAAGTTGTGAATACTCTTTTGAATATTACAGAAACAGAAATACTGGAGTATTTTGGAGGTACTTAGATATAAACCGACAAAATATTTTGGCCGAATGTACGGGAAAACGATCACTATTTTTACAAAGAGACCTAAAACAAGTTTGGGGAAAAGAATCTTATATACTCAATCTAGGATTTAAAGAGAGATCAGGGTTTGCTTGGTTCAAGTTAGGGGCATGGAAATTTTTAAAAATTAGTGACGATCACGATATGCGAATATGTCCAATGTGCGGGAGCTTTGAAGACGAGATACAATACTAGGAAAATGTAACGATTTAGAATATTGGAGGCATCGGTTATTACCGGAAAGATTTCTAAATTCAAATCGTGGAAGATTGACATGCTACGAGTTACTGGTAAACCCAGAAAATTGGATAAACCTGGGTAGATTTCTGGACAAAACGCGGAAAATAAGAACAACACTTATTCAGGAATAAATAAATATGTTAGCAAATTGCAATGTCATTCATTCTTAATAATTCTACATAACTAAGTTAATGTAAAATGTAATTGTATTGATATCTAATTGTAATATTATTGTTTTTTTTTTAAACATCAACTTATTGTAACGGACTGTCACAGCACGTACGGCTTACTGCCCGTGCGACCCATATTTGTAAATAACATTGTATGTATCTTACTTTTAGTTTAATAAAGTCCTTATGTATGTATGTATGTAAAATATTTATTTGAAATTATGTACACATTGAAAATAATACATTCAAAACATTCCTTTTATTAGTCTCCCTCAAATTAAATTTACCAGAGAAAAAACCCTTTCAGCTGAATCGATATATTCGATTCCTAACATAAACTGGTATAACTTTACCAGATTAACTATCTAAGTCACTGGCACTATCGAACCCATAGGCTCATGGCCGCGCGGACGTAAGCTTTCCATACATCCCTATCCTGAGCCAATGTTTTCCAATCATCCCCTGTATAATCTACTTCCCTCAAATCATAGTTAATGCTATTCTCCCATCTCATTCTTGGTCTACCAACAGGGTGTTTTCCCTCTGGTTTTCCTACAAGAAGCTTCCATGCACGTCTTCCATTCCCCATTAGTGCCACATGTCCTACCCATCGCAATCTACGAAACTTAACTGTTCTCATTATATCTGTCTTCCTATAAACACCATGTAATTCACTGTTATGCAGTCTTCTACATTCGCCTGTCCATCTCTCTTTGGTCCAAAAAAAATCCTAAGAACTTTATTCTCAAATACTCGTAATCTCCTTTCCTCCCTTAAAGTAAGAGTCCATGTTTCGCATCCATATATTATAACTGGTACAATAATAGTTTTATATATTTTCAGTTTAACTTTTTTGAAAGGAGTTGGGAAGTCAAGAGTCTCTGTAATGCATAATAGCACGCATTTCTAGAATTGAGCCTAAGTTTAATTTCCTTGTGCATCTCATTCCTGTTTGTGATTATTAACTTTAGCAGATTATTATTATTATTATTATTATTATTATTATTATTATTATTATTATTATTATTATTATTATTATTATTATTATTATTATTATTATTATTTAATATCCAAAATTTATAAACTCTATTTCACCTAAGGTACATTAGGGTTATAGTTGGTTACAAAGTTGAGAATCGTTATATAATTTTATCTAGAATTAGTTTTTTTATTAACTTTATTTATAAAAGCTTAAAAATGCCTGCAGTTCTTTTCTGTCATAAGCACTTCAGTAATGGGTGGTTCATTTAAACAGGCGGTGTTATTTCGAAGGCATGAGAATTCGAATCTTTCATTCCAGAACAAAGGACAATCAAAGATAATATTTTTATTATTATTTTACTGCTAATTTACAATCTATCTAGAAAAGACAATAAGTAAATTTGTTAAAATATATGACTTGTTAGAATATTGTCCATTGACAGCACTCCATTGGACAAAATTTTAGGTGAAAATGAAAGGAAGTTCTAATTTGTTATTTCTTTTTAGTCTTTTAATTTCTTGAATGTTGTAAGGATAGTATGTTCAAACCTTGGGTTGCTAATGCCACAATTACAACTTGAATTTTCTCTGATGTTGAATGTCTGGAGGTAGGCCTATAGGACAAATTTGTCGTACCCAGTGAGGAATTGTGTTAGTATAGAATTTGGAACAACCTGTTTGCATTTTATTCTGTCATATATACTTGGAAAAGCCTTGGCGCAGCGCTGGTTCGAGTCTGCATGGGGGAAGAAATTTTCTTATGGTATTTCGGCCAATATGGGACCGGTGCCCATCCAGCACCTTGAGGCATTTGGGTAGTTACAATAAGTAGTAATTTCAGGTTGGGAAAACCAGCTATAACGACTGGGGAACTCGACATGCTGACCATATGTCATCCCTACACTGGCAAGATGATCATCTACCTCTGTGATTGACACATGTGGATGTGAGGCCTGCAGCTGGCTGGTAGACTAAGGGCCTTCTAGGCCTGTCGCGCCATGGAATTATTATTATCATATATACTTTGAAAGAACAGTTATCTTTTTTAATGTGCCATTGAGACACACGTTGTCGTCATTATGGGTCACCAGAGACTTGTCTACAATTAGCCTAAACACAGTCTCGCATGCGTCACTAAATGGAGTTCAAATCCCTTATAGTGAGACAGTAAAAATTCTAGGAATATTTATTGACAACTTAAATTGGAAAACGCAAATAAACCATACATGCAAAACAATCTTCTCAATAATACATTCATTGAATAGCGTAAGAAATTGTCTGCCATTCGATCTTAGGAAAATGTTTGTAGAAACACTTGCAATGCTCCATTTTGATTATTGTGACACTCTTTTTACAGACTTAAATATTATTTTCACTCAAAGACTTCAACGTGTTCATAATTCTTGCGCACGTTTTATTTGTGGTATTCGCAAATTTGACCACGTTACACCGTCCCAGGAACAATTGTCGTGGCTTCCTCTAAGAGATCGTAGAACTGTCCATTCCCTATCCCTTCTCTATAAAATACTTCACACACCATCACCTAATTATTTATCACGCCGCTTCATCAGACTATCCGACACACATAATCTTGACACTCGATCCCATCAGCACATTGTCCTTTATATCCCTCCTCATCACACTGTATATTATTCGTTATCTTTTACGGTCTCACTTACCAAAACATGGAATTCTTTTTCGCCCTATCAAACTATAACATCCTTCAAAAACAAACTAAAGAATTATTTAATAATAAACTAACTTATACACCTCACTGATAGTATTCTTTTAACAATTAATAAATTTAATTATTTAACAAACAGAATTAAAATTTTATAAAACAATGGCTGTCCCTGTCCTTTTGTATGGGAGTGAATCTTGGATTACCACTACCAAACAAGAAAGTAAAATCCAAGCAGCCGAAATGAAATTTTTAAGAAGAGTAAACGGCTGCACTAAAATGGACCAGATAAGAAACGAAAGATATCCGTGAATAACTGCAGATTTACTCCATAAAAGAAAATATATTTAACAACAAGATACAGTGGAAAGAACATGTAGAAAGAATGGAAGAAAGTAGATTACCAAATAAAATCTTCCATTATTTTTCAAGAGGAAGAAGAGATGTCGGACGTCCTCGGAAGAGATGGTCTTAGATCTATTAGTGAAGACGGAACAGGCAACTCTTGCCTAAACCAGGAAGTGAAGAAGAAGAATTATTTATGAAAATAATATTAAGATTAACAAATATTTTATTTTGTTTTGTTTTAAATATTGTATAATCGTAAAATTAGTTTTCTATGTCTCATTATTTTTCTTTGTTTTCTTATATACATTAGACAGGGACAATTTAATATGTCTTGCTTGTATACATTTTATTATTAGTTTTAGTCTCAATTTTAACTAACATTAACTGGTTGTATTATAGATCGTAATATAATAGATATATTTTTGATCAAATTTTTATTTAGTATTTATCATTACAGTTAATTGAGATTGTTACATTCTGATGTAATAGGCCTATATGTTTGTCCTGGTGAGTGGAAGAGAAGGCCACATGGCCTTAACTCCACCAGGCTAAATAAATAAATCTAAAATCTAAATCTTGCAATTATATGCTTCTTTATTTGCGACTTCAGGAAAGAAATATGGCAGAGATCATATCCATAACTTTAGCACATTAGGCATTTGATGAGTTTTAAAACATTATATAATTTCCTTACAATGTAACATTATTTGTTTCATTCTATCTCATCTTAGAAAACTATTATTGCTCTGAAAGAAGCTTTTTTTCGTAAAAAAAAATTGAATCCATTTATGAGGTCGTACATACAGTACGTGACGCTAGCTCTTGCTCACAGCTTATTCAAACTGGCTTTTGATTTATAATCTGGCAACATGCATCTTACTGGAGTCCCTAATGTTTCTAAAATGGGGGATAAATTGAAGTATGGAAACTACGCTCTAGAATGTCATTTTAATTAAATGGCTTCGAGTTTGGTAGCCACTGGCATGCCTAACTTTATTAAGCGGTGTATGGAGGCGAACCACCACACTCTAAATTGAAAAGAACACATCAGAATTGCTGAAAAGCTTCTCCCTCGCACCCAAGCTATTCAAACTGTTAGATAATCTAGAGCTTGGTCACCAGGCAGTTAATAAAGTGCAATATTAATTATAAGCACAATTGTTATCCAATCAATTTCCTTTTGGTAAAGAATTATAGAATTTCAGAGTTTATACTCAATTAGAATTTATGATTGTATAACTGCTGTATTTTAGACACAGGATAAATTATAATACAATAGAGAAGATTATTTTTGTCACAGTGTGTTACAATTAACTCTATTACAAACGTAATAAATTTACTTCTGTGGTATTGGGGTAGTGTCACTGCTTCAAACACAGTGGGCCCATGTTCGACCTCGGTCTGGACAAGTTTCCTGGATAATGGTATTTTCGGGTTTTTCCTTACCTACAAGTCAAATGTCAGGAAGCATGTGTCCACCGTAATCATCAATATCATATTTGCCATGTTTAGTATGGATGGTCGGCTGCTGTGGTCTAGTGGTTGTGATCCTTGGCTCTAGTCCCGAATCCAGGAGCATACATACATTTTTGTCTATTTTAAATCCTCGTCTACCACAATTAAGAAATTCTATTCGCATTACAAAAGAGTCCCTTCTATCAAGAAGACATTATGGTGGGATTACTCCGTGCCATATCAGCTAAAGCAGTGGGCCGCGATGGACTAGTGGTTATGTTCCTTGCCTGTAATGCCGAGAGTCACAGTTTCAAACCCGACCGGGGATCGATGGATTTTTTTAGTATGAAAAAATTCAAGGAACAATCCTCTGGGAGGAACTTCAAACCGTCAGTCCCAATTCTGATGATTTTTCAGGGTCGGGAAAGATTCTTAAAGCTGAATAAAGTTGCACCTAAGAAAAATATATAGACTTTCTTCATCCTAGTAATACCTTAGTTGCCTACTAGATGTCTCATTGCGTCAGTATGTTGACCGCATACAATTCATGACATATGTAGGGAAATAAGTTGTAACTAAATTAACTTTGACCAGTAAGATGAGTTAAAATGTTTCATACCTCTCCTCATAACACTGAGCAAAAAAAAAAGAAACTTTTTTTTTGTTTGTCTCAGAAAGAAACATATGTGCTTCTGATAGTATTTTTTCTCCTGGATTCAAATATGATCTCGGTTTTTCTCCATCACGCAAGGTTTCCGAGAGACAGGGTTTTATAATTTCAAACACTTTTATATTTTCTACATTCGTAACTACACAATATTCGAACATTCGGACTCACCTAGAAAGTAAGAAATGACGATTTTCTGCTATATTTCGCGTCCCTCTTGATGGTCCAACAATAATCGGCCAGCATTTTAGGATTCCATTTGCCTTCATATCTCTTTTCCATAGCTGAAATCTCCTGAGTTAGCTCATTTGGTTTTATTTTACAATGGACAAATGGACGAAAAAAGTTTATTAAAAAAATAATTATTTAAATTAATGAATTGAAATTGAAATAAAAAAAACCTGTGGGTGATGGAGAAATTCCGAATACATATTTGAAAACACGATAAAAAAAACTGCATTAAGTTCAACTATTGGTACTCATGAGACAAAAATCATGTTGACCAGTGTAACCAGTCTTCTAAGTATATCGCGATTTCAATGTATTGGCGGCCTCATCTTCAATACTATATTGATGAATGATGTTATGTCGATCGACATAACATCAGTCGTCAAGATAGTACTTCTAGGCTTGTTGCGCTTGAAAAAAAAATAGCTCTTAACAAAGAAGACGCTAAGATGCAACACTCCGCTGTTATGCCATTGTAGATACGTAAGTATCAACTAAAGCTGTTTAAACTGGAGATCGTAAGTTAAAATCGCGATTTAGGCATAATGTTTTCTCTTTAGTACTATTAACTCTATTACAGTTGGAAAATAATAGTGTGCAACTCATGTTCATGGTACAATGATCATTAAACATAGCCCTGAGAAAGAACAGTCACTAACCAAATGATTTTTTAAAATATATCTCTTTTTCCATATGGATAATAATTTAGTAATTGCTTTAGGAATTCCGGTTTTTACCGTTCTACGATTGTTTTTCAATGTCACCAGATTATCTTGCGATATTTCAGTCATTCTCTGCTGACATTGGTGACATTGCTATCCATTTCTGTGGTTTGGTGCCTGGAAGGCGGAAGTACATTTGCCCTGATGATACCATCCACAGTAATTCTGTTCGAGGTTGGGTCTTTTACTGCAATCATAGCATTTTCATGCTATGTTTTGCAGCTTTACTAGGGAATTATACGTGAGGTAGCTTCCCGTTGCTTTCCACACCGGTGAAGGATGATGATGATAATGATAAGGATGATAATGATTAGGACGATGATGATGATGACCGGATGATTTTCGGCGACCGTTGGGCCCTAATCTTCCTGGCATTTGTCTTACAGGTGAGGAAAAACCCCGAAAAAAACCTGATCCAGGAGTCTGTCCAGACCGGAAATCGAACCCGCTGCGTGACAAAGCAGCACGCTACCTCGATGGACCCTGATGATACAATGGATGATAAATGATAGCGAAGCACCAGGAGAGTACTTAAAACCCAAACTTAACATAAATTCCAGAACATGGGTAACCATTGCAATTATTCCCGAATATGTTTGTGTAATTTAGGCAAAATACATGTTATCTGGCTGTGTAGTCTAAAACGTAATAATAACAATAATAATAACAATAATAATAACAATAATAACAATAATAATAACAATAATAATAACAATAATAACAATAATAATAACAATAATAATAACAATAATTCATTCATAGTGTTTTGCTCAAGAGCAGGTCTTTCACTGCAAACTCAGCATTCTCCACACTTTCCTTAACTCAGCTTTCCTTTTTGTATCTGCATACAAACCATTTATTTTAATATTGTCTATCATCTGATGCCTTTTCCTGCCTCTAACTTTCTTTCCGTTGACCATTCCTTCTAGAGCATCCTTCAGCAGGCAGTTTCTTCTTAGCCAATGGCCAATCCAATTTCCTTCCTCTTCTTTATGAGTTCCAGCATTATTCTTCTTTCACACACTCTGTCTAGCACATATTTATTTCTTACTTTGTCCATTTTATAAATTCCATTCTTCTCCATATCCACATCTCAAAAGCTTCCAGTCGCTTTTCCTCATTCCGTCGTAATGTCGAAGTCCCTGCACCACACATGCTACACTCCACACAAAGCACTTCACTAGCCTCTTCCTTAATTCTTTTGCCAAAGGTCCGCAGAAAATGCCTCTCTTCTTGTTGAAAGCTTCTTTTGCCATTGCTATCCTCTGCTTTACTTCTTGACCACAGTTCACGTTACTGCTGATAGTACAACCCAAATATTTGAAGCTCTCCACTTGCTAAATGGCTTCATCTTTAATCCTCATGTTTATCTTCCTTGGTTTCTTTCCTATAATCATGGCCTTCGTCTTATTTATATTTATCTTCATCCCATAATCCTCACACTTATCATTCAGCTCCATCAGCATGTTCCTCAGTGTCATTGCATCTTCTGCTAGCAAAGCCATATCATCAGCAAATCTTATGCACTTTATTCTTCAACAATAACAACAACAATAATAACAACAATAACAACAATCAATAACAATAACAACAACAATAATAACAATAACAATTACAGTAATAATAATAATAATAATAATAATAATAACGGCACAGCTAGTGAGCAACTAATGTAGGCCTATTACCAGGTGTGCGAAGGTGTTGACCATCTTAGGAGCCATAATTTCAAAATGATTGATAGTGTTAGCTATTAGTGCCCTGTACAGAAAGCAAAATGTGGTCTTACATTTTATAACAAATTCATTAAACATTAATAATTACAGTTAATTAAGGTTTTTCTTGAAATCAAATTTATTTTCTGCTAAAAATTATTAGCGAAAACGAGATCAAGAAGTTGTTTTGTTTACTTAAATACTCCAAAGAAGCCTTTTGTACACATCTCTTGGGGTTTGCGTCTTCCTTGGCGTGAAATTAATTTTCTTCGCTTTGTGCTTTGAAGTTGGTTTATGCTATATACAAGGCCAAGCCACGTACAGACGTTCCACGATTTTCCTTATGCAGAGCAAATAAATGTTACATGCATTTTGAGCTAATGATTTTAAGATCAGGAACCGTACACAGTGAGCGTAAAATGTTAAACATTCTTTACTAAAAGTCCAAAATATTGAAATCGATAATCATAATTAGTATAAAATAAATTATCAGATGTTTCAAGGTACTTTTAAAATTAATATACAAAACTACTCATATAGCGTGAGTTTTAATTACATCGACAAACTGCAGGGACTGATTCCTGACTGGAAATGGAAGAAATAATGTCCTATGAATAAGTGTCCATAAATGTATCATTGCCACGGTAGATGGCACTGACGAATGGCATTACTCCTGGCCCCATTGCATGACCTGCTAGATCACCGGACTTAAACCCCCTGGATTTTTACCTCTGGGGGCATCTGGAAAGCGCTGTGTATGCTGAACCAGTTCTTGATGTGCTCACTCTTCAACAGCGTGTTCACATCGCCTGTGACGCTATTCGGAGAGAGACCGGAACATTCGAGAGTGATCCATGATACGACGTGTGAACGCGTGCTTTGCATCCCATGGAGGCCACTTTGAATATCTGTTGTAACCTGCATGCGATTATGCTATGTACTGTATTATATTTTTGTAGCCTACTAGCTCATACGTTCTACTACAATTTTCTAGTCCCCAATTGGTAAACATCAGTGTTATTTACTTTCCTTTGCCCAGGCCCATCAGAGGCAAAGATAGATTCATCTTTCCTATGCTGTATGTTTAACATTTATTAACTATTACCATGAAATTATTAAACACACTGTAGTAATTTATATAGTTCGTATCAAACTCTGTATAGTATTAACAATCATGAAAGCTAGAAGGAAAAGGGAACCTAATTTGACTTGAGAGCTAGTTGTTGCACGCACATCGTTCATTTCCGGACACATGTTTATAGGACTTTTTTTCATTCATTTCCAGTCAGGAATCAGTCCCTGAAGTTTGTCATAAGTAATGCCACGAGTGATTTCCAAATTATCGACAAATTCACGACTCACGAAGTGAGGAGTGAATTTATCTAGAGAATTTGGAAATCAAGAGTGGCATTTGTTAGGACTATTTCTTCTTCTTCTTCTTCTTCTTCTTCTTCCTTTCAAGTATTAGGCCAAGGCCTGTTACGATCCTATAGAAAATTTTCCCTTATGGGAAATTCTCATATAAGACTTGAAAGCATAATAATAGTCCCTTCGATTGGTTGCTGGCCAAAGGAAGGCAAGACCAGTGATGGGGCTGCCATCTTATAGCCTCTGGTCAGGCTTTCTGGAGAAGAAAAGAAAATAAAGGAAAGAAGAAATGGAAGAAAGGAAGGACTCCCTAGCCCTCGGATGCCCTAATAGCGTCGGGGTCGAAAAAACAAGAGTTAACCAAGAGAGGTTAGATAGTAAAGTTAAAAGAGTGCAAAACACAAGTAAGTGGAAGAAATGTTTTGCACAGCTTGGGCACCTTGTGGTCGCCATCCACATATCCCCTAGATGAGGACCCCTGAGGGCGTTTAACGAATAAAATTAAGCTGTTTACTCACAAATCATTATTTAACTATAGTTATATTAAAATATTTATATATATTTAATGTAAACGGCGACGTTTGAAAACAAATGAGAAACGATTGGTACGTTTCATTTCCTTCCTTTGTTCATCACTGCAACCAGATCATAATATCATTTAATGCCAAAGGATCGCAATGTTGTAAGAATGCACCCTAGTGGAGAAATTTATAACCAACGTTATAGGTATTAATTAATGTGATGTCCTATGATGTAAATGTGTCAATTATATTTTTTTGCAACGTCATTTCCTGGAAAATAATTCGTTTAAGAAAGTGCAAACAGTGCTTTTTTTTCTTTTGTGGTATAATCAAATGTTACAAATGTTTTTATATTATCTATCGCATGCGCTTTCTGCTGTCACTCATGCACTATATATACAATCTGATAGCCGTATTTCTTGTGGCGTCAGTCATTGCAAAATAATGCTATGACCTATTCAGAATGTTAAAAAGGAAGTGCTTTCTTCATTATGACAAACTTTAGTTGGTAAATTTTAGGCGAAACATGACTGTGATTGGTTGTAAATAAAAAATTATTGAAATGTGATTGTCATTGACCCCCATTTGGCGCATGAGTTAAATAGTCAGTGTAATTACCGTTCACCCTGTATTCACATGCTATATGAGCAATGAAAGTAAACAAATAAAAATCTAGCTATTATTCTCAAAGCCCCAAAAATAGTTATTAACATCAATACTCACAGATTGAGACAAGTGGAAAGGATGGGAAATCATAGAGTACAGAAGAAAATATTAAATAACAAAGCAAATGGTAAGAATCTGTGCAGGGAGTCAGACACATGTCGTGAAGTCACTGTTTAAACTGGACAACTATAAATGGAAATCGAAGAGATGGACGAACTAATATTACGTGATTGAACATCGCTGAACAGGACCTGAGGACACTGGGTATGCAAGGATGGAGAAGGAAGGCGGAGAATAGAGACAAATGGAGGCGCATTGTAGCGGCGGTCAAGACCGACAACAGGCTGTAGAACCAATGATAATGATGTGATAATGATGATGATGATGAAACCAGAAGAAAGCCGATCGATCGGACGCCCGAGACATAAATGGATGGGCAGCACAGCAGAGTCTGCGTTGTCTGAGGATTCAGAATTGAAGGAGGAGGCTTGAATGGCGGAAACAAGTAATCGACAAGGCCATTTCTCAAAGGACTGTAACCCCGGAAATTATGATGATATTCTACGAGTAAGAACTGAGCGTACAGTGCACTCCCCCTTCACTTATAAAGACTTCACAACATATTTTGAATCAATACTGGCACTATAGATTCGTGGTCCCGCGGAAATAAGCTCTCCATATAGCCCTATCTTGAGCTAATGTTTTCTACTCATCTTCTGTATAATCTACTTCCCTCAAATCACGGTTAATGTTATTCTCCCATCTCATTCTTAGCCTACCTACTGGGGTTTTCACTCTGGTTTTCCTACAAGAAGCTTTCATCCTCCTCTTTCATCCCTCATTCGTGCCACATGCCCTGCCCATCGCAGTCTACGAGACTTAACCTTTCTTAATACATATGGTTTCCTATGAAGACCATGTAGCTCACTGTTACCTAGTCTTCTCCATTTACCTGTCTGTTCATCTCTCTTCAGTCTAAAAATGTTCTTAAGAACTTTATTCTAAAATAATCATAATGTTTTCATCTCCCTTCAAGTAAGAGTCCATATTCCGTATCCATATAACCAATTAAAGAAAAATTAAAATTGATTAGATATATTACCAACTATGCGATTATTTTTACACTAATTGTGGTTAAATTCCACCAAGAGAATTCACAATTATATACGTACAACTGAAAAGTAATTCCCATCCTACAGTTTCTAGACATACCATTATTTAAGTAGGCCTATTTCCAAGAGTGTATGTTTATACAGATTTTTGGATTGGTAAATGTAAAGGCAGTACGATAAATCTGACGTCAGATAGATCATTATAATGTTGATAATAATTTAATGTAAAATGAGAGCATCTATAAAACCATTTTCTTACTCTATACTAAAACTTTTTAATAAAAATGTATTCATTTAATTAGGTGTTCTTGGAAGTACGATTCATTGTTGTTACAAGCAGGAATAACTCGGATATTTCTTAAAAAGCAATACTTTTGAGATTCCACCCACATTTTCTATAGGAGTAGGCCTATTTATCCGGTAAAACTGCGTCTTAAAAAAAAAAAAGGTCGTTTGTGCTCAATATGCTAATGATGAAACTAAATTGCACTAAAATTCGAATATTTTGATACTGATGCTTATATAATCTATCTACAATAGCGTAACCCAATGTTGAGCCATGACCTCTCCTTAGTTAGGATTTACTAGTCTATATTCGTGAATTTGTATTATTTTTCTTGCATTGATTTCCTTTAAATTTGGTTATTATAAAGTTAATTTGAAAGACGTGCCTGGAAACTTCTTGTAGGAAAGCCAGAAGGAAAACGCCCAGTTGGTAGACCAAGAATGAGGTGGGAGAACAACATTAACTATGATTTGAGGGAAGTAGATTATACAGGGAATGATTGGAAAGCATTAGCTCAGGATAGGGATGTATGGAGAGCTTATGTCCGCGCGGCCATGAACCTATGGGTTCGATAGTGCCAGTGAGTAAGTAAGTATAAAGTTAATTTTTAGTTACCTTATATGTCCAACAGATGTCATGAATGGCATGAGGTCAACATAACGACTGAATGAGACATCTAGCAGTCAACTAAGGTATTACTTGATGGATGGATATCGGTTAAATTTTTCTTAGAGGCCCTTTTATTCAGGCTTAAGGGTTTTTTTACGAGCTTGAAAATCTTCAGAAGATTTGCTCCTTGGATTTTTCCATCCTAAAAAAAATCGACTCTGGCCGAGTGTAAACTCGCGACCCTCGGGACTAGAGGCTAGGAGCATAACCACAAGTCCACCGCGGCCGACCATGCTTATTTTAACATTCCTAAATTAAGATAAGAATTTTTAGGGACTACTATGGCACAAAAAATGCAAAATGTATTGTTGTAGTATGAGAATAATTACCCGAGAGATTTTCTGTCAATGCCACCAGGTTGTCTTTTATGGCATTTCTGGCTTTTTTTCCCCTGCTTTGGAGGAAATGTAAGCAATTTCTTAAGTTGGGGCACCTGGAAAGCGGAGTTACGTTACCCCGATTAGGCCTATATGATGAGTTATAAATGATAATGAAGTGCCAGGAGAGTCCTTAACCTGAACTTAATCTAAATTCCACATATGAAAGAGACTTGTGGATATATGAAAATATATTTATTTGAAGACTTATTAAATAACACCAATTTTATTATATCAAAACTACATTAAATATACACGATACACTCCAGGACTGCATATCGCTGTTATTTGTAAACGTACTTGACAACTGCCTGTGATGAATAACGCCTATTACTGGAAATGTGGTTTCACGAAATTAGGTTAATCACACAGTTTGTGCAGGAAAACGTCTGGTGCTACTGATTAGTTTATTAATGGTTATGTTCCTGAACAGGCTGCTTCGTGTCGACGACGGAATGTGGCATTCTTGATTGCAATGTCTGACTGAGTTGGAGAACGCCAATGATTATTTTGGTAACTCAAAATAATTATAGAATGAAGAACTTTGGAGATTTGTAGAGTAAAAAGTGTATTATAAACTCGTTTTTAATTACAAGTAAATTGATGGAAAATAAAGTATAAAAAATGAAAATTAATTAACCACAAATACAATAGACTTACTAAAGCATGACTTATAATAAATAGCAACTGTTTAGTGGTGTGAGCGAAAATAATTGAGGCTCTACGGGCACGAGACTCTTCATTAAAATTGCATCACGCAACAATTGAATCGAGGACATAAACAACATATTCAATATTAGATCATTTTGTTTCAAAACAACAGATAATTAAATTATGCTAACTACAAATAATCATGCTTTAATACACACGTTATAGCATTACGCATGTCAAAATGACACACTCAAATCTATTATTTATATCAGTTTATACAGGATGTTTCATATAATATTCTTTCCTGCTAAAGGTTGAGAGAACTATCAAGGAGGTGCGAAATAATTCCTATTTTACAAGATTTAATTAATCAATTGAGTTTGTGTTTACTTGATGAAAATCCATATTTATTAATTAAATAAAAATAAAACGTAGTTTTATTTGATTTTCATATTTATTATATAATTCAGTGACAGCTGTTTCGGTACACTGTACCTTCTTCACTGTACCTTCTTCACTGTACCGAAACAGCTGTCACTGAATTATATAATAAATATGAAAATAAAATAAAACTATGTTTTATTTTTATTTAATTAACAAGATTTAATTGTTTAGTTGAGTAGCAAAATAATATCGTCGTTAAATTTCATATGGTGGGATAAGCATATTTGAAAAGACACAAAAAATATATTGGTAAAACATTGGTGGAATCTGTTGCTATGTATAGAAGTGAGGTATGGACAATCAATAAGTACTACAAGAATAGACTAATAGCTCTAGAAATGGATTATTTACGCAGAAGTGCCCGAAAGTGAAAATTAGAACATGTCACAAATAAGGAAATTAGAAACATAATGGAAGCAGAAGAAAGCATAATTGAAAGAATTGAGGAGAAGGAATTAAAATAGTTAGGACATATTTTAAGAATGGAAAATGAGCGATGGCCAAAACTACTATATCAATGGCAATCGACCAGAAAGAAGAAAAGAGGGAGAGCAAAGTGAACATGGAAGGAAAACATGAGGATAGCAATGTAAGCAAGAGGGCTAAACATTGAAGATGCCCAAGATCGTAGGCTTCGGAGGTTTGGCATGGGAAGACGGCAGCAGCCGTAAAAACCCGAAGATAGATAATTGTTATTTATTCAATGCCATCAGTTTGTCATTTCGACATTTTTCTGGTATTTTCTCCTGACATTGGCGTATTGTAGCGAACTTCCGAGGTTAGGACGAATGAACAACACTGAAGATGTACTGAAACACCAATTCAATTGTTGAGTTCGTGACTTACTGAACAGAATACGTAAAGATAAATATTTGAACCCTCTGATTTTTCTAATTATTGTCAGACCCAGATCTTCTATGACAAGGTATAAGACATTTTGTCAGAGCGGGTTTATTGAAGAGGCTTAATAATAAAGAAAAGAATGTGCATAAAACAACTTTTTTTTTCAAAATTCCATAACTTTCAAACAGACTTCGAAACGCAGATACTAATAAAATTAATTTAAAACTTTCATCTGGCAAGAATAACTTTAAAACCATAAAATGTCGAATATTTAGAATAAAACGTTCAGTTATGTAAAGACATATAATTGTTTTTTTCTAAAATATGTATACATATGTTATATTCGCAGAAATATGGTATATATGGAAAAATAAATGTGTCTTAAACCACTATATACATACACCCTAATTCGTTAACATATAACGAAATTTTTACTTCAACTATCGCAAAAACCAACAATATATATTTATATAGAAATCCTAGCCTTCATTATTATTATTATTATTATTATTATTATTATTATTATTACTATTATTATTACTATTATTATTATTATTATTATTATTATATTTTTCTGCAAATGCCCCAGTTTGTCTTTCGACATTCCTGGTATCCTCTGCTGGCATGGCGTACTTGTAACCCACTTCTGAGGTTGGGGCGCCTGGAAGGCGGGGTTACGTTGTCCTTATGATATGACGGGTGATGATGATGACAGTGGTGCGCCAGGACAGTCCCTAATCTTAAGCTTAATCTAAGATGAATATGAATGATGATGATTGCGATGGCCATATGATTTCAGGGACCGTTTGGGCCTTAAAGTTTTCCTGACATTTGTCTTACAGGAGAGGAAAAAACCTGATAAAAACCTCACCCAGAAAAACTGTCCCGACCGAGGATCGAACCCGGGCCCGCTGCGTGACAAGGCAGCACGCTACCTCGAGACCACAGCGGTGGACATATAAATTCAAATATAAAAAACTGAAAAACACACAATTTTTTGTTGCAGTATGTAAATAATTACCCGAGAGAAATATATATGTTGATTTTCTCCCAAAAAATCTGAGAAATGCCTTAAAAGAGCTCGAAATAACCTAAAATTGTCATATTTGCAATGTAAAAATGTATTAACCATTGCTCAGTGTAGCCAACTTATCACAAAGTCCCGTTAACAAACTAGTTGACGCTAAACACTAATCTGATATATTAACTCACCCATATCTCACCCTAACTTGCCCAAATTAAGACTAACTTGCATTTTCTCATCCTAACTTGCCCACAAATGTAGGTGGACTCTTGACATAGAATCCCCTTACATATGAGTAAACAAGTTGGCAATTGTTACTAGCGGGATATGTGTTATCACATTGGTTAACATGACGGTAGCAGTCACTTTTCTCCGATCGAATAGGTGGCATAGAATAGTCGAAAATATATCTGGCCCCCGGATTCATTATAATAGGACATCACAGATCTACAGTACAGCATAAATATCAGAATCTTTCATGGAAATAGAATGAGTGAAATTCGCAGTGGCAGAACAGTGAAGCTTTTCTAGGAGAGAAGGAAGCAAAATTAATGGGTTATTGCTATCCGCACTGAACCCAGAGGGCAGTTTTATCAGATACCCCAAACCTGGCGAGAGTGGCAGAGTAATTAACAAAGCCAAGCCGCGTCATAATGTTTACAAAATAGTGCAAGGGGAGGAGAGGAAATTATTGTTATTCTCTCCACCATCTAATACGTCGTGTACCCGTATTTTCATTATTGCTTTTTCTTTGTTCCCTTCCTTCTTGTTTTGTTTAGTTACAGTATTTTTCCTGTCTTTTTATTTTGTTTATATTTGTTGAATATTTTACCTTATTTACACACACAAACAAAGGTATGACACTGAACGCCCAGACCCAAGGTCGAGATTTAAATCCCTTATCCAGTCGAGATTCGAACCCGGGTCGCCGGAATGAAGGTGAAGGACTAAGCCACGACAATGGACGTATTTGCGAATCTATTTTGTGTACAGTAGAAAATAGTTAACAGATAAATTGATCAACTTTCCACTTTAGGTCCTATCCAGCTGGAATAAAAATAACAATAGTAAAAAAAACAAAACTATTTTGGTTTTCTCTCAATTATTTTAGTAGAGTTCAGTTCTGGTTTCTGTAGCCCCATTTGAGGGGTCTATGTTGTATGGTGCGTTAAGAGGGGAGGGTGAGTTGCAGGTACTGCCAGCAACTACACTCAGTTTTGAAAACTTAGTACTTACTACATGAATTCAAATACCTAGGAACAATAATCACAAATAGGAATGACACGCACAAAGAAATTAAACATAGGCTCAATTCTGGAAATGCATGCTATTATGCATTGCAGAGACTTTTGATGTCCCAACTCCTTTCAAAAAACGTTAAGCTGAAAATATATAAAACTATTATTCTACCAGTTATATTATATGGGTGCGAAACATGGACTCTTACTTTAAGGGAGGAAAGGAGATTACGAGTATTTGAGAATAAAGTTCTTAGGAAAATGTTTGAACCAAAGAGAGATGAACAGACAGGTGAATGGAGAAGACTACATAACAATGAACTACATGGTCTTTATAGGAAGCCAGATATAATAAGAACAGTTAAGTCTCGTAGACTGCGATGGGCAGGACATGTTGCACGTATGGGGAATGAAAGACTTGCATGTAAGCTTCTTGTAGGAAAGCCAGAGGGAAAACGCCCAGTTGGTAGACCAAGAATGAGGTGGGAGAACAACATTAACTATGATTTGAGGGAAGTAGATTATACAGGGAATGATTGGAAAGCATTAGCTCAGGATAGCGATGTATGGAGAGCTTATGTCCGCGCGGCCATGAACCTACGGGTTCGATAGTGCCAGTGAGTAAGTAAGTAAGTACTTACTACACGTTGAATTTTTTTATCTACTAGTTCTGTGTTAGTGAATACATATGTTTTCTCATGTTTGGAGTGTTCATTATAGAATAGTTTTGTTTTATAACAATTTACTTTATTATTATTACTATTATTACTATTATTATTATTACTATTATTATTATTACTATTATTATTATAGTATTATTATTATATTATTACTATTATTATTATAGTATTATTATATTATTATTATATTATTGTCCACTGCTGTGGGCTCGAGGTAGCGTGCTGCCTTGTCCCGCAGCGGGCTCGGGTTCGATCCCGCTCGGGGCAGTTTTTCTGGGTGAGGTTTTTATCGGGGTTTTTCCTCACTTGTAAGACAAATGTCAGGAAAACTTTAAGGCCCAAACGGTTCCCCAAAATCATATGGTCATCATCTTTATCATCATCATCCTTATCATTATCATTATCATCATCCTTCACCGGTGTGGAAAGCAACGGGAAGCTACCACACCTACACAATTCCCTAGTAAAGCTGCAAGCACAGCATGAAAATGCTATGATTACAGTGAGGGACCTGCCTTCGGGCAGAATTACTATGGATGGATGGATATTATTATATTAATATTATTATTATAATTATATTATTATTATTATTATTATATTATTATTATTATTATTATTATATTATTATTATTATTATTATTATATTATTATATTATTATTATTATTATTATTATTATTATTATTATTATTATTATTATTATTATTATTATTATTATTCATTATTCTTATTATTACTTCTTCTATTATTATTCTTCTTATTATTATTATTATTATTATTATTATTATTATTATTATTATTCTTATTCTTATTATTATTATTATTATTATTTTATTATTATTATTATTATTATTATTATTATTATTATTATATATATTATTATTATTATTATTATTATTATTTATTATTATTATTATTATTATTATTATTATATATTATATAAAGAACATTTTTTTGCATCGTTACTACTTCCCTCGCCCACTTGGGGCAATGTTACCTCCTGCCACGCGCCTTAGGATTCACCAAGACGGCTACAGTTACCAGAACTGGACTATAACTTAGTTAAGATCTTTGTGACGTCCAAGGAAACGCTGGATACAAAACTCATTAGTGAGATCGTAACAGGCCTGTTGGGCTAAGACTTGAATGGATGAAGAAGAAGACTTAGTTAAGTAGCCTACTTTCGAAATTTCGCATGGAATAATTATTGTTAGCATTTTAAATTATATTTATTGTATTGTATCGGAGATAGCTGTTCATTAATTCGGGAAGGCCCTCCATGTCCTTGTAAGGTCAAGAAAGTATGTGTGTAATCCAAAGCTTAAATCCCTCTCCCATTACTGTTAGAGCCCGGGTAGCGTGTGGTACGTAAAAGTACCTATAAGGTGAGAGGTAAACTGAGTTAATGGATTGAAATTGAAATCCAATAATTATTTTTATGAAAGTATTCAATTTTAATATTAGTTCTTTTTAATATATAAACATTTAAATAATGATATATTTTCCGCTTACATATCTTGGGGCCATCCAACCATCCATAGTAATTCTGCCCGACGGCAGGTCCTTCACTGCAATGATAGCATTTTCATGCTATGCTTGCAGCTTTACTGGGGAATTGTAGGAGTGGTAGCTTCCCGTTGCTTTCCACACCGGTGAAGGATGATGATGATGATGGCCATATGATTTCGGGGACCGTTTGGGCCTTAAAGTTTTCCTGACATTTGTCTTACAGGTGAGGAAAACCCCGATAAAAACCTCAACCAGAAAAACAGCCCCGACCGGGGTTCGAACCCGGGCCCCCTGCGTGACAAGGCAGCACGCTACCCTCAAGACCACAGCGCTCGACATTTTACCAATCACACAAAAATAATTAGAACTACATATGGATAATATAAAATAAGAGATACAGTACAATGAATTCCGTTTAATAGGATTATATTAACGCCATATTTTTGGTCTAATAAAGCGGTTCGTTCTCTTAACTGGGATTTACCTTATGTTACACTGTAGTCATAAGTTTAGTTCTATTATATTAATGGTGTCCACCGCTGTGGTCTCGAGGTAGCGTGCTGCTTTATCACGCAGCGGGCCCGGGTTCGATCCCCGGTTGGGGCAGTTTTTCTGGGTGAGGTCTTTTTATCGGGGTTTTTCCTCACCTGTAAGACAAATAACAGAAAAACTTTAAGGCCCAAACGGTCCCCGAAATCATATGGCCATCCTTATCACCATCATCATCCTTATCATTATCATCATCCTTCACCGGTGTGGAAAGCAACGGGAAGCTACCACACCTACAATTCCCTAGTAAAGCTGCAAGCATAGCATGAAAATGCTATGACTGCAGTGAAGGACCTGCCTTCGGGCAGAATTACTATGGATGGATGGATATTAATGGTATTAATGGTTTTACTAACCGAAGGTTGTATCAGCAGAATACTTTCCACAATTTCTGAAAAGGCCTATATAATCATACTTCCGATAAATAACACTGCTAGACAAGGTTTTCTTCACAAGAAATCCGATTAGTGAATCTAGTGCATGTTTTCATACTGAATTCAAATATGTAGTCAGAATTTTTCCATCAGGCACAGTTTTTTTTTTTTTTTTGTAACAGTTACTTTCTTAAATTGATTTTGGCATTCTCTGTGACCTGTCATAGGAACCTTTACCTTATATGTAGCGATTTTATTTAAGCTGTATTTAAGGGCTGTCTCTGATGAGCACGGTGAGCAATAATAATAAGTGTAAAATAAATATAAATATAAAATAACTTAACATAAAAAACATAAGTGGAATTAAAAAAAAATTAAGGTAAAAAATTACTTATTTAAACATTGTAGTAATTCCCTGTTTTTTTGCATCATCCAATTTTCCACAATGGAAAAAGAGGTACCACCAAGGCCAAGTGGATTTTTTCTAATAATGCTGGCTGACTACTGTGTTTTTTTGGATCAAGAAGAGAGAAATGTTTTTCCCAGATGCAAAATATGGCCCCCGAAAACATCACTATTTTACCTACTTTTTCTAGGCCAAGTTCAGAAAATAGTTATAGTTTTATAGATTTGGTTTTTATTAAAAATTAATAAAAAAATGTAAATGGATATCACAACACAGAAAAAACTCTTGCCTGATAGGAAAAAAAAACAGAAATGATAATTTTTAATAAATTCAGGATGGAGAATACTTTTTCTAAACATCTGATATTTTTTATATTCTTTGTTTGAAAGTAAAAAGTTTTCTTTTTTTTTTGTGTCCCCGACCAGTATAATTTTAACGCATTTTAACACCATCGCCATTACTATAATTTCGCAAATATAACATGGATTCTTCACAAATAACAATGAAAACTAGGGAATACAACATTTTAAAAAAAAATAATAAACTTGTTAAGTAAGTTTGTAAAGTATAATGAACTCTACATGTGGTGAATACCGTTATTTACTCCGCATAATTAACAGCACCAGGATTTAATACTTTTTTTTTTGCTATTCTATGCCAGGGTACAACCTGTGAATATTCGATCAGAGAACAGGTTACTATTAGCGCCATGTTGTCAAACGTGATAACACACGTTTCCGCTAGAGCCAATTGCCAAAATTTTTACTCACATATAACCAGGATTTTCTATCACAAAAAGTTCCACCTTCGTTTAGTGGGCCAAATTAGTGTTTAAAGTTTTTTAGGCAAATTAGGGTGAGAAAATGGGCGGAGTTTGTTAGTACACCAGATTATTTTAGCGTTCAACTTATTTGGTAGCGTGTTTTTGTGAAAAGTTGGCTAAACTGTCTGAGCAATGATTTTAATATAATATTTTTTTAACATTGTAATATGATGATTTTTTTTAGAATTACTTTTCTGTGTTTAAACTCCTTCACTTCAAGGTATTTTTCTCCACATATTTTTTTTTTTAAAAAACAGCAGAATGTCCATAAATATTTTTTTTTTTTTTGCAAATGTGGCCCCAGGCTCTTCCCTTTTTCGACATTCCTGGTTGTGCTTTTCTCTTTTTGCAATGGCGTTACCTTGTAACCCACTTTGTGAGGTTTGTGGGGGCGCCTGGAAGGCGGGCTTACGACGTGTCCCTGTTGATATGGGTGATGATGATGATAATGGTGCGCCAGGAGAACGTTCCCTAATCCTAAGCTTTTATCTAAGATTAAATGATGAATGATTGTGAATGGGCGATATGATTTTTCGGGGACCGCTTGGGCCTTAAAGTTTTCCTGACATATGTCTTACAAGGTGAGGAACACTCCCGATAAAAACCTCAACCCAGAAAAAGCCTGTTCCCCCCGGCTTTGGGATCCGAACCCTGGCCCCCTGCGTGACAAAGGCATCACGCTTTTATCCTCGAGACCACAAGCGGTGGGACATGTTCCCCCACAAATATAGTATCAAAGCATACTTTTTAAAACTACTACCCACGGTTCGCCTTTGATAATCGTATCTAAATGTAAATTGGTGACAATCAAAAAGAAGAAAACTCAAAAAGTTTTGTTGTTTTTATAATCCCCTCCATATACAGGGTTTGTAACATAACTTCACGGTAAAAGTTCACAGGAATGAAGTCCTCCATATGGAGAGAATAAAAAAAAAAGTGTATTACAACATGGGTCCCGGAAGTTTGGATAATTGACAGACTTATTCGAACTTTCCATGCATGTTAGATTTATTAAGGTTTACATTAGTTGTTTGTATTGACCGTACTTGTTTTTTCTGTTTTGATTGTAGGCTGGCTGTCATGTACACAAATGAAGAATATGCATGTATTGAGGCACAAGGAGGTCACTTCGAACATTTCTACTGACAGAACAGAGCGCTCCAACAAGTCCCTTGCATTTTTATCGCCCTGTACTAACATTCATAAAAGTTCAAATAACTCTGTAATTATCAATTTCCGGACCCATGTTGTAATACACTTTGTTTATTCTCTCCATATGAGGAACTCATTTCTGAAATTTTGCCGTTAACTTATGTTACACCTGTATATTGAATGTGGCCCCCACGAGTGATGCTGCAGACATCGATGTCTGCAAAATATCTAACAATTAATCCATATTGACCACAAAAAAAAAACATGATTAAATTTAGTTCAGTTTCTGTATTGTTGTCCATTATTCTCCATTGTTGACATTGTTAACATTCATAAAACTTGTTTTTGTGTTTCTCTTTTGATTGTCATCAATTTCATTTAGATACGATTATCCAAAGCGACGTACTAGTAGTTTTAAGTATGATACTATATTTGTGGACACGTATTTCTCTCTTGAATTTACGTAGGTGGTACCATGGCATACAACTTTTTTTTAGACAATTATATGTGCTACAATGTATTAATTAACCACATGGGAAATATAATGTTCAGATTAACTTATGATAAATACTTTTGACACGAACGTATGCAATTTCTTTGATTAAAATTATCTATATAATAAGCAAATGACTTAAACGACCCATTAAAATATATTTTTATAATTTTTACCCTTATATTTTCAAAAATGAATGTTTGGTGATTCTCTTCAAGTTTCCATCTACAAAAAATTTAAAAAACCCGAAAACATACAAAATTTAGTAGCAGTATGTGAATAATTACCTCAGGAAATTTTGTATGTTTATTTTTTCGCAAAAAATGCGAAACATTCCTTAGAATTTAATGAGAAGTTGATGTAGTTTTAACCTAAACCACTATATTTACAATGGAAAATATGCAATAGACATTGTTCGAACAGAATAGCCAACTTGTCTGTATGAAGTATCAATTGCACTGGTCAACATGAATTTTGTCTCATGAGTACCAATAGTTGTACTTAATGCAGTTTTTTATCGTGTTTTCAAATATGTATTCGGAATTTCTCCATCACCCACAGTTTTTTATTTCAATTTCAATTAATGGATTTAAATAATTATTTTTAAATAAACGTTTTTTCGTCCATTTGTCCATTGTAAAATAAAACCAAATGAGCTAACTCAAATGGTTTCAGCTATGGAAAAGGGATATCAAGGCAAATGGAATCCTAATACGCTGGCCGATTATTGTTGGACCATCAAGAGGGATGCTCCGCAGGCGAAATATAACACAAAATCGTCATTCCTTACTTTCTAGGTGAGTCCGAATGTTCGAATATTGTGTAGTTACGAATGCAGAAAATATTAAAGTGTTTTTGACATTATAAATGCCTGTCTCTCGGAAAACCTTGCGTGATGGAGAAAAACCGAAATCATATTTGAATTCAGGGGGAAAAAATCAGAATCACATTTTTTTTTCTTTCTGAGACAAAAAAAAAGCTTATTTTTTGTTGATCAGTGTTATCAAATAAACTGTTAACTACCTAATCTGGTTTACACTAACTTGCCCATTTACTCATCCGAACTTACTCTTTTTCTCACCTAACGAAACTTTTTCACCTCGATTTTATCAGTTTAATTTTATCATTTTAAAATCAAGCTCCACCTTTTTAATATTCTGAAAAGGTCATAGCATTATTTTGCAGTAACTACATACCAGATTGTATATATAGTGCACGAATGTAAACACATAGTGCTTGCTGGAAATGATATAAACACATTTGTAACAATTGATTATACCACAAAAAAACCGCTCTTTGCTCTTTCTTAAACGAATTATTTCCCAGGAAATAACGTTACAGAAAAATATAATTTACATATTTTTATTATTTATATTATTATAGGACATCAGAAATTAATTAATACCTATAATGTTGGTTATAAATTTCTCGACTAGGGTAAATTCTTACAATATTGCGATCCTTTGGCAATAAATAATATGATCTGGTTGCAGTGATGAACAAATGAAGCAACAGAAGCGTATCAATCGTTTCTCATTTTGTTCTCAAACATCGCCGTTTACGTTAAATATATGAATATTTTAAAATAACTATAGTGTAAACCGGATTAGGTAGTTTACAGTTTATTTGTGAGTAAACAGCTTAATTTTATTAATTAAATAGTGCTAACAAATGCCAATCTTGATTTCCAAATTCTCTAGATAAATTCACTCCTCAATAATTATTCGTGAATCGTGGGCATTACTTATGTTAAACATACTTATATGTTAATTGTTTTCTAAAAATTTGACAAATACCTTAAAATTAACTGAGAAGTTGATCTAAAAGTATCCTAAAATCACCACATTTACAATGTAAAACAAGTATCAGTCATTGCTCAGACAGTGTAGCCAACTTATAACAAAAATACGCTAACAAAGAAGTGAACGCTCCACTAATCTGGTGTACTAACTCTCCCACTAATATAGGCGGATTCCTGAGATAGAATCTCCTTTCATGTGAATAAACATGATGGCAATTGGCTCCAGCGGGAACGTGTGTTATCACATTGGCCAACATGACGCTAGCAGTCACTTGTTTTCCGATCGAATATTCACTGGTATTATCGCCACACTATGACGGTTGATGTCCACCGCTGTGGTCTCGAGGTAACGTGCTGTCTTGACACGCGGCGGGCCCGGGGCAGTTTTTCTGGGTGAGGTTTTTATCGGGGTTTTTCCTCACCCGTGAGACAAATGTCAGGAAAACTTTACGGTCCAAACGGTCCCCGAAATCATATGGCCATCATCATCCTTATCACCATTATCATCTCATCTTTCACCGGTGTGGAAAGCAACGGGAAGCTCCACACCTACAATTCCCTAGTAAAACTGCAAGCATAGCATGAAAATGCTATTATTGCAGTGAAGGACCTGCCTTCGGGCAGAATTGCTATGGATGGATGATGGTTGTCCGTTTATATAAAAGCGGGTGCCGCGCGACAATGCTTGACAATGATTAACATGCGGAATTATTATAGTGGCGGTAGTCGGTATCTTTGTTTTAATTATGTATAACTGCGGAAAACCCAAGGCGAGCTGCTGAATAACCATTATAGTAAGTTTATAATATCACGGTAGCATATAATAGCCCAATAACGTAATAATAGGCGAGTAAATAAAAAAAACTCCATCGAAAATCGTAAATTAATATTATGACGCTCGCAGTCACTTGCTCTCTGTTAGAACTTTCAAAGGTGGAAACCTGAAATACCTAATAGTAATTTAATTAAAATTGTCTATTAATAAGCATCAAATGTTATGAAGCCTAGGGCCCAACGGTCCCCGAAAATGATCGGGCCATCATCATCCTTATCATTAATATATATATATATATATATACAGTCAATATGCCCAATTCACCAATTAATGTTTTAAAATGGTCAACACGTTTCCACAGCCAAGCTGTCATTCTCAAGACCAGATACTGACTGAAGACAAAATTGATAATAAATAAACAAATTCAGTTAAATACAAACTACGTCACATGACGCAATCAAACACAAGTAAACAGTAAAACATAATAAAACCAATACTCTTCACTTTCAATTAAAGTAAAGAGGGCGCTGTACGGAATAGGTCATTTGTCTTATTCATGATTTTATCCTTATTTTTATAAATTTCCAAACTTTCAAGGACGTCAAGGAATTTGAAATCAATGACCAAACGAATCATTATTTCACCGTGTGGAAAGCAGCGGTAAGTTACCACAATACTATGATTACAGTGAAAGACCTATCCTCGGGCAGAAGACTATAGATAGATAGATAGATAGATAGATAGATAGATAGATAGATAGATAGATAGATAGATAGATAGATAGATAGATAGATAGATAGATAGATAGATAGATAGTTATAATAAGCAAATGCCTTAAAAAGTCAATATAATATGTTATTGTATATTTCTTATCCTTGTATTCTTAAAAAGTGAGAGTTTTTATCATATGATATAAAATATTCAGTTCGATGTATTGAATTTAAGATAATATATGATTACACGAATATTTTAACTCGGATTAAGGAATATTTTTAAAATGACTTACCGCATGTGACCGCGAGGACGTAGAAAAGAGCGACGCGGAGTCCCGTCATATGCTGAATAGCACCAAAACAACACACGAACGAATATAAAAGCATCAGAGAGTTCTAGTTGTTGGCCATCAGCCTGATTGACTGAGACGGAATGAGAGTACAATTTCATCTCCACATGGAGACCCGCCACCACCATTGCGCAGGTTTGCAATAGCTAACCACCCCCTTCTCTCCAAACCTCTCTCATTCCGGAAATGCACACCACCTTTGTCTCTCATGTCAACAAGCTCCGGATAACGTCTTGTTTATTTTTTTCTTTTTTTTGTAAATATCCTCTCTCCTTTTATTAGAAAGAACTACATTATATTTACTCGTACTAATACTTTAAAGATAGTCAAACAATAAAACACATGATACAATTACTTTACTTCTAATATTTTGCATACATATATACTAGCTAATGTCCACCGCTATGGTCTCGAGGTACCGTGCAGCCTTGTCACGCAGCGGACCCGGGTTCGATCCTCGGTCGGGACAGTTTTTCTGGGTGAGGTTTTTATCGGAGTTTTTCCTCACCTGTAAGACAAATGTCAGGAAAACTTTAAGGCCCAAACGGTCCCCGAAATCATATGGCCATCATCATCCTTCACCGGTGTGGAAAGCAACGGGAAGCTACCACAGCTCCCTGAAGTCTTCATATAATCCAAGCACATGAAATTATATGTTGCTAGTACTAAGGACCAACAAACACACTCTATTGAGTATTCTAAGAAATTGAGACAGGAAGTAAATACAGGGCTATTCAGAAAGAAGGAACAGACATCAAACATTTATTTCTTCCAAACTACAAAAAAAATAGAAACACAACTCCAACGCTCCTGGAAAGAGAAAAGTTTGAAGTTCTGATCACGGCCGCATTGGCGCTGTTGCTTGCCATGTTGACACAACAGGACGTTGGATCGGAAGAGGAGGAGCAGAAAAGCATCAACTTCATTACTGGTGGCCTCCCAGGTCACCCGACCTAACCCCTTGTGATTTTTATCTGTGGGGTTACGTAAAAGACAGTGTTTTTATCCCCCTTATGCCTGACACTCCTGAAAATCTGCGACATCGAATTGTTGAAGTTGTGAATTCGATAACTAGAGACCAGCTGATTCGTGTGTGGTAAGAAATGAGCCACCGTTTGGTATTTGTTGTGTAACACATGGTGCTCATATTGAATGCATAAAATAGTGAAACTTTAACTCTTATCTTTCCAGGAACGTTGGAATCGTGTTTCTATTTTTTTTGTAGTTTGTAAGAAATAAATGTTTGAAGTCTGTTCCTTCTTTCTGAATAGCCCTGTATAAGGAAAAAAAAGTATGGCCACATACAGAAATATATTATATAATGGAAATGAAAAATTGATGACAAATTAAGGAAATTTTTAATAAGTGACTCAATTCAAATACTACTACTACTACTACTACTACTACTACTACTACTACTACTACTACTACTCCTTGGCACGACAGGCGTTGAAGGTCCTAGGCCTACCATCTGGCGGCTGACCTCACATCCACATGTGTTAATCGCAGAGGTGTATGATCATTCAGCCAGTGTAGGGGTGGCATATGGTCAGAATGTTGGGTCCCCCAGCCGTTTTAAGCTGGTTTTCCCAACCTACCTAGGAACAATAATATAAACAGAATTGAGGCGCATAAAGAAATTAAACATAAGCTCAATTCTGGAAATGCGTGCCATTATACATTACAGGAACTCTTGACGTCCCAACTTCTCTAAAAAAAACTTTATACTGAATAATATATATATATATATATATATATATATATATATATATATAAGTGTTACGCCCAGTTATATTATATGGAACCGAAACATGGACTCTTTACTTCAAGAGAGAAGAAAATATTACGATTATTTGAGAATAAAGTTCTTAGAAAAATCATTGGATAAAAGAAAGATAGACAGGCAAATGGAGAAGACAACAAAAAACAGTGAACAACATGATCTTCGTGGGAAATAAGATATAATAAGAACAGTTAGGTCT
Source organism: Diploptera punctata (assembly GCA_030220185.1). NCBI lineage: Eukaryota > Metazoa > Arthropoda > Insecta > Blattodea > Blaberidae > Diploptera > Diploptera punctata. The sequence goes on from JASPKZ010000001.1 coordinate 1,263,809, forward strand.
CCTAAACTGCGATTGACAGGACATTTGGCACGAATATGGAATGTAAGAGGGACATGGAAACTCCTTGCAGGAAAAACAAAGGGAAAGCGGCCAATAGGTAGGCCAAGAATGAGGTAGGGGAACAACAGTAACCACGATTTGAGGGGATTAGAATATACAGGGGATGATTGAAAAACATTAGCTCAGAATAGATGTGTATGGAGAGCTTATGTCCGAGCGGCAATGAAACTGCGATTCGATAGTGCCAATGGGTTAGTTTTGTAACAGAAGCCTGATATTTGCTAATGACTTTCCGGTAATTGTTTTATGAAATTTGGAATGGTATTCATTAATTTTTTTTACGTAGTAATGCAACTGAGCTTTGAATTGAGAAGTACCGAAACGAATATTAAAGTAATGATTCACACTGACCACGCGATTCTCATAGCTAGTGACAGCAACCACTGCAAATAGCCTTGTTTATTTAACAATTTCGAGCCACAGTTTTGTTTTTACACGCTTTGTATTAGCTTGACCTGTACCTATCTACGTAACGGAATATTTCAACACGATCTTCACTCACTTAAAAACACTGGATCGACTTGAAACTTTGTATACTTGTAAAAGACCAATGACAATACAATAATTTCATAATATTTTTCTAAGATCCTGGCCAGGATCATCAGGACATCAAAAAAATAAATATCGGTATAATACATTGCGGACGTATCGACTTTTTTGTCCATCGTTGTAAGAAATTAATATTATATCCTCTGGTAGCTCAGTTGTAGAGCGGCGGACTGTAGTGGTATATAATTTCAGTAATCCATAGGTCGCTGCTTCAAATCCGGCCCGGAGGATTTTCTTAGAAGAGTATTAGGTACGTTTAGCTCATACTACAATAGCATCGAATTATCGAATTTAAAGATATTTACATGTTTATCTTATTCTGTAAAATATTAATGACTATTTAACTCATGCCCCAAATGGGAGTCAATGACCAATCACGTTTCAATGATTTCTGTTTTACAACCAATCAGAGTCGTGTTTCACGAAATATTTATCAGTGTTATAATTACCATATTAAAGAAATCTCCTCCTTTTTAATATTCTGAACAGGTCTGACCATTATTTTGCAGTGACTGAGCCTATAAGAAATACGGCTACCAGATTGTATATATAGTGCACATAGCGCTTGCAGGAGTTAATATAAAACATTTGTAGCAATTTATTATACCACCAGAAAAAGAAACCACTGTTTACACTTACTTAAATGTATTTTTTCCCAGGTAACAATCCAGAAAAATATAATTGTCATATTTACATCATACGACTTCAGAAATGAATTAATATACAGTTTGATGTGTTTCATTTTTTCTCCACTAGAGAGCATTCTTACAATATTGCGTTCCTTTGGCAATAAATAGTATGATCTGGTAGCAGTGATAAACAAAAGAAGCAGACGAAGCGTACCTATCGTTTCTCATTTGTTTTCAAACATCGCCGTTTACATTAAATATATAAATATTTTAAAATAACTATAGTTAAATAATGATTTGTGAGTAAACAGCTTAATTTTATTCGTTAAATACTCCTAACAAATGCCACTCTTGATTTCCAAATTCTCTAGATAAATTCACTCCTCACTTCGTGAGTCGTGAATTTATCGATAATTTGGAAATCACTCGTGGCATTACTTATGATAATTTTGTAAACTTACCATATTGTAATTTGTCAAAAAAAATATGAGAAGGATACGATTAACTGTAACTATTCATCTATATTAAAATATCCAAAAACGTTATAATAATGTTAGATAATAATAATTTAAAAAATATATAATTATATCAGTGTCTAGACACTAAAAATATCGTAAACAATTAAATTTTCATGGGTCCGGTTTATGACAATCAATTAAAGTAAAAAATAAAAAATAGTTTTAAAAAACTAAAACAACACGCTTTATTAGAAAACCGAACTAAAAAATTAAAAATAATTTTAATTTCCAACGCACTTGGGATAAAATTAAAGTGGTCAACAAAAAATCATCTCCAATACATCTAGAATAAAACTAGAGTTATCTACAAAAAAAAATTGCCATCAAAAGCGTGGGGTGCTTTTTATGGCTTTTACGTTTTGTTCTTAGAGACTATACTTTTACCAATATCTGTTTATTTACAAACATGTTAATTGATATAGAGCACCCAACGCTATTGATGGTATTTTTTTTGTAGATACTCTAGTTTTATTCTAGATGTGTTGGAGATGATTTTTTTGATGAGCACTTCAATTTTATCTCAAGTGCGTTAGAAATTAAAATTACTTTTCATTTTTTTAGTTCGATTTTCTAATAAAGCGTGTTGTTTTAGTTTATTTGAACTATTCTTTTTCTTATATCAGATAAGTCCACTGCTGTGGTCTCGAGGTAGCGTGCTGCCTTGTCACGCAGCGGGCCCGGGTTCGATCCCCGGTCGGGGCAGTTTTTCTGGGTGAGGTTTTTATCGGGGTTTTTCCTCACCTGTAAGACAAATGTCAGGAAAACTTAAGGCCCAAACGGTCCCCGAAATCATATGGCCACATCATCATCATGATCATCCTTATCATTATCATCATCATCATCCTTCACCGGTGTGGAAAGCAACGGGAAGCTACCACACCTACACAATTCCCTAGTAAAGCTGCAAGCATAGCATGAAGATGCTATGATTGCAGTGAAGGACCTGCCTTCGGGCAGAATTACTATGGATGGATGGATATCAGATAACGATGTTATTGCTGACCAGGTGTGAAATGAATCTTCTTTCTGCCGATGTGTAATGTTCTATAAGTTTCTTGGACATGGAAAAAAAAAAGTGATGAATTTGATATAAGATTCTTTTGCACTCTAGATCATCACTCACAATCTCCAGTACTTTGTGTGCCAACATCTATTTAATTTGTTCCTTGCGAGAGGCTGACCTGCCTTCAAACTTATGCAGATATAACCGATCAATCATTTCTTGATGCGCTTCGATTTTGCCACTTACACTCAACTTTCCTTATGAGTTATAAGGAAACTTAAGATCACTCAATATTTATTCATCATCGTGTATGTTTACATCAGCATAACAGAATGTTGGTAAGAACTGACAAACAAAATTAATGTTTTTATATGTTCAACTAATAAATTTATTGAAATTGTATGCGCGTTTATGTAAGGTCCTATTCAACAGCTCTTACGTCAGATATCAATCTAACAAATGAAGCATCATCATCATCATCATAGTACATTCACGAATTTAGGCCATTTGGACCTGTTTCGGCCTCAAGAGAAACACCATCCAGAAGTCTTTTGAGTGGACGTCCTGGATTCTTTGCTGTGGGTCGTCATATTTCAATTCCTTCTGGCTTTTTTCGTGTTGAGACTTGAAAGTAGTTTTGAAGTTCCTTAGGACAGGTTACTGGCCCGACGCTAAGTAGTCCAGTGGTAGGGCTGCTACCTTTTAGTCTCTGGACAGACATTAGGATACCGAATTTACTCAGTACCTGATGGAACGGTTATACCGCCGTGACTCGGTCCTCAGAGCCTCGTTTGTGAAAACAGGTTGTACCACGAGAAGGTGAGGATGAGAATTGGGTAGGAGAGGTTATACACACGTCACTACCCCTTACAACCCACAAATGAAGCACTCGATCCTAAAACATGGTAAGTAACAAAATGAAAACTTTTGGGGAATATTTTGATGATAATATTAAGTATCTTGTATCTTGTATAGGGTAACAGAGTGGAACCCTTGATAGAGGTCCACTCCAGGGAGTAGGCGCCCCTGCCCTTTTGTGAGCTCCAGGTCCCACTCGCCCAGTGGGTAGTACCTGGGTAGGGCCCCGTCCACAGGGTTACGTGGGGAGAAGAGAAGTCCCCAAAGCCGTAGTGAAGGCAACTTCTCTAGGAGACGAGCACTCCGAAATTCCAGTTCCCTGCCCTCCAGGAAGAGGGGTTTGGCTAGAGGCTGGTAACATCTACTAGTAAAAAATAACTTACTCATAAACTTCAGCAGAAGAAAAGCCGGATTGATAAACTAGATCTAAGTAGGATAACGGCGGCAGAAATGAAATTTTTGAGATCTGCTAAAGGGTGCACTACGGAAGACAGAATCAAGAACACAGAAAAAAGACAGGAACTTGAAATATTTGCAATAACTGATAAAATAGATACATATAGACAAAAATGGAAGCAACACATAGACAGAATGAATGAAGATAGATATCCAAAACAAATGACAAAATACAAACCTAAAGGCACCCGAGATGTGGGCAGACCTAGAAAGAGATGGGCTGAAGTCGGAACGGGTCAACAGACCTAATCCATGAATGCAGATGATGATGATGATGATGATGATGTATCTTGTAAGCCCATGTTTCCCTTAACAGAGATTTAGGCGCTCACCCCCTACAAGGAAGAATTTGAACCATACTAATTTAGTTACACTTGTTTTCGTATAGATGTCATTTGAGTGGTCCGTGGTCAGCGTTCCGCCTCATACTGACATCTAGGAAACCAAGGTAGTACTAGGACAGGAAAATTCGGTACATTTTGCTTAGAGGCTTTTTCATTCAGGCTTAAGGATCTTTTACGAGCCTGAAAATCTTCAGACTAGGGACCCACGGCTTAAAGTCCCTCCCGGAAGACTTGCTCCTTGAATTTTTCCATTAATAGTAAGTACTTTTTTATTTAAAAAATCGCCTAATTATGGCACACAAGTATTTTGTGTCTATTGAGAAATAAAATTATTAGCTGTTTCTCTTTTTTTTTCTCTGGATGTAAAAATTGGACTGCGTTATGCATCAATGTAAATTTCGAGAAAAATATGTTGAAAGTTTAAGTCAATCTTCACTATTTATTGTAGCGCCAAACTAACAATATTGCAAGTTGTTTTCTTTGCTTGACAGTTATGCATCAACAATCTAAGAGCAGGAACATTTGGTTCTTAGCTGAATGATGCAAAATTTAGATTAGCATTTATGAAGATCTGGTTTCATAGCCGTTTGTTTCAATACATATCGGCTCTGATAGGACTGATGACGTTTACATTTTCCTTTAATAACAAGGCTATATTTAAAGGTTTGGCGCTAAAAGTGTGCGTACACTTACTTCATGAGCCAGTGCAAAAGATACCATCAAAATCTCTTTTTTTTTAATGGCGCTTAGCTTATTTCTCATAGCATCGTTAAAATAATGGTAGAGGGGAGTACACGCATCATCATCTCCTTTATCTCCTATCAGGAATCACCGATGCTCAGCTTGAGGAAAAATGGCAACAACAATGGGAACAAGAACAGCATGGTCGTCAACTCAGAAATTCTTTCCTAGAGTACAGGCGAGAATGCGCATGCCATGGATTGTGCCGAACCACAACGTGACTCAAGTGCTGTCCGGGCATGGGCATTTCAAGGATAAACTGTTTGAGAGAGGACTCGCCGAAACAGCAGTGTGCAACTCCAACAACCCTGAAGAGGACACCGTCACTCATGTGTTATATCATTGCATTAAGTACGGTGTCTTCAGAAGGGAACTCGAGTTTGCAGCTATGAAGGGAGGAGTCCACTGGCCGCCGCCCCAGGAAGCAACCATACAAAACAATCACACGCTACATCGGTAGAGTTCTATGATTAAGAACTGAAGAAGATGACAGAAGAAGAATGATCCGTCATTAACATTCCCATCTTCACACACACACACACACACACACACACACACACACACACATACACATAAACACAAACACAAATTACATACACACTAACATACTAACACAAACACAACACAATTACTCTCATATCACGTATCATCAAAAGAATTATCATTACTTTAAGTATTATGTATATTTATTTTATGTATCACTAAACACAAACTCACAGACACAAACAAACACACAACACTTTTTACTCTATGCAACATCTACACTTCACGTACCCGAAATCTGTATGTATTATGCTTATTTATTCAATAAAGATTAGATAGTAGTTTAGGGCCATAGAGTAGTCCCGGGGATAAGAGCATTGTGCCCGAGGTAACCCGGGAATGGTGGTGGTGGGGCTCCAAATAAATAAATAAATAAAAATAATATCTCCTATCAGGAGCATAGGTTATCCACAAAGCGATGCCAACGGATCTTATTCTGAGCTAACTTCTTCATTTCCCTCCAGGTTTTCCCCTCTTTTGCAATTTCTTCAAGGATGGTTCTCTTCCATGTCTGTTTCGGTCTGTCTCTTCCCCTGTGTCCTTGGGGATACCAATTCAATTCAATTCAATTCATTCACTCGAGGGGTACATGCAAGGACCTTGTTTTCATCCAAGTACAAGTTCCTGTCTCCTAATCTTTATACATAAAAATTCAGCCTGCTTATGTTTGTGCTCGCAAAACTCGAAAAGTGGTCTATCGATTTACTTCAAATTTTTATACAACGTTACATTCGAATACGCGCATGTTCGAGTTCAAACGACTTCAATTTCCAATATGCCTTGCATTCGCTACGACTATCAATAAAGCTCATGTATGAATAGACTTCGTGATTCCTTGAGAAGTTAACTTTAACATTCTCTATGTATTCCAGGATATTCTTTTTTAGATATTCCCAAATAAAGTCCACCGCTGTGGTCACGCGGTAGCGGGCTCGGATTCGATCCCCGCCGGGAAAAGTTTCCTGGGTGAAGTTTTTTTTCGGGGTTTTTCCTCATCTGTAACATAAATGTCAGTAAACTTTAAGGCCCAAACGGTTCCCGAACATCATCTGGCCATCATTATCATCAATATCACATTCGCCTAATTAGCTTAAGTTTAGTTTAAGGTAAAATAAAAAATAATTGACAACATTGAACTTCAGAGGTACCGGTACAGATTGGGAAGTTCGTTTTCTAAGTTTTAAAATACAGCTTCCTGCATTGATAAAATCTGTATTTTAACCACTTACAGCCATTTTAAGAGACAATTTTAACTATTATCTCTCATTGGCAAACCTGATCCTCTTGTAGGTTTAATAGGCAGGCGTACAGTCGCGAAGTGGGTGGCTAGCCATTGTAAACAGTGAGCCTACTACATGTAATGCAGATAAGGAGTGGTGACGTAGGTTTTGTTTACAATAACCAATCCTCCACTTATACGACTGTACAATTTTCACTTGGGTTATTCCATGCCCAAGCCATCTTTTTTTTATTGTTTTATACCTAGATTTTATCTTTATTTGTACAAAATACTAAAGTTGAAACAGTTACTTGGCTGGCATATGATATAGGATTTTCTCTTCCATGGTGCAAAGGTATTGTCGGACCAATGGATATGTGCCCCTTAAGCGCTGCTGTCATTCTTAGAAAAGTTAACGCCTATATACCTGCCTGTACTCACATCATTCCACTCACTTCCCTCCCACCAGCAGCCACGATAATTTTCCGAGTAGGGGTGTTGCCAAACTTTCCCCAAACAGTGTCATGGATCTTGAATATTAAATAATGTAAGGTTAATTATTACTTCTTCATATTTAAGTAGGTCTAATGACGCTGATTGACTTTTATTATGTGCTTAATAATATGTATTTCACCAATCCGAGCCACAGTGTTCATGTTGGGTTGAAAACACTAGACTGCAAATGCAAATAATCTGTCCACCAAGAAGGCTCAAAATTGTGAGTAGTGGGAGTGGCGAAAGAAGAGAAAGAGATAACAATGCATGGAGGGAAATGATTTACGCGAGGCAGAAAATGAATTAGTGTTTAGTTCGCATATCTTACGGGGGCACAGATCAGTTGGTCAGACTATATAAAGGATATGTTATTTTAACTCAAATTAATAATGACATAATGGTGTAAGTAGACTGTATTTTAACAGTCGTATTACCAGAGGGCGGAATTTGTTCCACAATATAGAAGACTTACTTGTATTGGTACTATAGACTATACGAGAATGTGCGCGAAGGGATGGGGTGAGGTGTATCACATAGCTGCATACCTACCGGGCTATGAAGAGAGCTCTGTCATGTAGAACGACAGATTCAGTAAACAATGTTTCATTTAGAAAGAAGTGTACTTATTGTATACTACGTTGGTAGATGACGTTGCGCGTACCTGATTTTCCAAAACGTAAACAAATGTGCATGCGATAGGGTAATCTTGGCCTTATAAAGTTTCATAAGCAATGTATAACCGAAGTGTGTGTGTGTGTGTGTGTGTATATATATATATATATTATTAACTCCTGGTGCGACAGGTCTACAAGGCCCTTAGCCTACCAGCCGGCTGCAGGCCTCACATCCACATGTGTCAATCACAGAGGTAGATGATAATCAGCCAATGTACGGGTGACATGTGGTCAGCATGTCGAGTCCCCCAGCCGTTATAGCTGGTTTCCTCAACCTGGAGCCGCTACTTATTGTAGCTACCCAAATGCATCACGATGCTGGGTGGGCACCGGTTCCATACTGGCCGAAATACCATGAGAAAATTTCTTCCCCTATGGAGACTCGAACCAGCGCAAATCCCGTAGCTCTGCGCCAAGGCTTCCTACCTTAACCACTCGGCTACGGCGCGGGACATATATATATATATACATATATATATTTATGCACCTTATATTTCTTCCTACTGTTTAAAATAATGCACGTACGGCCAAGTAGGCCCGTGCGCAATGTAAATGCATATGTATTTTCTTTCTTCTGAAAAAAAAGTTGTATTACAGAAGAGTCTCCCGATAGGTATGCAGACATGTGATACATCCCATCTCACCCCCTCCCGATCGCTCAAGTGCAATTAATACCAGAACAAATAAGCCATCGACAGTGTGGAACAAATTCCGTTCTCTACACATGACCTTAAAAACATCAGGCTCTAACAAAGTTCATTTATTTTAAACTTTATATTTTTTAAATTCATAAATATATTTTTTCAGGAATAATGATATATTAATTGAAATAAAAGAAAACCCAGCAGCAGGTAACCGACATTTAAGATCTCTGAAAAAAAAAGTATACAATCTAGATCAGTCATGGGGAACTGCCGAATGAGGGGTAGTATGATATCCTTCCTCATTCCACCCTTCATTGAACTCGTAACTGTTGTTATTATCGTCTCGCATACCATGCAGTATCAGTGGCGGTACACCCTTATAACCTGAAACATATATACTTCTCGGGACCCAGCTCCGTGTGCCTGAAAGGAATTTTGCTGTCTCACTGTTAGTACTATGAGAAAGCATAGAAGTGTACCTCCTCTCACTCCCCGCAAACACACAGAGCTTGGTCTCGAGCTGTACTAATCCCTTCCATTCTTACGTACATTACGTGTAACGTTTGAAGAGCGCGTAGAGGACCGCTGATGCCTTTTTCTTGACACTAATTTGTCTATGTCAGGCTGGATAGTACTCTTAGAGATGCGTAATACTGAGACTAGGGTGTCATCGTTTATTCTGGAGCGTATTCTAGATTTGGTATGGTTCAACTTCGAAAATAATTGTTCGCATGTATAAGTCGAACCAAACATTGCGAGAATTTGGCCTGCAAATTCTCTCATGTTGGGATACGAGTCTATTGACAACCTGTATAGTCCCAAGCCTTCCGTGCCACAAACAACTTCTGTGCCATTCTGAATACAAAAATAATCATTTTCCCAGTCAGTATTAAAATGGTATCGGTGTTTAGAATTTGCCATGCTCACGCTGAATTGTACGCCACTGACTCTCACTGCGTATTGTCAATCACTATATACCTGTGTCTGCAGTTCAAGTACAAATGAGTGGAATAGGTGTTGGCGGAGAGGATTTGTTATGAGCTCCTGGAGCCCCAGTTCCCCATGCCTGATATATACTATCTTACATAATAGTAAAATTCAGTTGAATTCTTATACAACGTTAATAGCATAAATTAGAAGAAGAATTGGCCTTGGCTACATTTGGTTTATCATTTATCTGTATAGACATAGCTATTTCATTATAAACTAAATATAATTTAATATTTTTTAAGCAAACGTTTCATCATCATGATCATCATCATCATTGACGTGACAGTCCTTTTAATTTGGCCTTCATCCCTCATAACCATCCATTCTCTTCGGTCAGTAGATTTATTTCTCCAATTTGTTATGCCAATCTTCCTAGGTCCGCTTGTACATCGTCCATTCATCGTCACCTAGGCCTCCCAACTTTTCTCCTTCCATCCAGCTCAGCGTTTGATAGCATCCTGGGCAAACGTGTCTCGTTCATTCTACAAATATATCCCAACCATTGAATACGTCTAACTTTAATATATATAACTACATCGTTATCTTTATATAGACCATATATTTCCTGGCTAGTTCTTATTCTCCAGGTACCCTTATCCTTAATTGGACCATATATTTTCCTTAAGATCTTTCTCTCCCAGGTGGCAAGTCTTGTAGCAGTTCTTTCAGATATGGTCCAGGATTCACTGCCATACACTACAACTGGTTTAATAGTTGTTTTATACTCCATATATTGTTATTTCAATTTTCTTGTAGGAAAGCCAGAGGAAAAACGCCCAGTTGGTAGACCAAGAATGAGGTGGGAGAATAACATTCACTATGATTTGAGGGAAGTAGATTATACAGGGAATGATTGGAAAGCGTTAGCTCAGGATAGGGATGTATGGAGAGCTTATGTCCGTGCGGCCATGAACCTACGGGTTCGATAGTGCCAGTGAGTAAGTAAGTATATATCTAGATCAGGCATGGGGAACTGGGGCTCTGGGAGCTCATAACAAATCCTCTCCGCCAACACCCATTCCACTCATTTGTACTTGAACTGCAGACACAGGTATATAGTGATTGATAATACGCAGTGAGAGTCAGTGGCGCACAATTCAGCGTGAGCATGGCAAATTCTAAACACGGATACCATTTTAATACTGACTGGGAAAATGATTATTTTTGTATTCAGAATGGCACAGAAGTTGTTGTGGCAGGGAAGGCTTGGGACTATACAGGTTGTCAATAGACTCGTATCCCAACATGAGAGAATTTGCAGGCCACATTCTCGCAATGTCTGGTTCGACTTATACATGCGAACAATTATTTTCGAAGTTGAATCAGGGATCATTTATGACGGTTGAACCATACCAAATCTAAAATACGCTCCAGAATAAACGATGACACCCTAGTCTCAGTATTACGCATCTCTAAGAGTACTATCCAGCCTGACATAGACAAATTAGTGTCAAGAAAAAGGCATCAGCGGTCCTCTACGCGCTCTTCAAACGTTACGTTACACGTAATGTACGTAAGAATGGAAGGGATTAGTACAGCTCGAGACCAAGCTCTGTGTGTTTGCGGGGAGTGAGAGGAGGTACACTTCTATGCTTCTCATAGTACTAACAGTGAGACAGCAAAATTCCTTTCAGACACACGGAGCTGGGTCCCGAGAAGTATATATGTTTCAGGTTATAAGGGTGTACCGCCACTGATACTGCATGGTATGCGAGACGATAATAACAACAGTTACGAGTTCAATGAAGGGTGGAATGAGGAAGGATATCATACTACCCCTCATTCGGCAGTTCCCCATGCCTGGTATATATGTTATTTTACTGTATGCAAATTCTAATCCTAAACATGGAACATACTACTTAAATCCCTAAATTAAATTACTTACGTAACTTGGGCATGTACACTTCGCGTTGTCCTTAAAACCTGAAAGAAATATAATATTAAATTGATATTGTAGTTTGTACATAAATTAATACTTCTTTTACGAAATAACTAATTTATTGTTTTTATTATTATTATTATTATTATTATTATTATTATCTATAGTGTTCTGTCCTAGGGCAGGTCTTTCAATGCAATCATAGCATTTTCATGCTATGATTGAAGCTTCATTACGGAATTATAAGCCCATTGCTTTCCACTCCGCCGAAAAAATTATAATAATGATGATGACGACCAGACGATGTTCGGAGACTTTTTGGTTCTTAAAGATACCTTACATTTGTTTAGTGGTGAGAAAAAAAAACAGGAAACAACATCACCCAGGAAGCTTGTGCTGATCGAAAATCGAACTCGGGCCCGCTGCGTGACAAGGCAACACGCTACCTCGAGACCACAGAGGTGGACTACTACTACTACTACTACTACTACTACTACTACTAATAATAATAATAATAATAATAATAATAATAATAATAATAATAAATGCCAAGATAACAGACGAACTTCAATGTTATATGTATAAATTAAATTAAATATCACAATATATATATATATATATATATATATACATACAAACATATATGTAAAATATCAACAGAGAGAATACGGAAGTTATGGCTTCTAAATGTAAATATCTAATTAGATCTAAAATTGTATAGATGACAAAATATTGAAGCAAATTTCACATTTTAACTATCCTGGAAATCACGTTTCTTACAACTATGATAAAGTCGTGCAAATAAAAATCTCGCGTTTTCAAAGTACGTATGGTACAATCAAAAGAACGTCAAGAAACAAAACAAGATAGGGCACTCAATTAAAATTTTATAAAACTATTGCTGGTCATCATTTTTTGTATGGCAGTGAATTTTGGGTGCTAAATATAAGGGATGAAAACAGAATAAATGCAAGGGAAATGAAATTTTTAATAGCAGTAATGGGATGCTCATTAAAATATATTAGAAGTGAAGATATACGTAAATAATTGCATGTTACACCCTTCCTAGAGAAGGTTATCTTATAACTTACAGAACAAAATGGATTCAACATTTAGACAGAATGGAAGAGAACCGAATACTCAAAAAACAGCCTGGAAGTATGCAAATGTAGGCTAGAGTTCCAAGGAATTTATTCCTGTTTGGTTCGTCTTCCGGGCTAAATGGTCATGGTCCGATTTTCTTGAAACTCGCCGTTTCATCTGCTACTGCGGTATATATCTACAGCAGATTCTGTGTGCTCCCTGTGAAAAATCGGACCACGGCGATTTAGCTTGGAAGACGAACCAATCAGAAATCAAGACAATATTACAGTCCCAAGGAAGACCAATAAGGCGATGAAGAATCAGAACAGGCCAGAAGGCCTATGACGTGAATATGATGATGATGATGATGACTTTTATACTTCATACTTTAATATTTATATAATAACCTGTGTTGCTATCTAAATTTATACGGACGGAATTTATTAAAATTACTAATGGAACTTTTTTCTTGCATCGCAAATTATTTAGTAAGAATTTTCGAAAGCGAAACCTGTTTTTTTTATTGTTCTATCCAGAATCGAACATTCTGTGTGTGAAAAATAATCTTCTTGTTCTTCGTCACGGTTTAGGCGTTTTGCTAGCCTGTTCCGGCTCCAAATTGCTGCTCTTTCCATCTTTTCTTTGGTCTTCCCAAACTTCTTCTTCCTCTTGGTGAATAGTTATATGCTGCTTTTGGTATTGTATTCTTAGTCATCCTTGCTAAGTGTTCTTTCCAGTTTGTTCTGCATTTCACTATTGTTGTGATTAATTCCTCTACTTTTATCTGCTGTCTGATTTCTAATATATAAAAATCAATGTTTGTTCGTATTTTTTGCGCTGCCATACCGTTCATCCGAATGTGATGGGACTTTTTGCATAATGTTCAGGCGTTTCCCGGAAAGGTTTTAGGCTATAAGAGAATTGTAACGCTCAATCCCTTCATCCTTAAAAATCGCCCTTTGTAGTAAAAAAAAGTGTTTTTCGGAACTTTTTTGACGCTTAAATGGCTTACGCTGCCTAAATCATAACAAATACACCAAATTAATGTACACAGAATTGAATATTTAAAAAAAAATGCAAAAAAGCCCGCGACAACATATGTCTATCTTTTATGGATAACTCATAATAAAAATTTTTATCTTTCAGCTCATTGATGCCAAGAAGATCGGAATGACTAGATTCCAGGGCAAGCGTAGCAGCGCACGGCGGGTATTCTTTTACGGATAACTCTCAATAACCATTTTTGTCTTTCAGCTCATTTATGCCAACAATATCGGGATAAGTAGATTTCCGGGCACCGCCGCGTAATCAGCACGGGTATCTAAAAATAATTACCATATAAATTTAGAATTTTTTTCGTTTTACTTATTCAACTAAACATAAAAACGCATTTAATTTATTTAGGTGTAGGAGTGCACGCCGATATTAGCTTGTGTTCAATAAAAGTAATATATAAAGCCGTGCTAAATACACACTAAATTTTAATGTGTGTATACGTATGTAGGCCTATTAAACTTTTAAAGTCAGAATGTAAAGTTACGTCTGTAGAATTCAATACAAATCTCTGTTATATTTTTCGTTTCTTCTTTTTTATGCCTGGATTTCAAATAGCAGCACTTCCTAGCATTACATGCTGAATGACTTCATCACAGTTAATTTTTATTCGTCCTCGTAAAGATTTTATTGTTGCAGACGCATTTAATCGGAACATTAAAACCTGCCATGGATAAAAAGCTGGAAATGCAGGGTTGCTATCTCTAGCATTTTATCTTCCCTATAATAGTTCTGGAGTTCATATATTATTTCTAGGTGTGACCAACTTCAAGTGTTTTATAATAAGTAGAGAACGGCCGTCTGGTTTATGATACAGAAGTAAGCATTACCTTAAAAGAAATAGCAAGGTTTATTGCAGTTCTTGAAGTTAAGGCACATTTGCATAATTATAGGGAACATTTCATTATGTTAACTGCAATGTTAGGAACGTCTACTTTAAATGTTTAACAATCTAATGAGATTATAAAAAAGAACCCTGCACATAACTTCTTTAAGAAAGAACGATAATATCTGTATAATTTAACTCTGTTTAACAGAAGACCTTACAGTCTTAACTCCATCAGGAAAAATAAACCATTATTATTATTATTACTATTATTATTATTATTATTACTATTACTATTATTATTACTATTATTATTATCATTATTATCATTATTATCATTATTATCATTATTATCATTATTATCATTATTATCATTATTATCATTATTATCATTATTATCATTATTATCATTATTATCATTATTATCATTATTATCATTATTATCATTATTATCATTATTATCATTATTATCATTATTATTATTATTATTATTATTATTATTATTATTATTATTATTATTATTATTATTATTATTATTATTATTATTATTATTATTATTATTATTATTGCTGTTGTTGTTATAAGCCAACAAGCTGTCAGCAGTAGAAATGGATTTTTGGAGGAGATGGACAAGAATTTCAAGATGGAATGAAATCAGAAATAGCACAATAAGAAAATTATGTAAGTTGAAAAAAAAAACAGATTAGAAAAAATAGAAGAAAAAGTTTAAAATTGTGTGGACTCCTCATAAGAATGGAAGAAGATAGAATACCAAAGATGAACCTTGAATGGAAAGCTAATGCAAGAAGTGGAAGAGGCATCCTAGAGAACGTTGGATAGTTGGAGTGACGAAAAATATGGAAGCTAGAGATTTCAGGGAAATGTGATTTAGACAGAAAAATCTGGCGACATATCACTGTCGGTTGGAACCACTGCAGTGTGGAATATTGCTATTAAAAATATTATTGTTATTATTATTATTATTATTATTATTATTATTATTATTATTATTATTATTATTATTATTATTATTATTATTATTATTATTAGAGTAGTGTGCGTATAGGCAAACAGTTTTCAGACACTTTTGAAATCCAGAATGGGTTGAAGCAAGGAGATGCACTATCTCCTCTACTATTTAATTTTGTACTAGAGCATGCCATTAAATCTTTAGAGAATGAGGAAGGCTTCCAACTCAATGGTATTAATAAGCTGTTAGTTTATGCTGATGATGTAGTACTACTGGCCGATAGCAAGGAGATACTAAAGGACAACACCCACACACTATTGAATAACACTAAGAAATTGGGACTGAAAGTAAATATCAGTAAAACTAAATATATGGTCACACGTAGAAATTCAGTATATAATGGAAATGGACAGCTAGTGACAAATGAGGGAAATTTTGAGGAAGTGGCTGAATTCAAATACCTAGGAACAATAATCACAAATAGGAATGAGATGAACAAAGAAATTAAACATAGGCTCAATTCTGGAAATGCATGCTATTATGCATTGCAGAGACTTTTGATGTCCCAACTCCTTTCAAAAAATGTTAAGTTGAAAATATATAAAACTATTATTCTACCAGTTATATTATATGGGTGCGAAACATGGACTCTTACTTTAAGGGAGGAAAGGAGATTACGAGTATTTGAGAATAAAGTTCTTAGGAAAATTTTTGGACCAAAGAGAGATGAACAGATAGGTGAATGGAGAAGACTACATAACAATGAACTACATGGTCTTTATAGGAAGCCAGATATAATAAGAACAGTTAAGTCCCGTAGACTGCGATGGGCAGGACATGTTGCGCGTATGGGGAATGAAAGACGTGCATGGAAACTTCTTGTAGGAAAGCCAGAAGGAAAACGCCCAGTTGGTAGACCAAGAATGAGGTGGGAGAACAACATTAACTATGATTTGAGGGAAGTAGATTATACAGGGAATGATTGGAAAGCATTAGCTCAGGATAGGGATGTATGGAGAGCTTATGTCCGCGCGGCCATGAACCTACGGGTTCGATAGTGCCAGTAAGTAAGTAAGTATTATTATTAGATTGAACAGAGAAGGCTAAAATGGTATGGACACGTAAGAGGAATGCAGGATGGAAGAGTACCAAAGGCCGTCTATGCATGGAAAATTGAAAGAAGGAACAGAAAAGGAAGACCAAGAACAACCTGGAAGAACAACATTCAAAATTCAATGTGGAAATTTGGTGTAACGGATGAAGACACAGAGGACAGAGAACGACGTAGAACTTTAATTAAGGGAAAATTGTGAAAGTTTGTTGCAAACTGATAGTCTATATGTCCGTAGTCATTTATACTTATTTATTCTTTTTTAGTTCATGATAATTACTAAGATTGGTTGGAGAAAACCCTCAATGATGGGTAAAATTTTCAAAATAATAAATTATTATTATTATTATTATTATTATTATTATTATTATTATTATTATTATTATTATTATTATTATTATTATTATTATTATTATTATTATTATTATATTCAACTCGCATAATTACGCAGCTATTGTGGGACGGACATTTTTTTTTATTTTCTATCATTTGAATAGCAGGTTAAAATTATTATATGTAAACTAGCAAGTTTTTTATCGAGACGACTATGTTTTATTGTAGATGAAGTGCTTGAATTGGACCTACTTCTCTGCGATTCAATTTACATTGTTTTAGATATAAATTTTACTATACCAACGTCACCAAAACGTAAAATACCGCGCTGTTAATTAAGGTAAGTGTAGTGAATAGATTGAGTTAGACCAGTCTTTATATATATAATTAATGGCTCGCTTGACTTTCCTCCCCTGGGTAAAGGTGGTCCCCAAGCCTTGGAGTTTCACTGAAACTCTAGAGAATTCTTCATTATACGCGATAAGGTGTAACAAAAGGTAAAACATGTATTTTATTATAAAAATATACATATACTTTTAGTCACTGCTCGCTTTCCATGCTAAAAAAAATATAAAAGAGGTCTATAAAAATGTTAATGAAAGATAATGGTTTGTAAATAATGTTTATAAAGGTTTTTTTTGTAATTTTACGAAAACCAGAAGTAAAAGTGTTGGATAATTTAATTTAAAGATGATGGGAAATTAATTGCTAGCTTTAATTCTTAATTTATTTTACAGTTCAACATTTGTTTTTCTCTGAAATAGGTTCTTTGATGGTTAGAATATCATATTGACATTCAAAAGGTCCGTGTTCTGTTCTAGCTATACCTAACACACTAGCACTATCGAACCCTTATGTTCATGGCCGCCAGGACATAAGCTCTCCAAACATCTATATCGTGAGCTAATGTTTTCCAATCAGCCCTTGTATAATCTACTTCCCTCAAATGTTTATCCCATTTCTTTCTTTGCCTGCCTACTGGGCGCTTTCCCTATTGTTCTCCTACAAGAAGTTTCCATGTCCTCTTTCATTCTCCATTCGTGTCACATGTCCTGCACGTTGCAATCTACGAGACTTAACTGTTCTTATTATATCTGGTTTTCCAAAAGATCATGTAGCTCACTGTTATGTAGTCTTCTCCATCCGTCTGTCTGTTCTCTCTTTGATCGAAAATTTACTAAGAACTTTATTCTCAAATACTCGTAAACTTTCCCGCTCCCTTAAAATAAGAGTACATATTTCGCATCCATATAATATAACTGGGATCCATCCATCCATAGTAATTCTGCCTGAGGGCAGGTCTTTCACTGCAATCATAGCATTCCCATGCTATGCTTTGCAGCTTTACTAGGGAATTGTAGGTGTGGTAGCTTCCCGTTGCTTTCCACACCTGTGAAGGATGATGATATTGATGATGATAATGATAAGAATGATGATAATGGCCGGATGATTTTCGGGGACTGTTGGGACCTAAGCTTCCTGACATATGTCTTACAGGTGAGGAAAAAACCCGAAAAATACCTCACCTAGGAGCCTGTCCCGACCGGGAATCGAACCCGCTGCGTGACAAGGCAGCACGCTACCTCGAGACCACAGCGGTGGACATGACTGGGAAAATAACACTTTTATATTTTTTGAATTTGATGTTCTTTGAGCGAAGTTGGGACGAAAAGAGTCCCTGTAATGCATTATAGCATACAATACCAGAATTGAATCTACTACTCCACTAAGTAATATCTGCAGGTGGAAAATATGTTAACTAAAATGCTGTTCTTCTCTATCTCTTCCTTACTATGTTGCCACTTTCTGCCCTCTGTATATGTTCTTTGTCTGGCAAGTAGAGAGCTGACAAATACTATGGAATTGAATGATCCGTCCTACCACGCGGTCATTGTCAAAATGACTAATTTGACAACCCTATTACTATTGGGATTACGTGTAGGAATGGGCTGTCCCTTCTCATTACATGTTGCCACTTGTGATTTATTGTGAGGCTGGTAACGGAGAGATAACAAATACTGTGGTTTTAAATGATCCGACCGCTTGAGCGTTCCGTGCTTAAATGACTAATCTAACAACTATATTAAGATTTTTCACACGTGTTTAGGGATTATCCGCCCACACTTAAAATTTAATCATTTCAGTACGTGATCGGATGTACAGTCTTCTCCTACATCCCTTCCATAGATTCAGTAGTTCGGAGACTGGCGATAAAACTCTTCCCCTCCGCCCGTGCAGAGTTAACTTGGTGGTATAATAAATGTTTAATTTCTTTCTACGCCTCATTCCTGTTTGTAATTATTGTTCCTAAGTATTTGAATTCAGCCAATTATTCAAAACTCCCCTCATTTGTCATTAACTATACATTTCCATTATAAATTATAATGTATTTCTGTGTGTGATCATATATTTAGTTTTATTGATGTGAAAGTCTAGCTAAGCAATACAAAATAATTTAATGAAGGCAATGAGGAATGCAACATTCGAATTTTGTAATTATTCTTTAATTATTCATGGTATAAAAATGCAAGCATTGTTCACGTCATTAAACAAAAGAGCAATGCTCACGATTTCGTCAGCAATTGAATATAAATGATTGTATTTCCAGAGTTGCCAATCAAGTGAATGAAAGTAGAAACGGCAACGCAAATGGAAGCAGAATTTTCCATTTGCAATTAATATAACAATGCCACCTTCCGGGACATGTTCCGTTTTCACAGTCCGTATTTTAAAATTCTCATCGCATGTTTCAGTACTGACTGCTAAAAGGTCTTTTTTTATATGACATCGCGCATGAAATCAGAGCTATAAATATGCATTAATACATATATACCGATATTGATTATTTTACAATTTTATGTATTTAATTATTCTATCGTAACCGTGAATGTAACTACAGTAAAAACTCCTAATTCGCGGGAGATATGTTTCATAAATTTGCCGCGAATACACAAGCCGTGAATATGGAATGGTAATTTGTATGGGTATATAGAGTATATGTTCCACGGTTCCATAATAAAAAAAAATATCATAAGTAATGCCACGAGTGATTTCCAAACTCACTTCGTGAGTCGTGAATTTATCGATAATTTGGAAATCACTCGTGGCATTACTTATGATAATTTGGAAATCAACAGTGGCATTTGTTAGGACTATTTAACGAATAAAATTAAGTTCTTTACTCACAAATCATTATTTAAATATAGTTATTTTATATTATTTATACATTTCATGTAAACGGCGACGTTTGAAAACAAATGAGAAACGATTGTTATGCTTCTTTTGTTCATCACTGCAACCCGATCATATTATTTATTGCCAAAGGATCGCAATACTTCAAACCACCTTCATTTCAGTCCTGACAAGGGTTAACCTATCAATCATTCTGATTTTCATATTATTATTCTTAATTTTCTTAGGGGGTATACTTGTTCTATTTATTTATGTAACAAGACTAGCCTCAAATGAAATGTTCAACCTATCTACCAAATTCATATTAATTACATTTATTCTAATCCCTACACTTTTGCTATTATTTTATACCGAATCCCTAGTGGAGAAATGTATAACCAACATTATAGGTTATTAATTCATTTCTGATGTCCTATGATGTAAATATGTCAATTATATTTTTCTGGAACGTAAATTCCTGGGAAATAATAGTCTAAGAAAGTGCAAACAGTGTTTTTTTTTGTGGTAAAATCAATTGCTACAAATGTTTTTTATTATACCCCGCAAGCACTATCTGGTTATATTCGTGCACTATATATACAATCTGGTAGCCACGTGCATTCTAGAATTCTTACATCTTAATATATATATTGTTATATTTACGTATTTCTTAGAGAGTCAGTCACTGCAAAATAATGCTATGACCTATTCAGAATGTTAAAACGGAGGAGCTTTATTTTAAAGTGATAAAATTAAATTGATAAAATCGAGGTGAAAAACGACTGTGGTTGGTTGTAAATCAAAATTCATTGAAATGTGATTGGTCATTGACTGCCATTTGGGGCATGAGTTAAATAGTCAAAATAAAATAAATTTAATGAAATATTTTGGACAATTTCTATTAATTATTACTTTCAGGCTTAGGCAAGGGCTTAAAGAACTTAGTTTTTTTTCTGTTTTACCGCTTAAACGACTCGCCAACGCGTAAACGGTCAAGCATTTATATTTTTACTTTAAGCGGCAACACTACTTTTTCCCGCTTCGGAACTAATTTTTCTTTCCTTTTACTAGGCAATATAAATTGGAAACAATGCACATGTTATTCAATCAAAATTATTGCTACGAACGACAAGTTGGAACAATAAAACACTGACCGTGACGAGGGCGGCATTTATTAACGGGCATGGCGGCGGCGACGACGGCTTTTATCAACAAACTATAGGTTTAGTGGACAATAGGGTTTGTATAAATTTTGTTTGTCCATTTGGTTTGAATCATTCTTTGCAAACGCCGCCTTGGCACGTGCCTGCAGTAAAGAATGGTGCCGATGCGTTAATAAATGATATATAATCCTTCTAATATACAGACTGGATCCGCGAATAAAGACATTTTAGCCTCGAATACAGGAACTGCGTCGTAATTGTTTAACCCTTAAATTCGCAATGTATCCTTTTGGATACATCAGTTGGTTCAATTAATCTAACATTATCAATAAATCAGAAGAATACGAACAAAAAGAAACCACTTAAATGTGTGTCTAATCATACAATATACCTAATAATAACAGTTACACAAGATTCCGTTTTCATTGCGGTCCACCACATTTAAATAAGTTAACTAACGGAAGAAATGTGTGTTTTGCCAATTTAAGCGTTAACCAGCGAATAATGATAACGCGATTAACGAAACCGTGTATAACTTCTACTGTACAATTTTCTAGTATATCTGCCGCATATTTTCTGAATAAACAGATGATTATCATATGTAAATTAATGCTTCTAAACTCGCAATATGCTGGTTATATTTAACATAACTATCTTACTGAACTAATAATGCCCAAATTCATGGCCATATGGACACAAGCTCTCCATATCCTGAGCCAAAGTTTTCTAGTAATTCCCTAGAGAGTTTACCTCCCTCGAATCGTGGTTAATGTTATATCCCACCTCATTCTAGGCCTACCTACTCGTCGCTTCCCCTCTGGTTTTACTACTAGGAGTTGCAATATTTCTCTTTCATTCTCCTTTCGTGGCACAGTCTATGAGACTTAATTGTATCCCTGAAGTAATCCCTGTCCGGAGACCCGAACTGATGACTACTTTACCTCCGTAAAATTTTACCCCAGTTGAACCCAGTCTGTTTTCTTGCCGATTGTATTTTTACGGTGAAAGATCGTCACTTTATCGACAAGGTACCTTCTTTGTCTGGCTTATTGCATTCGATCTGTACTGAATGGGTAACGAAAAATAAGGGATTCCTTTTAGAACTTCAAAGAAGAAACATTTTTACAAGTTTCCAAAATTTATATTCGCACGATATGTTATTATTTAAACTACCATTGTAAAACTCACTTCGACATCCATTCCTAGACTTTCCCCCTTTTTTTTAATCCCACTACAGGCCTCAGGAGACCCTTGGGGTAGTAGTAGGTTAAGGCACCCACTTTTTCGGATAATCGGCACTTGATGTCAGCCGGGTTGTCAGCCCTGCGTGACGGCCGCCTTTACCCCAAACAAGCGTCTAGTACTCATTTCCGTTCGAGGTTGTGCCGCCAGAAGGTTTGGGTCAGTTTAAAAATCCAGACCTACCGGGACTTGAACCCTCGACCTTCCGGCTTGTAGCGCAGTGCCTTAACCACTACGCTACGGCGTGCCCCTATACTCGAAACACCAGGCAAATATTTTCTATAAAAATATAAATCTATTATCTATAAACTGTATTTCTCCCGTTTTCCCCTGCCATAATATCATTCCACCATTTCTCCATACTTGTCTCATCCATTTCGTTTCATTTCGTTCATCTGCCCCTGTGATGGTGCATCAGGCATAGTCGGCCGGCACCCTTGTCATTCACAGATCTCTATACAAGGGTCATAAGATTAAAACTTAAAATATGTACCTTTATGGCAGTGCCGTCGTCCTCAACTGTACTAAAATATTATATTTAAAATGTTATCTGGGGACCTTTCGGAAGTTAACTTCCATCATCAACAGGATGAGTATCTGTTACTAATTGTTGTTTTAAGACGTTATAGACTCGAGTTGCTGCTAAAGACACCACGAGTGTACGTCTCCATCAGCAACAACTAGTAGCAGATGCTCATCCTGCTGATGATGGAAGTTAAGTTCCTTAAGGCCTCCAGATAAAATTTTAAATATAATATTTTAACACAGTTGAGGACGACAGCACTGCCATAAAGGTAAATATTTTAAGTTTTTACCTTATGACTATTCGCCTCAACGGAAATTGATATGAATTTTATTAGTGTTGACTCTATATAAGAGGCTTCATCTCATCTCATCCCTCGACCCGACCCTGAGTTGGACACGAGTTGAGGATATTTATTTTATCTACAAACTACAGAATACTGTCATTTTTCAATAAAATAAAATGTGTCAATAAAACATTACATAGCACTTGTTTATAATATTTTGTTTATTTAACTGATTGTGAGAGATTAAAAAGTGTTCCTAGAGTACAGGCATTTTTAATTTACATTGCACTTTGAAGCTGTTTCTATTCGATATTTCAACTTAAAAAAATGTATCGTTTATGAAAGCATTCTAAATAGAGGAAACGATAGTGTCGTGTTTTTTTATCTCCATATTGTTATGAAAAACAACCGGAGAAGCTTACATATTTAATAGCTTTTATATGAGAATAAAAGCAAACGTTGATAAATCATTATTCTTCTAAAAATAATGGCTAAAACATAAAAGCGACTTTATAACCCATTGCATTGTATCTGCTACAGAGATCTACACCAGGGATTTTATTATTGTGTACGTGAGCAGCAAGAAAGAGATGAAAATTGGAGCTGGAAAAAGACTTTGCGAATTATATGCTCCAATGAATACTTGACTTTCATTAAGACGTGTAAACTAATTAGTGAAGAGAATTTTGAACGGTTTAGAATCGATTGACTATAATTGAACAAAGTATATTTCAAACAGATACGTATATAAAAGTTATTGTCAGACTACGGGGAAATAGTACGAAAATAGTAAGTTTATATGTTCACGTCACAAGTACTGTACGGCTTAACTATAGACTGAAACAGGTAGAGTACGGAGTGAATCATAAATATGGCTATACGTTTGATCGCGTTGTGTGATGAAAATATTGCCATTACAGGAAATATGAAATTACCGTTGGAAAGGCAATTATTCAAATAACAACAATAGAATAAAACAAAACGGTGTAGAACTTACGTCGTTAGTCAAAATGGCGTTGATATGCAACAGCAAATTACAATTACTGCATGGGCAATAACGTATGCTAATGATCGTGAGGCCGCAAGACGGGCAAGACATGAGTTTAACGTAGCATTGCAGCCGTCGACTGTGGGGAAGTGGAGAAAACGACCGCTGAAAATGGGAAGCATGCAGAAAATCAAACCTCCTGGAAGGCCTCGCATTAGCACGGATGCAGAAACAAAACAACAGAGAGAATTGTGGAGGCGTTCGACGCTAGCCCATAAAAATCAACCCGCCAAGCTGCACCTGAGCTTCATATCAGTCAATCAAGTGTGTGTCGTGTTTTGAAGCGTGAGAAGTACAACCCCTTCAAACCGATTCGTGTCCACGAACTTAATGAAGACGACCCTGACAGGCGGATGGAATTTTGTGATTATGTTGTAAGGGAATCAGCAAACGATGAACATTGGTACAGAAAATTGCACTTTTCTGATGAAGCTGTTTTCCGTGTGAACGGACGTGTTAATCGACAAAATTGTCACTATTATGGTAAAGGTAATCCTAATGTTATTGGAGAGACACGTTTAAGATGCGGCTAAGTCACTGTTTCGGCTATGATCGGATGGGAAGGACTGTTAGGAATGCGAATTTTGGATAAGACTGTTAATGGTGATCGGTATAGTGATATCCTTAGACAAATTGTCCTGCCGGTAATGCAAAGTGCTGAACATGAACAATGTTTATTCCAGCAGGATGGTGCGCCTCCTCACTATGCAATTGCGGTGAAGGAAATTTTGGATGATCATTTGCAAAACAGGTGAGTGGGAAGAAGAGGCCCCATTGAATGGCCAGCCCGTTCCCCTGACCTCACAACATATGACTATTGGTTGTGGGGTTATTTGAAGGAGAAGGTTTATGCCCGGAAACCTCAAGACGTCGACATGCTGAAATTAGTGATTTAGGAAGAAATTAGAGCCATTCCTCTAAACATGTACCATAACGCAATGAATGACTTCCAAAAGAGTTGCCAATTATGCTTGGATGTAAACGGCGAACAGTTTGAAGCAATAAAGTGACTTGCTTAGTGTTGTTGTAAGTGATTTGTTTTGTTTTGTTCTATTGTTGTAATTTGAAGGATTCCCTTTTCAATGATAACATCATATTTCCTTTAATAATAATATTTTTGTCACAAAATGCGATCAAACGTAGAGCCATATTTCTTAATCGCACTGTAAAGCAATTACGTCACGGCTATGGTATTAACAGTTAACATAAGTAATCGTTTCAGTGCTGAACAACAGATTAATTAATACTGTTGCGAATATATAAGTTTGTAATATGTACCAGTTATCAGACTATACCATGTACATAGAGCAATAGGTATCATTAGTTTTCCGTCTGTCTTGACATTGTCTGAGTCAGTCGATAGGACATTTAAATAAACTACATGAACACAAATTATACATTTACCTCGGTAAATTACAAACAGAGGTCATGAATTCAACACAATAGAAAACACCCTCTCAATAATCCACAGAGAAAATGACAACAGGAAAATAAACCTCTTAGGAGAAATAGAAATTATGAAGCAAACAAGAAACGATAACCTGCTGAACGAGAACACGCCCTATCAGATAAACCCATTATACAATATGTTCGTTAAACACAATCAGTACCCAATAAACAGCCTTGAAAATGGAACTGGTTCCAAAAGGCCAGCTGAATATTTTAAACAAATCTAATTTGTTGAGGACGACTGCCACAACAAGTAAGAATTTTATAGTTTAAATATTTAACTTCATATTTTGTTATAAATTGCTTCAATTCCTCACTACAGTTATGACAAATGTTTGAATGTTGGGCCTAAACGGAAAGTATGTTGAAAAAATAATTGCAATGTGTACTAATCAGCCGAATACCAGACCGCACCCATATCAGATCCCAAGGCAGAGACCACCATAACACCGGAAAACAGATACACCATGGCGGGTAATAAGTCAGGCCAGAAAAACAACACAAAGAACAATCACTCAAACCGCACAAGCACAAGCGACGAGGAAGATTGCGCGGGAAACAGCGGAGGTATATAAAAGGCATGTTTACAGACATACTGAACGAAATCAAAGAAATCAGAAGACAGAACGAGGATTTCAGAGAAGAGACTAAGAAAAACATCACAGATCTAAAGAACGAAATCAAGAATTTCGACAAGAAACTAGAAGAAAAATGCTGCTCACTAGAAGAAAAAATAATCAGCGGAGAGAAAGAAAACAGCACAAACGATTCGGTCAGACGAATAGAAGAGAGGCTAAAAACACTGGAAAAACGCAGAGGAAAAGAGACAGCGCAGTGAAAAGAGAAACAATATAATTATAAAAAGCAAGGACTTTGACGAGGAAACAAACAACACAAAAGATGACAAAGTGAAAGCAATACTCAGAAAAATCGAATGCAAAGAAGACTATACCAGAGCAACATTCATAGGAAGAGACAAACTAGACAGGGGCCTCGTGAAAGTACAAATGAAGACAATGGAAGATAAAATCGCCGTCATGAAAAACAAAAGCAAATTAAAAGGACAAGACTGCTACATAGATTCTGATCTGACTAGACAGGAGAGAGAGATTCAACAAACACTCAGACAACGTGCAAGAGAAGAGCGAGAGAAAGGCAACACCGTACAAGTTGGGTACCAAAAAATGTTGGTAAACAATCAGTGGGTAAACTGGACTACTCTCCTTCAACAGCAAGACACCTAAAGCATACTATCTTACCACATGCCAGAACAAGAACAAGCAACGACCATGCAATTACAATATCAACACTGAATGTACAAACACTTAGAACAAGCGAAAGAGAGGAAGAGTTAGATCATGCTTTAAAAGAAATAAAATTCGACGTATTAGGGCTTAGTGAAATTAGAAGAACTGGCGAAGCCATCATAGAAAAACAAAACGGAGACCTATTTTATTATATAGGCACAACTCCCGGACAAAGAGGAGTAGGCTTCATCATCAGAAAACAAGTCAAACATATGGTGCAAGAAATAGTAGGGGTGTCTGAAAGGATCGCAGTCTTAAAATTAGCAACTAGAGGCTCCACAATAACAATCATTCAGGTTTATGCCCCAACAGAAGCCTACAGCGATGAAACCATAGAACAATTCTACTGGAACCTGGGAACTACCATAGATCAGCACAAATCTACACTAAACCTAATCATAGGAGATTTCAACAGCAAAGTGGGCCCACGCAGCCACGAGGATGAAGACCCAGTGGGAAGATATGGGTATGGGGCAAGAAATGAAAGAGGGGAAAAGCTCGTTCAATTCGCACAAGAACATAAACTAAAGATAGCCAACACCTTTTTTAAGAAAATGCCTAGCTCAAAGTGGACTTGGCGCTCGCCAGACGGCAACACAAAGAACGAAATTGACTACATCCTAAGCGATAACCAAAGAACCATAAGAGATATCCAAGTAGTAGCCAACCTGAAATTTAGTACAGACCACAGGATGGTGCGGGCAAAAATGAAGATAGAAAGAAGAAGGAAGCATCCAACAAAGCAACATAGACAAAATATAGAAAACATAGACAGCAACAAATTCCAGCTACATCTTCGCAACAGAATTGCAGAGTCCAACCCCAACCGAGAAGCAGGTGCTCAGGAACTGTACAACTCCCTGGAACAATGTATACTACAGGCGACCAAGGACTCCAGCAAAAATACGAAAGCTCAGAAAGAAGGCAAACTCAGTCAAGGAACCATTGCCTTAATCGAACGTCGATCGGAGATGCTACAAACCAGAGACGTTTCGGAGTCGAATAGAACCGAGTATGCCGCAATGGACAAACTGACGAAAAAGGAAATACGGAAAGATCTGCGAGAGTACCGCACAACCATAACTAGGCAAATAATAGAAACCTCCAAATCGATAAGGAAAGCAAAGAGGGAAAGAAATGGTGACAAACAATGGATGCTAGGAATTAAGAACCAAGCAGGAGGCCGCAACACATTAAGAACAGATATAATCCAGTCAGCCACAGATTTCTATAAATCCCTATATACAAGCTCCCTAACAACCCAGGCAACAAATCACATAGGCATATTCGATGCTAAACTCGAAAACCACGTCGACACCTTTCCCCCAGTACTGGCCAGCGAAATTAGAACTGCAATAGATGAAATGAAAAATGGCAAAACACCCGGAGAGGATGGAATATACAACGAATTGCTAAAAACTGGCTTCAGATCAAATACTACCATCACTCACAAACATCTTTAACAAAATTCTGCAGACAGAAGAGATACCCGAGCAATGGAAATCAAGCACAATCATTCTTCTCCACAAGAAAGGCACAAAAGATGACATGAATAATTACCGACCCATAAGCCTGATGTCCAATCTATACAAACTATTTTCAAAAGTGCTAACAAGAAGACTAACAAAAGTCCTGGACGAAAACCAGTCAACAGAACAAGCCGGATTCCGCTCAGGCTTTAGTACAACAGACCATCTCCAAGCAATTAACCAAATAATAGAAAAGACAGTCGAATACCACCATACATTATATCTAGCATTCGTCGACTACAACAAGGCATTCGACTCAGTAGAACATTCAAGTGTCCTCCAGGCATTACACACACAAGGAATCGAACACAAGTACATCCGCGTTCTGGATAAGATCTACAGCCAAAGCTATGCCAAGGTGAAGACAGAAATTGTGGGACAACCATTCAGTCTCAAAAGAGGAGTACGACAAGGCGACCCAATTTCTCCTAAACTTTTTACATGCGTGCTTGAAGACATATTTCGAAAACTAAAATGGAACAAGAAATACGGAGTAAAATATAAACGGGAGCAGGCTATCCAACTTAAGATTTGCTGACGACGTGGTATTGTTCGCCAGATCCCCTAAACAACTCCAATCAATGCTACAAAGAGCTCTCAGAAACTAGCAAAATTGCAGGCCTTTCGATGAACAAAAGCAAGACACAAATTATGTCTAATGGTCCGGAAAACCCAATCAAAGTCGATGGAATGGATCTTCAATATGTAAGCGAGTACATATACTTAGGACAACTACTCTCCTTCCATCAGAAAGTAGAGAAGGAAATAAGCAGAAGAATAGCTCTCGCCTGGAAGGCGTTCTGGTCACTGAAATTTATACTGCTGGACAAGTCACTCAACCGGAAACTCAAAATGGAAACACTACAAACCTGTGTTCTTCCAACACTGTTATATGGCTGCCAAACTTGGAATCTTACTGCCAAACTGAAGTACACACTCCAAGTATGCCAAAGGAAAATGGAGAGGAAAATCTTAGGCATAACTCTGAAGGACAGAATCTCGAATACAACACTTCAAGCGATATCCTCAACAACTGATCCCGCACAACAAGCCATCAGGAAAAAATGGAAGTGGGGAGGCCACGTCGCAAGAATACAGGACGACAGGTGGACAATAAAAACAACCATGTGGGACCCGTACACAGGCAAGAGACAGCGCGGAAGACCAAGACGACGATGGGCTGACATCTTCAAAGAACGAGCAGGGGCGCAATGGTCCAGAGTCGCCAGATGCAGGAAAAGATGGAGAACGATGGAGAGCCAACTGTGTATTAACTAATCGCAGAACAGACAGTGTATACAAACCAAGTGCTACATCCAAGTCAACTTCTCACCACGGAGTAGCTCACCGGGTGACACTCTCAAATAGAGCTTAACCCCTGTACAGGGAGGCCTTTGCCCTAAAGGGACATATCAGGCTTTATTTATTTATTTTATTATTTATACCTTCACTGTATGGAAGAAACGTTCCCACAATAGTGTTTTCTGAAAAACAAAAAAACGGAACATAGCTTCCGAATTACCCTTGTAACATTGACACTAGGCCTATATTAATTACAGGTATTTATGATTTCTTCGACAATACGTTGATATAGTATTTAATGGACAAAATGTGCAGGCTGATAAAAGAGTACCACGATTAATACAGTGTATAAAAATGAAAACATATTTGATCACCTTAAAATGCAATGTGTTATGGTTCTCTGTAGGAAATTGAAACATTTTCAAAGAGGATATTAAAAGGTAAAATAAAACTAAATGGTTTATCATATTTTTACTGCACTTTATATTCATTTTAAACTGTACGGCCATCAGCTACCGTGGTAAATATATACCATTAAACCCAGATTCAATAAATTCGAGTTGGCCAGTCATTTCAGTGCAAAATGGTTTAGTCTACCTATATGGATATTACATAAAAATGCTTCTAGGCAAAAACTAAAATTTAATAAAATTCCGATATTTTCCAGCAACTTATATTCGTACCATGATTCAATAAAATTCAGAATTAGTCCTGTTTTGCACAAAGTAATACTCTCATTAATGCACTTAGGAATTGTATATTTATACCACTATCGGTAATAATATACTGTTAATTAAATAAAAATAAAACGTAGTTTTATTTGATTTTCATATTTATTATATAATTCAGTGACAGCTGTTTCCGTACACTGTACCTTCTTCAGACATGTTAACAAATTATGAATTGTGTTCCAACTGACCTAAGTAACAATACTACAATATTTATTTAAAATGTTTAATTTAACAAGGGGATTCGTTCAAATCAAGTTAAGAATTTAACAGTGTGTTACTACTTTTACAACTTGAGAATTTAACAGTTTGTTACTACTTTTAAAAGTAGTAACAAACTGTTAAATTCTCAACTTAATTTGAATGAATCCCCTTTGTTAAATTTAAAAATTTAAATAAATATTGTTGTATTGTTGCTTAGATCAGTTGGAACACAATTCATAATTTAACATGTCTCAAGAAGGTACAGTTTACCGAAACAACTGTCACTGAATTATATAATAAATATGAAAATCAAATAAAACTACGTTTTATTTTTATTTGATTAATAAATATGGATTTTCATCAAGTAAACACCAACTCAATTGATTAAATGAATAATAGTTTAAAAAAACTGAAACAACACGCTTTATTAGAAAACCGAATTAAAAAATGAAAAATGATTTTAATTTCCAACACGCTTGGAATAAAATTAAAATGGTCAACAAAAAAATATCTCTAACACATCTAGAATAAAACTAGAATTATCTACAAAAAAAATAATTTTACCATCAAAAGCGTGGGGTCCTTTTTATGGTTTTTACGTTTTCTACTTAGAGACTTTATTTTTACCAATATCTGTTTTTTATCAAATATGTTAATTGATATACAAGTAGCACATTTCCCCTACGTCCTTTCAACAGGAGCGGTATTTGCAATTATATCTGGATTTATTCTTCTCTTCTTCCTTCCAAGTATTAGGCCAAGGCCTGTTACGATCCTATAGAAAATTTTCCCTCCAGCTTCTTCCGGAAAATTCTCGTATAAGACTTGAAAGCATAATAATAGTCCCTTCGATTGGTTGCTGGCCAAAGGAAGGCAAGACCAGTGATGGGCCTGCCATCTTATAGCCTCTGGTCAGGCTTTTCTGGAGAAGAAAAGAAAATAATGGAAAGAAGAAATGGAAGAAAGGAAAGACTCCCTAGCCCTCGGATGCCCTAATAGCGTCGGGGTCGAAAAAACAAGAGTTAACCAAGAGAGGTTAGATAGTAAAGTTAAAAGAGTGCAAAACACAAGTAAGTGGAAGAAATGTTTTGCTCGGCTTGGGCACCTTGTGGTCGCCATCCACATATCCCCTAGATGAGGACCCCTGAGGGGCTGGATTTATTCAATAATAATAATACCCATTTTTTACAAGACTTTCCATAAACCCTAAAGAGCACCCCACGCTTTTGATGGTAACATTTTTTTTTTGTTGATAACTCTGGTTTTATTCTAGATGTGTTGGAGATGATTTTTTTGTTGATCATTTTAATTTTATCCCAAGCGTGTTCGAATTTTTTTTTCATTTTTTAGTTCGGTTTCCTAATAAAGCGTGTTGTTTTAGTATTTTAACTATTATTTATTATATTTTATGTTAGGTTAAAAAAATACCTCAAGGCTTAGAAAGTGGTAAATTTAGATGGGACCAATTCTCAATCTTGAAGCTGCAACACTTGTAACAAATAAGCCAATAATAAATTTCATCGCCGAGGCGTATTGATTCTTCATTTTGGTGGATTGATTCCTAACTTTTATATCCCATAAGAAGCAATTCAAGAGCAAGCGGATAATATAACTCACTCTTTAAAACTAATAAAAACAGCTTTTCCTCGCTATTTGTCCGTAGATTAAAGTAAAAAAAGGAGGAAACGAAAATTGCTTTAGGCTGTTGTATATTACTCTGAAGAAACACTGTATACAATGAATGGCTTGGGACCGGGTCTTTTTTTGCAGAAAAAATACCCTCTCTCTGGGAGTAGGGTTTCGTTATTAATGTGTGGTCGTTTTCTATGATGACGTAATTAATCGAGGGGACTGGTTTCATCTCAGCAACCAGACGCCTTTGGGCACAAAAGCAGGGGAGAGAAATCGCACTGTTTTTACATTGATTAATTTCAGACCTTTCATCTTGTTATTTCTGGTTTATTCAAACAAACTCTCATTTTGCTGAAATATCCAGCTTTAATCGTTATTTACATTCACTAACTTAGCAAATCCAGAACTGAGATTACCAAGGCTGTCCAAAACATTTCTCTCAAATAATATTTACAACTCGCTAGCATTATCAAATCGATGGTAAATGGCCGCATGGACATAATTTCTCCATATATCTCTATCCTGAGTTTTTTTTCATCCATATCCTGTATAATCTACTTTCCTCAAATCATAGAAAAATTAATTCTCCCACCTCATTCTTGGCCTACCTACTAGGCACTTTCCCATTGGTTTTCCTGCAGTTCCCATGCCACTCTTCCATTCCTATTCATGCCACATGTATGACCACCTCAGTTTAATACCTTGATTCCTAAATTACGATGATTTTTTTAAACCTATTCACAAAATTGTAATTCAATAAGGTAAAGTGATCCCACTACAGGCCTCAGGAGGCCCTTGGGGTAGTAGGAGGTTAAGGCTCCCACTTTTTCTTGACAATCGGCACTTGATGTCAGCCGGGTTGTCAGCCCTGCGTAACGGCCGCCTTTACCCCAGAACAAGCGTCTGGTACTCATTTCTGTTAGAGGCTGAGTCGACCCCAGGGCCATAGTGCCGCCAGAAGGTTTGGGTCAGTTTAAAAATCCTGACCCCACCGGGACTCGAACCCTCGACCTTCCGGCTTGTAGCGCAGTGCCTTAACCACTACGCTACGGCGTCAATGCAGTTGAAAATACAATGTAATTTGAGTAATTTTATAAATAAGTATATGTCCCTCTGGCGGCACTATGGCCCTGGGGTCGACTCAGCCTCTGACGGAAATGAGTACCAGACGCCTGTTCTGGGGGTAAAGGCGGCCGTCACGCAGGGCTGACAACCCGGCTGACATCAAGTGCCGATTGTCTAGAAAAAGTGGGAGCCTTAACCTTCTACTACCCCAAGGGTCTCTTGAGGCCTGTTGTGAGATCACTTTACTTTGTATGTTCATGAAGCAATTCTGGAAATGCATGCTATTATGCATTAAGGAGACTCTTATCGTCCCAACTTCTCTAAAAAAACTAAGCTGAAAATATAAAACTTGTATTCTCCCAGTTATATGGATGCGAAATATGGATTCTTTATTTTAAGAGAGGAGAAAAAATTACGAGTATTTGAGAATAAGGTTCTTAAGATTTTTTTAACCAAAGAGAGATGAACAGACGGGCGAATGGAGAAGACTACAACACAGTGAGATGCAAGATGTTCATGATAAACCAGATATAGTAATAAAAATTAAAATATACCTGTTGGCAGATGCAGTTCCTCACTGTGTTAGAATATTATATAAAATGTTGACGTTTTAATATAATATTTTAACACAGTTGAGGACGACGGCACCTGCAACAGGTATACATTAATTTTAATTTTATGATTATTCACCTCAACGGAATTTGGTATGAATTTTATTAATATTGACAGATGTATTAAAAACAATTAAGTCTCGTAGACTTTGATTGGCAGAACATGTGGCACGAATTGGGAATGAAAGAAGAGAATGGAAACTCCTTGCAGGAAAAACCAGAGGAAAGCGCCCAATAGATATGTCAATAATGAGATGGAAGAATAACAGTAACCTTCATTTGAGGGTACATAAATTATACGGGAGATAATTGGAAGATGTTGGCTCAGAATAAAAATGTATGGAGAGTTTATATTCGCGCGGCCATGACCTTCCGCGTTTCTTAGCGCAGTAAGTTTGTTATATTGCGATACGAGTGTGGTAAACGCTTAATACGGATCGAGGAAAAATTTTAAAAAAAGAGGCGCTTGTGTTTACCACATAAATATAGCATAACATTTTTGCACTATTTTATTAATTAAGATATTAGCTAAATTTTTAATAAATATGATTGATGATAAATATTATATTTCAGAAGGTGAATCGGCTATGTGTTGCTATGGAGAAATAAGTATTGTTGGTCATGTCGCCATCTTATATTTGTTAAAACTGTAAAACCAATTTGATTTGGGATTTATTTCTGATTATGGAGAAAGTTTTAGATGATGTGTGCAGTGATGATGAAATAGAAGAGGCGTGGAAAGCTGAATGTGATGAATTAATACCGAAATTAACACAAATTGCAGTATCACTATCAATATTTCAAAATAAATGTTTTTACTTACCGCTCTAGTGTTTTTGGTCATTTTTGAAGTATTGAGATTTCTTTTGTTTTCATAGCAACCAAGGTTGTATGCCGGGAACGTCAAATTACGATGCACATCAACAATAACAGTAAGTAGACAATATTAGTTACATAACCCTCAGGAGTCCTCGTCTAGGGGATATGTGGATGGCGACCACAAGGTGCCCAAGCTGTGCAAAACATTCCTTCCACTTGTGTTTTGCACTCTTTTAACTTTACTATCTAACCTCTCTTGGTTAACTCTTGTTTTTTTTCGACCCCGACGCTATTAGGGCATCCGAGGGCTAGAGAGTCTTTCCTTTCTTCCATTTCTTCTTTCCTTTATTTTCTTTTCTTCTCCAGAAATGCCTGACCAGAGGCTATAAGATGGCAGCCCCATCACTGGTCTTGCCTTCCTTTATTTTCTTTTCTTCTCCAGAAATGCCTGACCAGAGGCTATAAGATGGCAGCCCCATCACTGGTCTTGCCTTCCTTTGGCCAGCAACCAATCGAAGGGACTATTATTATGCTTTCAAGTCTTATACGAGAATTTCCCTCGAGCGTTGGAGGGAAAATTTTCTATAGGATCGTAACAGGCCTTGGCCTAATACTTGGAAGGTAGAAGAAGAAGAAGTTACATAGTTCAAAAAATAATTATAATCTATATTTACTTTCGAAATATCTAATTTTACACTCCGTAGAATCGTGCGCTTTGAAACAGGGAAAATAATGAAGAATTTTAATATGAAATTGGTGTTCGCAGAATGTGGCTTTAGAAGACGGGAGTAGTTTGAAAGTCAGTCTCCCACCATTACGTTTCCTCTATTAGAGTTCTAATTACTTCTCGACATATTTGCCGAGTAACATCTAACGAAATATGAACTTTCGCTAGGAACGCCCGGCTGAGCTAATCTAAAGTTGAACTGAAATATTGTATGGACCAAAGTATCCCTTGTCTTACTATATCTTGGGTTGGGATAGAAATACATTCAAAGTGTCACCACCAGACTAGGCCTACAGCCCCCTCTGCGTTTCACAGCAATGCTATTTACTATAATTTAAAACGTAGGAAAATGTTTATCATAAGTAATGCCACGAGTGATTTCCAAATTATAGATAAATTCACGACTCATGAAGTGAGGAGTGAAATTATCTAGAGAATTTGGAAATCAAGAGTGACATTTGTTAGGACTATTTAACGAATAAAATTAAGCTGTTTACTCACAAATCATCATTTAACTATAGTTATTTTAAAATATTTATATACTTAATGTAAACGGCGATGTTTGAAAACAAATGAGAAACGATAGGTACGCTTCATCTGCTTCTTTTGTTTATCACTGCAACCAGATCATACTATTTATTGCCAAAGGAACGCAATATTGTAAGAATGCACTCTAGTGGAGAAAAAATGAAACACATCAAACTGTGTATTAATTCATTTCTGATGTCGCATGATGTAAATATGACAATTATATTTTTCTGGATTATTACCTGGGAAAAAATACATTTAAGAAAGTGCAAACAGTGGTTTCTTTTTTTGATGGTATAATAAATTGCTAGAAATGTTTTTATATTAACTCCTGCAAGCAAGCGCTATGTGTTGACATCTATGCACTATATATACAATCTGGTAGCCGTATTTTTTATAGGCTCAGTCACTGCAAAATAATGGTCAGACCTGTTCAGAACATTAAAAAGGAGGAGCTTTCTTTAATTTGGTAAATATAACACTGATAAATATTTCGTGAAACACGACTCTGATTGGTTGTAAAACCGAAATCATTGAAACGTGATTGGTCATTGACTCCCATTTGGGGCACGAGTTAAATAGTCATGTTTATTCTTTTCTTGGCATTTTGTTTCCCCTTAGGATATAGGAGTTAATATTTAAAATTACCTTACATAAACTCGCACAAAAATAAGTTAAAATTTTTGTATACTTTGTAATTAATGTAACTTTAAGCTCTAAAGAGAAAAATTAACATTGACTTTTCCTGTAAAGTTGGTTTCGTATAGTAAAATAAATGTTATTGAATTTATAATTTACGTTTTACCATTTCTTAACATATTAGAAAATCAAATTACATAATAGGTATCTATATTTAAATATTTGGGCTGCGATATTAGCGTCAATATAGAAAGATATACTGATTCCAAAATAAATAAATTTCAGACCGTATGTGGAACAATACAAAGAACATTCAAAAATGAAATTTAAACACAGCCAAAAATAAAAATGTATAAATTTATGGCAATTCCCACAATGTTGTATGGATGTGAAACTGGGTTCCAACGAAAAAACAGGAAGATAGAATACAGACGGCGGAATGAGGTTCCTCAGACAAATTAAAGGATGTACAAAACTTGATAGACTGAGAAATGAGGATATAAGAGAATAATTAAAAGTGCAGACTTCGTTGGATAAAGTCACGAATTATAGATAAAAGTGGATTGATCACATAATGGAATGAGTAATGAGAGATATCCATTGTTAGCAAGAAATTATCAAGCAAAAGGAAGACGTTATGTCGGAAGACCTAAAAAACATTGCGCTGATGCGTTATGAAGTCGGAACAGACAATTGCCTAATCCTTGGAGTGACGATGATGATAATGATGATGATGATGATAACCACTTCTTAAGGGCTAAGGCCTCCTGCCGGCACGTAAACTCCTTAGGTGAGCTAACTCTAAGGAGTGATTACATGTTTATATTGATTGATAAAAAAACAAAGATTGATAAATAAAATAAGAAAGCAAGATACAGGTTTCAGAAATGAAATTCTTGAGTAGAGTTATAGGATGTACAAATTTGATCGTATAAAATATGAAGAAATAAGAGAGGAATTAGAAAATTTTAATCCGAATGAGAATATAAAATATTACAAATAACAGTGGAAAGAACATCTAGAAATAATGCCAACTACAAGATTAACTAAACAAATATTGACCTATAAAGTTAGTGGAATCAGATTAGTGGGTACGCTTAGAAGAAGATGGCTGAAGGTACTCGAAGATGGAACAGGCAATTCAATGCCTATACATTTAAGTGAAGAAGAAGAAGAAGAAGAAGAGGAAGAAGAAGAGGAAGGAGAAGAAGAAGAAGAGGAAGGAGAAGAAGAAGAGGAAGGAGGAGAAGAAGAAGAGGAAGAAGAAGAAGAGGAAGAAGAAGAAGAAGAGGAAGAAGAAAATGAAGAAGAGGAAGAAGAGGAAGAGGAAGAAGAAGAGGAAGAGGAAGAGGAGGAAGAGGAAGACGAGGAAGAAGAAGACGACGATTATTATCATCATCATCAGCATAATCATCATAATCATCATCATCATAATCATCATATTATCATCATTATCATTATATGCCCAAGACCGTAGGCTTTGGAGGTTTGGCACGGGAAGACGGCAGCAGCTGTAAAAACCCGAAGATATATAGAGATTATTATTATTATTATTATTATTATTATTATTATTATTATTATTATTATTATTATTATTATTATTATTATTATTATTATTATTAATTGATACGCTATTTCGCCCCCCCCCAGTTTATTCGTAAGTTTCTCTTTCACTTTTTTGTTTCACAATTGTTCTGCATTTGTCAGGTCAGGTTCTTCCACAGTTCCCTGCTTTTTGCTTATCTCGTCCACTGGTTCCCTACCCGCTGTGTGAATGTGTAAGACCACCTAGTTCTCTGCCTGTCCACACATCTTTTGCCTTTTATGAGATCACATATAGTTATCCTATAGGCCCAGCTGATTCCTTGCATTCTTGTAATGTGACCATCCCACTGCCATTTTGAGTTCTTCTGCTGTAGCAGTCGCGTCACTCACGCATGTCTAACGTTTTCGTTGCCTTACGTGTCCGTAATTATCACTTGCAATATCTTTCTCTCCACCTCTCGCTGGAATATCTGCATAAAGCGCAGTAGACTAAATTTGGACTGGTACTCATTTCCGTTAGAGGCTGAGTCGATCCCAGGACCATAGCCCCGCCAGAAGGTTTCATCGTCGTCGTCATCATCATCATCATCATCATTATTATTATTCATCATAATCATCATAGTACATTCACGAATTTAGGTCATTTGTTGACCTGTTTCGGCCTCAAGAGAAACACCATCCAAAAGTCTTTTGAGTGGACGTCCTGGTCTTCTTCTTCCTGCAGGTTGATATCTTAACATTTGTTTGGGTATCCTGTGATCTTCCATTCGATGAACATGTTGTATCCATCTTGACTTATAATCAGAAATTTTGTTTTCTAAAGATTCCGTGTGTAATTCTTCTAAGATGTCTTCATTTTTTTGTGATCTAGTAGTGTGTATCCTGCAGTCCTCCGAAGATATCTCATTTCAGCAGATCTAAGTCTCTATATATCCTTCTGTTTCAACGTCCATACTTCGCTACCATACAAAAGAGTTCGAAGAGCCAGTGTTTTATGCACTTTCAGTCTTGAATGCTTTTGGACTAACTGTGGCTTGAAGATAGAATTTATTAACCATAAAATTCTTAAAAATTTAGACATTTTTTCATTTTCATCCTTTTCTTCTTCATATGAAATATTGCATCCTAGATATGTAAAATTATTCACCTGCTCCAAAATTTGATTGTCCAGTACAATTTTACTTCTGACAGGATCTACACCTTGAATGCCATATTTTTTGTTTTTTCTGTAGATATCTTTAATCCATATTCTTCTGTAATTTTGTTAAGTTCATACAGACCTTTCTGTAGATTATCTTCAGAATTTGCTATTATTATTTGGTCATCTGCAAACAATAGGGTGTTTAATTTTCTATTTTCTGATATTCTTATTCAACATTTATATGTTTTGTTCCAGCAACATATTACTTCATTGATATAAATTGCAAAGAGTGTTGGGGATAGGGGGCAGCCTTGTCTCACACCACGATTTATAATTCCTTCTTCAGAAAATCTGTTATTTAATTTAATCTTCATGGTGCTGTCTTTGTAAATATTTTGTATGTTCTGCCGAAGTAAATTTGGTATATTTCTGTCTTCCAATATATTTAAGAGTTTTGATCTCTTGACTGTGTCGAATGCTTTTTCAAAATCTATGAAAGCAAAATGTGTTTCTAAGTTGAATTCTCTTCTTTTTTCAAGCAATAGTTTAACATAAAATGCTGAATCAATACAAGATCGTCCTTTCCTAAATCCATTTTGACATTCCATAAGGAATTCTTCACTGAAACTCAATTTTCCATTTAAAATGTCTGCATAAATTTTGTAGCATGTGTTTAACAAACTGATTCCCCTATAGTTGTCCATTTTTCTCTTGTCTCCTTTCTTGAACAGGGGTATAACAATGCTTGTCTTCCATTCTTGTGGTATATCTGCATTTTTGAATACATTATTAAAGAAGGACAACAGTCTTTCATGGGACTGTTTGCCTGCATATTTGTACAATTCAGAATTCAAGCCATCTGTGTCAGTTACCTTCCCATTTTTTAATTTCTTTAAACTTCTGGATTTTTTCGTGTTGAGACTTGAAAGTAGTTTTGAAGTTCCTTAGGACAGGTTACTGGCCCGACGCTAAGTAGTCCAGTGGTAGGGCTGCTACCTTTTAGTCTCTGGACAGACATTAGGATACCGCATTTACTCAGTACCTGATGGAACGGTTATACCGTTATTATTATTATTATTATTATTATTATTATTATTATTATTATTATTATTATTATTATTATTTCAAGCTTAAACATAGTTTCATATTTCAAGTTAAACGAAGCGTACAGCAGCTTAGATACAACTTTGGTAAGGGAGTTCTAAGCAGAACGGTTCTGAGATTCAGTGTCCTTCAGCTGTAGCAGAAGACCGCAGTCTGTTCCGACCCTATAACTATTAATTATTAACAATGTTTAACGTCATTGACAAACTTGTTCGTGTCCAGCGAGAGAAAGGGAGAGGGAGTTTGTAGCCAACACAAAGCTTACAATCACCCTGGTGATGCATCATTCCTGTCAACATGTCAATCCCTATACAAACTCTACACACAAAGGAAAAAAAAAAAAAAAAAATATATATATATATATATATATACATATAGTCCACTGCTGTGGTCTCGAGGTAGCGCTGCTTGTCACGCAGCGGGCAGGGTTCGATTCCCGGTCGGGAGAGGCTCCTGGGTGAGGTTTTATTTCGGGTTTTTTCCTCACCTGTAAGACAAATGTCAGGATGCTTAGGGCCGAACGGTCCCCGAAAATAATCTGGTCATCATCATCACCATCCTTCACCGGTGTGGAAAGCAACGGGAAGCTACCATACCTATAATTCCCTAGTAAAGCTGCAAAGCATAGCATGAAAATGCTGTGATTGCAGTGAAAGACATGCCCTCGGACAGAATTACTATGATATATATATATATATAAGCAGTTAAGGTGAATTCTGCGCACCCAAGTCTAAATTCATTAATTTTATAAATATCGCGAAATATAAACAAATATTTTTAAATAATCAAATAATTACCAGAACATGACAGGCGAATGGAGTGAGCTACATGATATTTAAGGAAAACAAGATATAGTATGAACAGTTATGTCTCGTAGATTATAATGGGCACGAAATATGGCACGAATGGGGAATGAAAGAGAGGCATGGAAATTCCTTGTAGGAAAATCAGGGCGACCTCGTAGGAAAAGCAGGGTGAAAGCGCCCAGTAGGTAGACCAAGAATAAGGTGGGCAGTTACACTGAACAACAAAAAATAAACTTTTTTTTTTGTATCAGAAAGAAAAATGTGTGATTTTGATAGTATTTTTCTCCCGAATTCAAATATGATATCGGTTTTCCGCCATCACGAAAGGTTTCCGAGAGACATGCATTTATAATTTCAAACACTTTAATATTTTCTACATTCGTAACTACAAAATGTTCGAACATTCGGACTCACCTAGAAAGTAAGAAATGACGATTTTCTGCTATATTTCGCTTGTAGAGTATCCCTCTTGATGGTTCAACAATAATAGGCCAGCATATTAGGATTCCATTTGCCTTGATATCTCATTTCCATAGCTGAAATCTCCTGATGAAAGTGTTCCCCGTGCTCATCGCTCAATGGACAAATGGACGAAAAAAAGTTTATTAAAAATAATTAGCCTATTTAAATCCATTAATTGTAATTGAAATAAAAAAAAACTGTGGGTGAAGGAGAAATTCCGAATACATATTTGAAAACACGATAAAAAACTGCATTAAGTACAACTATTGGTACTCATGAGACAAAAATCATGTTGACCAGTGTTATACACGGGATTGGAAAACATTTGCTCAGAACTGGGACTTATGGGGAGCCTATATCCGCGCAGTTCAATAGTGCCTGTGAGTTAATGTATATATCCATCCATAGTAATTCTGCCCGAGGACAGGTCTTTCACTGCAATCATAGCATTTTCATGCTATGCTTTGCAGCTTTAGTAGGGAATTATAGGTGTGGTAGCTTCCCGTTGCTTTCCACACCGGTGAAGGATGATGATGATAATGATAAGGATAATGATGATAGCTGGATGATTTTCGGAGACCGTTGGGCCCTAAGCATCCTGACATTTGTCTTACAGATGAGGAAAAACCCCTAAAAACCTCACCTCACCCAGGTGCCTGTCCCGACCGGGAATCGAACCCGGGCCCTCTGCGTGACAAGGCAGCACGCTACCTCGAGACCACAGCGGTGGACAGTGTATAATCTATATAAGGATCCGTAAACTGAAATGCGTAACATATAAAAGCGAGGAATATTCTTTATTAAACGGATCAAATAGTAGGCCTAAGTTCTGTAAGTCATGCAACTATACTCTCTCCTATAACATATATTGACGAAATAGTATACGGATTACAATGAGAGGTTCGGAAATGGTTTTTACAGAAGTGAGGAAATGATTAAAAACCGAACAATGGTGAAGTTTTTAATTTTCGAGATTCTGTAAAACACTTCACAAACGTGAGTTGTACATTATTTTTTGCACGATGGTGTTTTCAAAATAATAAATACTTGTAAAATAATATCTTTGTTGGAAATATTTTCGTTCATCATAAACAACTGACTAACATTAACAGTCTGGTCAATGTTTATACGGTAAATGCCAAAAATAATTTAGTTGAGACTACAGAAGGCCGTGACACCAATCAAGAATAAAATGGCGGCAAGTACGAATGTATTGTTTTATATTGTTTCAAATAAAGTTCAGTTCATTTAAAATGCAGTGATTTGTTTCGTATAACGTATAGTAACACTGTCTTTTGAGTATATTTTTGTATATACATTGTACGTAGTATACATAAAAGGGCAGTGGTTTTACTTCCCGCACTTGGTAGGTAATTTGTAATATTACAGTGTAGTTATTTAGTTATTTATTGGTTGGCAACCCCGAAATTCAGGAAATTGTACTTTCAATCATGGTCGCCTTTCCTGTTAAGTACGAGAGAATGCACTATCGTGCAAAAAAATATTATTTCATATGAATTATGTTGCAGTACATTCGTAGTTCTGAGAGTAACATCCAGGATAAAAGCGTGGCTTTTCCATGTGAATATTGCATCGATTTTTCATAAGCTCCGCTTTGTCAATTGCGAATAAAAGAACGCACAATCACAAAAATAACCTGAGACCAAGAATATCATATATCTATATCAATGGTTGTTCTGAAATCCACCCATTTGTATCCCTTCGCAGAAATGCGAAAAACAAAGAAATACTGCCCTGTGAAACATCGAATACCTGTTAATGTTACTCGCTAGAGGCCCTCATATTGGTTATGATAAAAGAAACTAGCTTTGGATACTCCAGCAAAGCACGACAGAGAATAACTTCCTCACTGATATCTCTAAATAAGAAACATAAATCCATAGAGACT
Organism: Diploptera punctata; assembly: GCA_030220185.1. NCBI lineage: Eukaryota > Metazoa > Arthropoda > Insecta > Blattodea > Blaberidae > Diploptera > Diploptera punctata. The sequence continues at coordinate 1,307,727 of JASPKZ010000001.1, forward strand.
GTAAGGAAAACATGCTGCGAACATGTAACATGAAAAAAATCACATTATATAAGTATTAAATCAAAGGATATATCCTTATTATCATGGCTAGGGTTTCTACGTATATACGAATTAGTTTTTATATTATTTTCAGTTAAAATTTCATTATATGTTTACAAATTAGAATATTTGGAGTGATTTAACAGATTTGGATTTACATATTTGTTCGTGTTTCGGGATTTGTACATATTTTTATAATTTAAGGAAATATTGCTGACATTTAAATTATCGAAACCAACAAGATACTTTTGCCGAATGTACAGGAAAACGCTCACTGTGTTTACAAAGAGACCTAAAACACGTCTGGGGAAAAGAATCGTATATACTCAATCTAGGATTTAAGGAGAGATCAGGGCTTGCTTGGTTTAGGCTAGGGGCATGGAAATTTCTAAAAATTAGCGACGATCACGATATGCGAATATGTCCAATGTGCGGGAACTTTGAAGATGAGATACATATATTAGGAAAATGTAATGATTTAGAATATTGGAGACGTCAGTTATTACCGGAAAGATTTCTAAATTCAAATCGGGAAAGATTGGCATGCTACGAGTTATTGGTAAATCCAGAAAATTGGATAAACCTCGGTAAATTTCTGGACAAAACGCGAACCACTCATTCATGAATAAATATATGTTATCAAAATGCAATACCATTAATTATTAACAATTATATATAAATTAATTAGTGTATAATGCTGTTGTGTTATTATTTAATTGTAATATTATTGTGTTTTCTTTATGTAATTGTAATGTTAATGTTTTTAGTGTATAATGCTATTGTGTTATTATTTAATTGTAATATTATTATTGTGTTTTCTTTATGTAATTGTAATGTTATTGCTGTTTTTGTTGTTTATTTTTCTTTACACTAGTACCAATTATTACTTTATTGTAACGGACTGTCAACAGCACGTACGGCTTACTGCCCGTGCGACCCATATTTGTAAATAATATTGTAAACATCTTACTTTTTGTCTAATAAAGTCCTACTACTACTACTAAAAAAATTATCGAACGTTTCGTTTTAAATATAATGTATATTTTATATTTCGAAGTTATTTTTGTCAGATGAACAGAAATACTGTCATAAGACAAAAAATGAATATTGGTTATTCAATAGTTGATTATATACGGTATAAGCAATTAAATTGGTATGGGCACGTACGACGAATGCAAGAAGGGAGATTATCCAGGAAAACATTGGAATGGTGTCCACCTGGAACAAGGAGGAGAGGAAGACCTCGAAACTCGTGGATGCAGGAAATAAGAACTGGAATGAGAGCAAGACGACTGGAGGACGTGGATTGGATGGAGAGACGAATGCAGAAGAAAAATAAAACTTTAGGCACAGAAAGATGTGTAAACATTAAAATTCTGTATATAAATAAATGAATAAATTTAATTATTTATAAAATAATATTAAGAATAACAAATATTTTCATTTGTTTTGTTTTAAATATTGTATAATCGTAAAATTAGCTTTCTATATCTCATTATTTTCCTTTGTTTTTTATATACATTAGACAGAGACAATTTAATATGTCTTGCTTGTATACATTTTATTATTAATTTTAGTCTTAATTTTAACTAACATTAATTGGTTGTATTATAGATCGTAATATATTAGATATTATCTTTTTGATCAAATTTTTACTTATTATTTAATATTAGATTTAATTAAGATTGTTATATTCTGATGTAACATATGTTTGTCCTGGTGAGTGGAAGAGAAGGTCACATTGCCTTAACTCCACCAGGCTAAATAAATCTAATCTAATCTAATCTAATCTAAATAAATAAAATGAACGTTTCAAATATATTTTACTAGTATCTCTATTTTAAAGCTTTTGTTTATTTATGGATATTTTAAGTTGTGTTTTATACACATTATTTTCTTTATTGTTAAGCCTCGTCAATAGACGACCTTTGACAATAGAATTTTATATATGTGTCCATAGCAGATCTGGTCCCGACAATTAGCAGGGTCACAGGATTCAAAGATTTAATTAAACATGTTCTATTCTGACAGAAGTTCACAAACTCAATAGCCTATGAGCTTTGAGTGCATTTTCAGTGTTGTTTCTACATTTGAACATTCGATATCTTAAATATGTAATTAAAATGTCGCCAGATCGTAAATCGTCGTCTCTAAATTTACGATTGTTTGAAAGAGATTTCTGAATGAAGCACTATTAACAAATGGTAAAGTAACTTTTGTAATGCCTGTCAGAAAATATTTTCACCATTTCTATACACAATTTAGTACACATTTTAATCCATATTTTGAGAATGAGGCCTATATTCAAATTTTAAAATAAGTTCGTGATATCATTTCTCTTTAACTAAAACGGATTTCTGTTTAAAAATTTTCGTCTATTAGTTAAAACCAACATAACCTCAACTGTTATTTATAATAGTAATTTTATAAGTTTCTTAGTCTGTATGTATGTAAAATATATACGGATAATCCTGAAATATATTAAATATTATTAATTCATAACTCCCTACTAAAAAAAATAAAAGATAATAAAATTAATGTTAATCTTACTCCATAAGAAATCGTTTGAGCTACAGCCCGTAGCCCTCCTAATAAAAATAATTAGAATTGGTTTTTATTACATATAAATCCTGTGAAAAATTTAAAAATATAGAATTTATACCTGAGATCTCAGTCGTCATCAAATTTACAATGCTGTAAAATGTCAAGAAGGTCTTTCGGAACACATCTTGCATCTTCAGCTTCTATATTGGTACTAACTATAAATCCTGAACCAGTTTTATTATCATTTTAGAAGAAGAATCAGTCTTAATTTATGGCAATACAAATATCCAAAAGTAGAAAACTGTAGTCATACAAATAGCAAATGCCAATTGGTTCATATCTTTATTTGAGTAACTGGATTTGCAAGGTATCACGCCGTAGCGTAGTGGTTAAGGCACTGCGCTACAAGCCGGAAGGTCGAGGGTTCGAGTCCCGGTGGGGTCAGGATTTTTAAACTGACCCAAACCTTCTGGCGGCACTATGGCCCTGGGGTCGACTCAGCCTCTAACTGAAATGAGTACCAGACGCTTGTTCTGGGGTAAAGGCGGCCGTCACGCAGGGCTGACAACCCGGCTGACATAAAGTGCCGATTGTCAAGAAAAAATGGGAGCCTTAACCTCCTACTACCCCAAGGGCCTCCTGAGGCCTGTAGTGGGATCACTTTACCTTTACCTTACTGTCACTTCAAGACAGACATTGATTTTTTTTCACGGCTCTCTGATCCTATAATTGAAGACTTTAAAGTTCTTTTCAACTTTCCGTCACGGTACTTGTTCGCTATCGGTCTCGTGGTCATATTTAGCCTTAGATGGAGTTTACCACGCACTTTGTGCCCCACTCTCAAGGAACACGTCTCTCAGGAGAGCTCCTCCCGAATGCAGCCGCGGTCCTACGGTACTGGCACCCTCTGCGGGCTGTGGCCCCGTTCAAGGGAGACTTGGACTCAAGGGAGTCCAATGGTTCAGGGTCCCCCCCCTTTCGGGGGTTATACTGCAATGAAACTTGCTTTAAACTAAGTGCGAATAATTATATGAAATAATAATGTATTTCAAGTGAATAAATTGTCATAATTGAAGACTTGGCATGGAAAAGGATGCAGCCGCGGTCTTACGGGACTGGCACCCTCTGAGGGTTGTGGCCCCGTTCAAGGGAGACTTGGACTCAAGGGAGTCCAACGTTTCAGGGTCCCCCCTTTCGGGGGTTATACTGCAATCAAACTTGCTTGAAACTAAGTGCGAATAATTATATGAAATAATAATGTATTTCAAGTGAATAAATTGTCATAATTGAAGACTTGGCATGGAAAAGGATGCAGCCGCGGTCTTACGGGACTGGCACCCTCTGCGGGCTGTGGCCCCGTTCAAGGGAGACTTGGACTCAAGGGAGTCCAATGTTTCAGGGTCCCCCCTTTCGGGGGTTATACTGCAATCAAACTTGCTTGAAACTAAGTGCGAATAATTATATGAAATAATAATGTATTTCAAGTGAATAAATTGTCATAATTGAAGACTTGGCATGGAAAAGGATGCAGCCGCGGTCTTACGGGACTGGCACCCTCTGCGGGCTGTGGCCCCGTTCAAGGGAGACTTGGACTCAAGGGAGTCCAATGTTTCAGGGTCCCCCCTTTCGGGGGTTATACTGCAATCAAACTTGCTTGAAACTAAGTGCGAATAATTATATGAAATAATAATGTATTTCAAGTGAATAAATTGTCATAATTGAAGACTTGGCATGGAAAAGGATGCAGCCGCGGTCTTACGGGACTGGCACCCTCTGCGGGCTGTGGCCCCGTTCAAGGGAGACTTGGACTCAAGGGAGTCCAATGTTTCAGGGTCCCCCCTTTCGGGGGTTATACTGCAATCAAACTTGCTTGAAACTAAGTGCGAATAATTATATGAAATAATAATGTATTTCAAGTGAATAAATTGTCATAATTGAAGACTTGGCATGGAAAAGGATGCAGCCGCGGTCTTACGGGACTGGCACCCTCTGAGGGTTGTGACCCCGTTCAAGGGAGACTTGGACTCAAGGGAGTCCGATGTTTCAGGGTCCCCCCTTTCGGGGGTTATACTGCAATGAAACTTGCTTGAAACTAAGTGCGAATAATTATATGAAATAATAATGTATTTCAAGTGAATAATTTGTCATAATTGAAGACTTGACATGGAAGGGGATGTAAGAGACAATTTGTCAATATACCAATTTTACATGGATAATAAATACAACTAGCCAATGGCCTAGGATAAGAGGGAAGTGCAGAAAACATTTCCACGCGTGAAATTTGCTCACTTGTTCCGTTGTACCTTATATTAAGTTAAACTAACACATGGAACAAAAATTTTATAAATCTTGTTCATTAGGAACAAGAGCTAAAAAGCTTAATCTTTATATTTCTATTAAATTAGGGGCGTTGAAAAGAACTGTGCCTCTAGGGAAGCATGTGTTTCACTACTCTCAAGTTACAGCTGAAGACTTGGTACTAGCAAGAATGAAGTGATGAGGGATTATACACAGGGCAGTAAAACTGCTCCAGATTTAATGTAACAAGTTACTTCAACTTAAAGAATGAGGAAGAAGTATGAATGCTAAGAGAACAAAATAACAGAGCAAACTTGTTTTCAGTTCTAATATTTTGTGTTGCTTTTTCCTCGTGGATAAGTAAACACATACTAGAACAGTGTTTACTTAATGCACATAATGTTATATTTTCTTCTTCTTCTTCTTCTTCCTTTCCAGGATTTGGTCTATGCGACCTGTTCCGGTCTCAAGTCCATCGTTTCCTTGGCCGTCCCAAAGATCTTTTTCCATGTGGTTTGTATGTGTTGATCTTTTTGGGTAATCTTGCATTGTCCATTCTGTCTAAATGTTCTTTCCATTGGTATTTGTGCTCTTGTAGTTTATCGAGTATTGAAAATATCTCCAGTTCATTTCTTATTGATTCATTGTGTAATCTATCCATGCATGTATATCCTTTTATGAATCTTAAAAATTTCATTTCACTGGCTTGAACATGTGAGATATCTTTCTTTTTGTAAGTACCCAAGATTCAGATCCATATAAAATAACAGGAACAGCCATCATTTTATAAAACCTGAGCTGAGTTTCTCTTCGAGTCTTTTGGAGGGTTCTTCTTATGGTGCCACACACCATTTGATATCGGTTTAAATTATTGTGTATATCCCAATCGTAACTATATGTTATATCTGAACCAAGATAGTTAAAGTGCGCTCTCTGTTCTATTATTTCATTATTGATTACTATTTTTGCTCTGACTGGCACTTTGACCTGAAAAGCCATAATTTTAGTTTTTGAAGTTGAGACTTTGAGATTATAATAGAGTCCTAATTGATGCAACATGTAAATCCATGTAAATGGATATTTTCTAAAATTATAAATCCATAAGTAAAAGTAAAGTAAAGTGATCCCACAACAGGCCCGGAGGCCCTTGGGGTTGTCAGCCGGGTTGTCAGCCCTGCGTGACGGCCGCCTTTACCCCCAGAACAAGCGTCTGGTACTCATTTCCGTTAGAGGCTGAGTCGACCCCAGGGCCATAGTGCCGCCAGAGGGTTTGGGTCAGTTTAAAAATCCTGACCCCAACGGGACTTGAACCCTCGACCCTCCGGCTTGTAGCTCAGTGCCTTAACCCCTACGCTACGGCGTGCCCCCTGAGTAAAGTGATCCCACAACAGGCCCGGAGGCCCTTGGGGTAGTAGGAGGTTAGGGCTCCCACTTTTTCTAGACAATCGGCACTTTATGTCAGCCGGGTTGTCAGCCCTGCGTGACGGCCGCCTTTACCCCCAGAACAAGCGTCTGGTACTCATTTCCGTTAGAGGCTGAGTCGACCCCAGGGTCATAGTGCCGCCAGAGGGTTTAGGTCAGTTTAAAAATCCTGACCCCAACGGGACTTGAACCCTCGACCCTCCGGCTTGTAGCTCAGTGCCTTAACCACTACGCTACGGCGTTCCCCCGTTATAAATCCATAATCCAAAATTTTCCTTATATTAAAAATGTTAATGGTGTTCTTAAAAAGCTATATGGATCCATTGAAGATTCAGACGCGAGAAATCTCCAATATTCCCGACCAAAGAAAAAATAATATATGTCAGAGTTCAGGCTTAGGAAAGTACTAATACTCATTTTAAAGGAGGATCAGTGAGTCTTGAGGCCAGACTACATATAAATAAATGAGCAGAATATTCATCTCTCTACAGTTTGGGATCGAACTGCTGCCATTTGTACTATGGTTATTTAATTTTATACATTTTTTTTTTTTTTTTTTTTTTTTTTTTTTTTTTTTTTTTTTTTTTTTTTTTTTTTTTTTTTTTTCCCCAAATTATTAGAGTTTAATAAGTTAATGTTTTATTTTCAAACATATATTACTAGCAGTCCACCGCTGTGGTCGGGGTAGCGTGCTGCCTTGTAACGCAGCGGGCCCGTGTTCGATCCCCGGTCGAGGCAGTTTTTCTGGGTGAGGTTTTTATCGGGGTTTTTCCTCACCTGTAAGACAAATGTCAGGAAAACTTTAAGATCCAAACGGTCCCCGAAATCATATGGCCATCATCATCACCATCATCATTATCATCATCATCATCCTTCACCGGTGTGGAAAGCAACGGGAAGCTACCACACCTACAATTCCCTAGTAAAGCTGCAAGCATAGCATAAAAATGCTATGATTGCAGTGAAGGACCTGCCTTCGAGCAGAATTACTATGGATGGATGGATATTACTCACCCCCTAGGGATTGCAAGACCTTGTCGTTGGTGGGGGTGCTTGTGAATCACAATGATCCTTTGGGCTATGCCAGCAGTAGCATAGCTACAGGTAGGGCCTCCCAAGCTGGACAGGCCAAAGGTGAGTGATCAGACTAAGAAGCAATCCAGATGGGTAGATCAGGCTCAACAGCTGTGGTGAAAGCAACTGATCTAGGGGACGGAAACCCCGAAATCAAATGACCTGGTCCTCCGAGCTGGGGGTTGGGCGTTAGGCCAGCAACCTATCACTGTGAAAAGCTTTCCCGCTACATCATCTCAACGAAGTAAACTGGTTGAGAAGGCCAAGACATTCCACTGGAAGTCGTAGAGCCTGACGAAGAAGAAGAAGGATGGATATTACTAGCCTAACTAACTCACTGGCACTATCGAACCCGTAGGTTTATGGCCGCGCGGACATAAGCTCTCCATACATCCATATCCTAAGCTAAATGCTTTCCAAACATCCCCTGTATAATCTATTTCCCTCAAATCAATAGTTAGTGTTATTCTTCCACCTCATTCGTGGCCTATCTACTGGGCGCTTTCTCTCTGGTTTTCCTACAAGGAGTTTCCATGCCGCTCATTCATTCCCTATTCGTGCCATCACAGTCTACGAGACTCCACTGTCCTTATTACATCTGGTTTCCCATAATGATCATGTAGCTCACTGCTATGTAGTTATCTCCATTCTCCTCTCCGTATATCTCTCTTTGATCCAAAAATGTTCATAAGAACTTTATTCTCAAATATTCGTATTTTTTCTCCTCCCTTAAAGTAAGATTCCATGTTTCGGATCCATATGGGCGTTGCGGATATTAGGGGCGAATTATCTCGGAGAAACAATAGAGTTTAAATGCGTGTAAGCAAGTCGAGTTCGCCCTTAATATCCGCAACGCCTCATATAATGTAGGCCTATATGGGAGAATAACAGTTTTATAAATGTTTCATAAGTAATGCCACGAGTGATTTCCAAATTATCGATAAATTCAAAAATCAAGAGTGGCATTTGTTAGGACTATTTAACGAATAAAATTAAGCTCTTTACTCACAAATCATTATTAAAATATAGTTATTTTAAAATATGTTTATATTTAATGTAAACGGCGATGTTTGAAAACAAATGAGAAACAATTGGTACGCTTCATTTGCCTCTTTTGTTCTTCACTGCAACCAGATCATATTATTTATTGCCGAATGAACTCAATATTGTGAGAATGCACCTCAGTGGAGAAAAAATGAAACACATCAAACTGTATATTAATTAATTTCCGATGTCCTATGATGTAAATGTCAATTATATTTTTGTGGAACGTTATTACTTGGGAAAAAATACATTTAAGAAAGTGCAAACAGTGTTTTTTTTTTGTAGTATAATCAATTGTTACAAATGTTTTTATGTTATCTCCCGCAACCACGATAAGGTTACATTCGTGCACTATATATACAATCTGGTAGCCACATGCGGTCACTGCAAAATAATGCTATGACATATTCAGAGATAAAATTAAACTGATAATATCGAGGTGAGAGTTTATGCTGATGATGTAGTACTACTGGCCGATAGCGAGGAGATACTAAAGGCCAACACGCACACACTATTGAATAACACTAAGAAATTGGGACTGGAAGTAAATATCAGTAAAACTAAATATATGGTCACATGTAGAAATTCAGTATATAATGGAAATGGACAGCTAATGACAAATGAGGGAAATTTTGAGGAAGTGGCTGAATTCGAATACCTAGGAACAATAATCACAAATAGGAATGAGATGCACAAAGAAATTAAACATAGGCTCAATTCTGGAAATGCATGCTATTATGCATTGCAGAGACTTTTGATGTCCCAACTCCTTTCAAAAAACGTTAAGCTGAAAATATATAAAACTATTATTCTACCAGTTATATTATATGGGTGCGAAACATGGACTCTTACTTTAAGGGAGGAAAGGAGATTACGAGTATTTGAGAATAAAGTTCTTAGGAAAATTTTTGGACCAAAGAGAGATGAACAGACAGGTGAATGGAGAAGACTACATAACAATGAACTACATGGTCTTTATAGGAAGCCAGATATAATAAGAACAATTACGTCTCGTAGACTGCGATGGGCAGGACATGTTGCACGAATGGGGAATGAAAGACGTGCATGGAAGCTTCTTGCAGGAAAGCCAGAGGGAAAACGCCCAGTTGGTAGACCAAGAATGAGGTGGGAGAACAACATTAACTATGATTTGAGGGAAGTAGATTATACAGGGAATGATTGGAAAGCATTAGCTCAGGATAGGGATGTATGGAGAGCTTATGTCCGCGCGGCCATGAACCTGCGGGTTCGATAGTGCCAGTGAGTAAATAAAGTATGTAATATCGAGGTGAGAAACGACTGTGATTCGTTGTAAATAAAAAATCATTGAAATGTGATTGGTCATTGACTCCCATTTGCGGCATGAGTTAAATAGTCAGTTTAACGTTTTTTTTTTTTTTTTGTTAGAGAAGTTGGCACAATAGGAGTTGGATTTTGAGAATTAAGCCATATTTAATTTATTTTAGCACCTCATTACTGTTTGTAATTGATTGCTTCTAAGTATTTAAATTCAGCGACTTCTTCAAAATTCCCCTTATTATCTGTTATGCCTACACTAGGGCCTAACTGTCATAATAATAAAATACTATAAAAAGCCGATAAAGGATAGACATATATACATGTGTATTATACCAAAAAATAGGGCATAAATATTCACCCTTTAAATGCGGATTGAAGTCTCAATCAAAAATATACATAAGTGTTTTATAGATAAAAAACTAGGGAAAAAATTATTATAAAATGACTATTTCACATCAATATATTTTTCAATCAATGAAGACACACTTACGAAATCTTATATAATATCAAAAACAACTTGTTAGTTTCAACCAAATAGGAAACTCTTACGAAAACTTATATAACCCAAACACATTAGGATAAGAAGTTAAAAACACCTTATATAACATGGCCATGAAAGAACTAGGAATATTACTACAGATGGGGCAAAAAAATAGGGTTTCCATTAGTTTTTGGGAATGGTGAAAGGTAGAGATAATGATATAAAAACAGGCCTTTTGGGTAGCAAAAGTCAGAACGGTGTAGGGGACCGACGGGTTCGGTCCCCCTGGGAAGAGGCAGCTCTACATGGGTAAGAAGCTTTAAACTATTTTATTATCACTCTAAAAAGTTCAGTTTTTTTAAATGGTCATTTTTTCATACCTAAATTTAATTAAAGGACCAAATGGTCCAAAGAACTTTGAATAATTATAATTGTTGAAAATGCATGAAGACCTAAGGGTCAAATAACTTAGAATAATGACCAACGTTGAAACTTTTAAATGAATACTTTCTCTCTCTGAATTTTAACACTTTAGTATTTTGACGTTTGACAATATGGCGATTTCAGCTGATTTTAATAAGTGTTTTATATGTTTGGTTTTAATATTTCTCTATGTTTGGATTTATTTTAATAAATAATGTTATTTTTTCGTTTACTGTGTTTTTAACATGTTTAAATGTGGAATTCCATCCAAAACCAAGGCCAACCGCTCGGGCCAAAGACCACTTAAACAATAGTGATCTTCACGCTATCATTACGGCGGGGCTTAACTGACCCCCGCATAACATTATCATTAACTGTCCATATCCATTGTTTTACCTATGTTGTCATATATTTAGTTTTATCGATGTTTACTTTTAACCCAATTTCTTAGTGATACTCAATACAGTGTGCATGTTAGCTTGTAATATCTCGAAAGCTATAAATGTACTATATTAATTGATATTTAAACTGCATAATCCGAACTATAAGATGTACGTATATTGTTATTATATTAATTCTAGGGAAGGAAGTTTATTTTACTGGCACGTGTTTTGCTTTCTGCAAGAAAAGGTGGTAAGTTTTTATTATTTCCCTAGGGAGATAAAGAAACAATTCCACAGTAACAAACAGTATAATGAAACAAAAGAATACTGAAACGTGTTCGCTGACATTAACATATGTACATTCAAGCGAATTTCTAGAAAAATTTAATTTTTATTTATGTATATGGTATGGTGGGTTAAGGCCATGTAGCCTTTTTTTCCACTCACTAGAGTAAACATATGATACATTTAAATACAGAAATCACAGTGATATCAGATAGCCTACTAAACGTGTATTTGCCCAAAGAGAACAATAATAAAATTAAGATCTAATATTACTAGTTATAATAAAAGTTTGGGAATTATTAATCAAGTTATGAAACCATCCCTTGTACAAAAAAAAACACCAGATTACGTTTATATAACACTTTGGCTAGACCAGTGTTGACCTATGGTAGTGAAGCATGGACACTAAAAAGACAACATGAAAGCAGAATAACGGCTTGTGAAATGAGATTCATGTGCAGAACAGCGGGTTACACCAGATGGGATCGGAAAAGGAACACCAATATCTTAAAAGAATTGAAGACTACGCCAATTTTGGAATATATTAAACAGTACCAACTAAATTGGAAACAACATCTTGAAAAAGTAAATTCAAATCGGATCCCCAAAGCTGTTTATAATTATATACCAGGAGGACCGCGCCGTAGCCGAGCGGTTAAGGTTGGAAGCCTTGGCGCAGAGCTACGAGACTTGCGCTGGTTCGGGTCTCCATGGGGGAAGAAATTTTCTCATGGTATTTCGGCCAGTATTGGACCGGTGACCACCCAGCATCGTGAGGCAATTGGGTAGCTACAATAAGTAGCGGCTCCAGGTTGAGGAACCAGCTATAACGGCTGGGGGACTCGACATGCTAACCACATGTCATCCCTACACTGGCTGTTGATCATCTACCTCTGTGATTGACACATGTGGATGTGAAGGGCCAGCAGCCGGCTGGTAAAAGGGCAACCGCTGAAAAGTGGAAAGACCCTCAATCGGAACGAAGATCACTGGGCCGTCCTATGAAATGCTGGAGGGAAAATTTTCTATAGGATCGTAACAGGCCCTGGCCTAATACCTGGAAGGAAGAAGAAGAAGATCTAATAACACAATAAAGTTAAAGACAATTAAAATTAAAACTACTAAAAAATATAAACAAAGAATAACAATGCCGCCTATGTACTAGAAATGAAAAAAATACAATAAAAGTAATAAAATTAATCAATCTATCGCTTATATATATACACACACATACACGACATTAGGTTGGAATATTGATAAATCTTAATGCCATTTTCATTACATAGGCCTAAAAGAAAATTAATGATTAATTGTTAATAGTAGGCCTATATTACGATGCTAGGTTGGGAAGTGGTTTTTACAGAACCGAGGATAATGTTTAAATCCGAGCGATAGGTTTTTAATTTCCGAGGTTCTGTAAAACACTTCACAAACGTACGTTGTACATTATTTATTGCGCGATGGTGTTTTCAAAATAATAAACAACACTAAAATAATAACATCTTTGTTGGATATTTTTGCGTTCATTATAAACAATTGACTAACGTTAACAGTGTGGGCAATGCTTATTAGTTGAAACTACAGAAGGTCGTGAGACCAATTAGTGATAAAATGACGGAAAGTACGTATTTATTGTTTTATATTGTTTCAAATAAAGTTCAGTTCCTTTAAAATGTAGTGATTTGTTTCGCATAGTGTATATTAACACTATCTTGTGGATTTTTTTTTTTTGCATATGTATAAAAGAATATTATTATTGAGATGTTTTTATGAGTTAATAAATAATTTTTAGTTTTTTTTTTTCCTAAAAGATGGTAATGTTTGGTGGTCTCTGACATAGGATGGAAAATAATTTCATGTTCTAGCAAGAGAAACTGTAAAATATTGTAATAGGTTATGTGGTGAGGATTGATACGATAACCAATTCTTTCCATTCATTTGGAAGAAACACTTTTCTCAAATTATACTCAGGAACCGACATAACTTGACCATCAATTTTTATCTCCCTGATTTGATCAGTTCTGCTGGGATCTCATCTAAACGTGATGCTTTATATTTTTTCTTCAATTTTCTAATTGCCATTTCAACCTCTAATGCACTTGGTTATGTGACTAACATTTCTGCTGTCTGCAAATCATCCTCTTCAATATCCTATTCTGCATGCACAATTAACAACTGATTGAAGTAACTTTTCCATCTATTTAATACACTCCCGGAATCTGTTATTTTATTCCCACTTTAATTTATAATTATGTTTGTTCTAGCCTAAAACCCTTTTCTTTCTATTCTAATTTCCTTATATAATTCTCTGATATTTTAATTTTTTATATACATTTCATGATAATAAATCTTCTTTCTCAAATATTCCTATTTTTAGGGTTTAATAATTTAGTTGTTTCCCGTCTATTGTAAACCAGTTTATCTAAATTGACTTCATTTGGCTCGTGTAACAAATTCATTTTTGCTAGCATCCTTTATTTTCGAATGTCGTCACACTCCTCGTCAAACCATGTCTTCTATTGCCTCCTTTTTTAAATTGCGTATATTCTCTGATGCTGACAATTGAGTAGTATCTCCTATAGCCTCCCTTCTTTTTGTCACGGTTTAGGCTTTCCGCTAGCCTGTTCTGGCTCCAAATTGCTGCTCATTCCATCTTTTCTGTGGTCTTCCCAAACTTCTTTTTCCTCTTGGGGAATAGTTGTATGCTGCTTTTATTATTCTATTCTCAGTCATCGTTGCTAAGTGTTCTTTCCAGTTTGTTCTGTATTTCACTATTGTTGTGTTTAATTCCTCTACTTTTAGTTGCTGCCTTATTTCTGTGTTGTGTTTTTGTCTGTTATTTGATATCCTGCTATTGATCTGAGGTTTCATTTCAGCAGCTTACATTCTGGCAGATTGTTGTGTTGTCAATGTCCATGTTTCGGATTCAAAAGTAATAATAGGAACTGTCATTGTCTTGTATAATTTCACTATAGAGTATTTTCTGGCTTTATTTTTCAAAGTACTTTTTAGTTTTCCTGTTATAAAAAAAGTAAAGTGATCCCACAACACGCCTGGAGGCCCTTGAGGTAGTAGGAGGTTAAGGCTCCCACTTTTTCTATACAATCGGCACTTTATGTCAGCCGGGTTGTCAGCCCTGCGTGACGGCCGCCTTTACCCCCAGGACAAGCGGCTGGTACTCATTTTCGTTAGAGGCTGAGTCGACCCCAGGGCCATAGTGCCACCAGAGAGTTTGGGTCAGTTTAAAAATCCTGACCCCAACGGGACTTGAACCCTCATCCCTCCGGCTTGTAGCTCAATACCTTAACCACTACGCTACGGTTTCCTGTTATACAGTGCGATCAATATAGCACTGGACATCAGACGCGGGGATTTCACTATACACTGCTGACGCACTCGAGGCGGGGAACGGACAGCATAGGATCGCGGTGATACAACCACACACATTTTCGTAACTATTTTATAAATTGTCGTACTTACCAACTTTATTCAAACAGGTGCTGGAACTGTTCACCTTCGTTGTCCTACATTTTGACACCTCTTCACAAAATTTGTTGTACAGATTATGGACTGTTGAACGTGACGGGATTTTTACACCCGGGAATCGTGTTTCAAAAAGTCTTCGTACTTGGCTTGCAGACTGAGTTAACAAATATTGATCATAAATAAATACACGTTGTTCAGCAGAAAAATTATTAGCAATTACACAGTTTACACTTTACACTTACACACACGTCATTCAGTTTACACTTACACACACCTGTTTTATAATACACACATTTTAAAATTGAAATAATTTATACACACGTAATTCAGTTCACAAGGAAAAGCGACCGAGGACCTTATCTACTCGAAGTACACTATCGGACTGTGACCGTGAATGTGTGGGATGTACTCGTATACTGATGAGTCAGTGCACATTTCAAGTCCCGTGCACGTGCAAAGCCTTCGTCATCGCACAGCACAATCCCCGTGTCTGCTGTCCAATACTATACTGATCTCACTGTAAAATTAAACTTATTTAGTTTGTCATTTATTTCTGTTTCCGTTGTGTATGTTATGTCGCAACCTAGGAAGTTATATTGTGCCACTTGTTCTAATGGTTTATTATCTAATATTTTCTTTGTCCCAAAAAGTTGAGCGTGTTCAAAAGCCATTGTTTTTTATTTTTCTGATGATATTTCCATATTATATTTTTTATATTTCGTTTAATTAATGCGGTATTCTTAGTAATTCGTCTTCTGATAGCCTCCCGTTCTTTATTTACGTATATCATTTCTTCTTCGGTTGTCACACTATCATGTGAGGATTACACTATTGCATATCTATTAGCAATTTTGATACATGATGTAACGAAATGAAGTTTTTAAACATAAGTTTATTTTAGTTGGGGACGATTAATATAACAGGAGCACATTTTTAATAAAATTCATTGTTAAAACCGTTGAGGTGGGGAGTCATAAAATAAGTTAAAATATACCTTCTTAGGTAAGATCCGTCGTCCTCAACTTATAAAATATGTATTCTTCATGCTTGTTACATACATAAATAATACATATTTTATAAGTTGAGGACGACGGATCTTACCTAATGCTTGTTACATACATAAATAATACATATTTTATAAGTTGAGGACGACGGATCTTACCTAATGCTTGTTACATACATAAAGAATACATATTTTATAAGTTGAGGACGACGGATCT
Source organism: Diploptera punctata (assembly GCA_030220185.1). Classification (NCBI taxonomy): domain Eukaryota; kingdom Metazoa; phylum Arthropoda; class Insecta; order Blattodea; family Blaberidae; genus Diploptera; species Diploptera punctata. The sequence continues at coordinate 1,323,725 of JASPKZ010000001.1, forward strand.
TACCTAATGCTTGTTACATACATAAAGAATACATATTTTATAAGTTGAGGACGACGGATCTTACCTAATGCTTGTTACATACATAATAATACATATTTTATAAGTTGAGGACGACGGATCTTACCTAATGCTTGTTACATACATAAAGAATACATATTTTATAAGTTGAGGACGACGGATCTTACCTAATGCTTGTTACATACATAAAGAATACATATTTTATAAGTTGAGGACGACGGATCTTACCTAATGCTTGTTACATACATAAAGAATACATATTTTATAAGTTGAGGACGACGGATCTTACCTAATGCTTGTTACATACATAAAGAATACATATTTTATAAGTTGAGGACGACGGATCTTACCTAATGCTTGTTACATACATAAAGAATACATATTTTATAAGTTGAGGACGACGGATCTTACCTAATGCTTGTTACATACATAAATAATACATATTTTATAAGTTGAGGACGACGGATCTTACCTAATGCTTGTTACATACATAAATAATACATATTTTATAAGTTGAGGACGACGGATCTTACCTAATGCTTGTTACATACATAAAGAATACATATTTTATAAGTTGAGGACGACGGATCTTACCTAATGCTTGTTACATACATAAATAATACATATTTTATAAGTTGAGGACGACGGATCTTACCTAATGCTTGTTACATACATAAAGAATACATATTTTATAAGTTGAGGACGACGGATCTTACCTAATGCTTGTTACATACATAAAGAATACATATTTTATAAGTTGAGGACGACGGATCTTACCTAATGCTTGTTACATACATAAAGAATACATATTTTATAAGTTGAGGACGACGGATCTTACCTAATGCTTGTTACATACATAAAGAATACATATTTTATAAGTTGAGGACGACGGATCTTACCTAATGCTTGTTACATACATAAATAATACATATTTTATAAGTTGAGGACGACGGATCTTACCTAATGCTTGTTACATACATAAAGAATACATATTTTATAAGTTGAGGACGACGGATCTTACCTAATGCTTGTTACATACATAAAGAATACATATTTTATAAGTTGAGGACGACGGATCTTACCTAATGCTTGTTACATACATAAAGAATACATATTTTATAAGTTGAGGACGACGGATCTTACCTAATGCTTGTTACATACATAAAGAATACATATTTTATAAGTTGAGGACGACGGATCTTACCTAATGCTTGTTACATACATAAAGAATACATATTTTATAAGTTGAGGACGACGGATCTTACCTAATGCTTGTTACATACATAAAGAATACATATTTTATAAGTTGAGGACGACGGATCTTACCTAATGCTTGTTACATACATAAAGAATACATATTTTATAAGTTGAGGACGACGGATCTTACCTAATGCTTGTTACATACATAAAGAATACATATTTTATAAGTTGAGGACGACGGATCTTACCTAATGCTTGTTACATACATAAAGAATACATATTTTATAAGTTGAGGACGACGGATCTTACCTAATGCTTGTTACATACATAAAGAATACATATTTTATAAGTTGAGGACGACGGATCTTACCTAATGCTTGTTACATACATAAAGAATACATATTTTATAAGTTGAGGACGACGGATCTTACCTAATGCTTGTTACATACATAAAGAATATACATTTTATAAGTTGAGGACGACGGATCTTACCTAATGCTTGTTACATACATAAAGAATACATATTTTATAAGTTGAGGACGACGGATCTTACCTAATGCTTGTTACATACATAAAGAATACATATTTTATAAGTTGAGGACGACGGATCTTACCTAATGCTTGTTACATACATAAAGAATACATATTTATAAGTTGAGGACGACGGATCTTACCTAATGCTTGTTACATACTAAAAGAATACATATTTTATAAGTTGAGGACGACGGATCTTACCTAATGCTTGTTACATACATAAAGAATACATATTTTATAAGTTGAGGACGACGGATCTTACCTAATGCTTGTTTACATACATAAAGAATACATATTTTATAAGTTGAGGACGACGGATCTTACCTAATGCTTGTTACATACATAAAGAATACATATTTTATAAGTTGAGGACGGACGGATCTTACCTAATGCTTGTTACATACATAAAGAATACATATTTTATAAGTTGAGGACGACGGATCTTACCTAATGCTTGTTACATACATAAAGAATACATATTTTATAAGTTGAGGACGACGGATCTTACCTAATGCTTGTTACATACATAAAGAATACATATTTTATAAGTTGAGGACGACGGATCTTACCTAATGCTTGTTACATACATAAAGAATACATATTTTATAAGTTGAGGACGACGGATCTTACCTAATGCTTGTTACATACATAAAGAATACATATTTTATAAGTTGAGGACGACGGATCTTACCTAATGCTTGTTACATACATAAAGAATACATATTTTATAAGTTGAGGACGACGGATCTTACCTAATGCTTGTTACATACATAAAGAATACATATTTTATAAGTTGAGGACGACGGATCTTACCTAATGCTTGTTACATACATAAAGAATACATATTTTATAAGTTGAGGACGACGGATCTTACCTAATGCTTGTTACATACATAAAGAATACATATTTTATAAAGTTGAGGACGACGGATCTTACCTAAATGCTTGTTACCATCCATAAAGAATACATCTTTTTAAGTTGAGGACGACGGATCTTACCTAATGCTTGTTACATACATAAAGAATACCTATTTTATAAGTTGAGGACGACGGATCTTACCTAATGCTTGTTACATACATAAAGAATACATATTTTATATAAGTTGAGGACGACGGATCTTACCTAATGCTTGTTACATACATAAAGAATACATATTTTATAAGTTGAGGACGACGGATCTTACCTAATGCTTGTTACATACATAAAGAATACATATTTTATAAGTTGAGGACGACGGATCTTACCTAATGCTTGTTACATACATAAAGAATACATATTTTATAAGTTGAGGACGACGGATCTTACCTAATGCTTGTTACATACATAAAGAATACATATTTTATAAGTTGAGGACGACGGATCTTACCTAATGCTTGTACTACATAAAGAATACATATTTTATAAGTTGAGGACGACGGATCTTACCTAATGCTTGTTACATACATAAATAATACATATTTTATAGGTTGAGGACGACGGATCTTACCTAATGCTTGTTACATACATAAATAATACATATTTTATAAGTTGAGGACGACGGATCTTACCTAATGCTTGTTACATACATAAATAATACATATTTATAAGTTGGAGGGCCGACGGATCTTACCTCCTAATGCTTTTACATACATAAATAATACATATTTTATAAGTTGAGGACGACGGATCTTACCTAATGCTTGTTACATACATAAATAATACATATTTTATAAGTTGAGGACGACGGATCTTACCTAATGCTTGTTACATACATAAAGAATACATATTTTATAAGTTGAGGACGACGGATCTTACCTAATGCTTGTTACATAACATAAAGAATACATATTTTATAAGTTGAGGACGACGGATCTTACCATAATGCTTGTTACATACATAAAGAATACATATTTTATAAGTTGAGGACGACGGATCTTACCTAATGCTTGTTACATACATAAAGAATACATATTTTATAAGTTGAGGACGACGGATCTTACCTAATGCTTGTTACATACATAAAGAATACATATTTTATAAGTTGAGGACGACGGATCTTACTAATGCTTGTTACATACATAAAGAATACATATTTTATAAGTTGAGGACGACGGATCTTACCTAATGCTTGTTACATACATAAAGAATACATATTTTATAAGTTGAGGACGACGGATCTTACCTAATGCTTGTTACATACATAAAGAATACATATTTTATAAGTTGAGGACGACGGATCTTACCTAATGCTTGTTACATACATAAAGAATACATATTTTATAAGTTGAGGACGACGGATCTTACCTAATGCTTGTTACATACATAAATAATACATATTTTATAAGTTGAGGACGACGGATCTTACCTAATGCTTGTTACATACATAAATAATACATATTTTATAAGTTGAGGACGACGGATCTTACCTAATGCTTGTTACATACATAAATAATACATATTTTATAAGTTGAGGACGACGGATCTTAACCTAATGCTTGTTACATACATAAAGAATACATATTTTATAAGTTGAGGACGACGGATCTTACCTAATGCTTGTTACATACATAAAGAATACATATTTTATAAGTTGAGGACGACGGATCTTACCTAATGCTTGTTACATACATAAAGAATACATATTTTATAAGTTGAGGACGACGGATCTTACCTAATGCTTGTTACATACATAAAGAATACATATTTTATAAGTTGAGGACGACGGATCTTACCTAATGCTTGTTACATACATAAAGAATACATATTTTATAAGTTGAGGACGACGGATCTTACCTAATGCTTGTTACATACATAAAGAATACATATTTTATAAGTTGAGGACGACGGATCTTACCTAATGCTTGTTACATACATAAAGAATACATATTTTATAAGTTGAGGACGACGGATCTTACCTAATGCTTGTTACATACATAAAGAATACATATTTTATAAGTTGAGGCGACGGATCTTACCTAATGCTTGTTACATATATAAAGAATACATATTTTATAAGTTGAGGACGACGGATCTTACCTAATGCTTGTTACATACATAAAGAATACATATTTTATAAGTTGAGGACGACGGATCTTACCTAATGCTTGTTACATACATAAAGAATACATATTTATAAGTTGAGGACGACGGATCTTACCTAATGCTTGTTACATATATAAAGAATACATTTTTATAAGTTGAGGACGACGGATCTTACCTAATGCTTGTTACATACATAAAGAATACATATTTTATAAGTTGAGGACGACGGATCTTACCTAATGCTTGTTACATACATAAAGAATACATATTTTATAAGTTGAGGACGACGGATCTTACCTAATGCTTGTTACATACATAAAGAATACATATTTTATAAGTTGAGGACGACGGATCTTACCTAATGCTTGTTACATACATAAATAATACATATTTTATAAGTTGAGGACGACGGATCTTACCTAATGCTTGTTACATACATAAAGAATACATATTTTATAAGTTGAGGACGACGGATCTTACCTAATGCTTGTTACATATATAAAGAATACATATTTTATAAGTTGAGGACGACGGATCTTACCTAATGCTTGTTACATACATAAAGAATACATATTTTATAAGTTGAGGACGACGGATCTTACCTAATGCTTGTTACATACATAAAGAATACATATTTTATAAGTTGAGGACGACGGATCTTACCTAATGCTTGTTACATACATAAAGAATACATATTTTATAAGTTGAGGACGACGGATCTTACCTAATGCTTGTTACATATATAAAGAATACATATTTTATAAGTTGAGGACGACGGATCTTACCTAATGCTTGTTACATACATAAAGAATACATATTTTATAAGTTGAGGACGACGGATCTTACCTAATGCTTGTTACATACATAAAGAATACATATTTTATAAGTTGAGGACGACGGATCTTACCTATGCTTGTTACATACATAAAGAATACATATTTTATAAGTTGAGGACGACGGATCTTACCTAATGCTTGTTACATATATAAAGAATACATATTTTATAAGTTGAGGACGACGGATCTTACCTAATGCTTGTTACATACATAAAGAATACATATTTTATAAGTTGAGGACGACGGATCGTACCTAATGCTTGTTACATACATAAAGAATACATATTTTATAAGTTGAGGACGACGGATCTTACCTAATGCTTGTTACATATATAAAGAATACATATTTTATAAGTTGAGGACGACGGATCTTACCTAATGCTTGTTACATACATAAAGAATACATATTTTATAAGTTGAGGACGACGGATCTTACCTAATGCTTGTTACATACATAAAGAATACATATTTTATAAGTTGAGGACGACGGATCTTACCTAATGCTTGTTACATACATAAATAATACATATTTTATAAGTTGAGGACGACGGATCTTACCTAATGCTTGTTACATACATAAAGAATACATATTTTATAAGTTGAGGACGACGGATCTTACCTAATGCTTGTTACATATATAAAGAATACATATTTTATAAGTTGAGGACGACGGATCTTACCTAATGCTTGTTACATACATAAAGAATACATATTTTATAAGTTGAGGACGACGGATCTTACCTAATGCTTGTTACATACATAAAGAATACATATTTTATAAGTTGAGGACGACGGATCTTACCTAATGCTTGTTACATACATAAAGAATACATATTTTATAAGTTGAGGACGACGGATCTTACCTAATGCTTGTTACATACATAAAGAATACATATTTTATAAGTTGAGGACGACGGATCTTACCTAATGCTTGTTACATACATAAAGAATACATATTTTATAAGTTGAGGACGACGGATCTTACCTAAGAAGGTATATTTTAACTTATTTTATTTTACACATTTTTAAATTTTATCTCATCCTGATTCAAAAGGTGAATCAAATACATGCTCGGAATAAAATAAATCAGACGTAAAGCAAATAAAGAGTTGTACTTTTGTTTGCAGTTGGACATACGTACAAAGGCTACTTCCTGAGTAAGGTAAAATTTTACCTAACGATTCTATGTGAAAAGAAAAAGTTTGCTTCTAGGAAGTGAATGAGATGAGGGAATATGAAGTGCACGTGTGTGTTTTATGGCAAACGAACAGACGAGCTAACGCTGTACGGCGATTTTCAAACTTTGTCGGTTTGCGCGTCTCAGCTTTTACTAATTCCCATTCCGATTCAATGCCGGTGTAAATTATTTACCACGCATCTCAACCGTGTCGAATGCGAACAACTTTAATGTCGTTTCATCGTGTTAACAGTCCTGATCAATTCCCTCACCACGCTTCCACTCTCATATGACGATACAATATACGTACTATCAAATGCAATAATAATTTTAAAAAGTGGTGTTCCATTTATTATTTTCATAGGTATTTTTTTATCTCAGAAAGTACTGTGTTTTGAATTTCCATACCAAAATGTTCATCCCCCAACATAATAATAATAATAATAATAATAATAATAATAATAATAATAATAATAATAATAATAATAATAATGTTTTATTTATTCTGGCAGAGTTAAGGCCAAGGCCTTCTCTTCCACTCAACCAGCACAAATACAAATACAAATAAATATTTGACAAATATAGATATACACTATACTAATTATAAACAGTTAAATATACATTAAATGTAGCAAAATGTACACACAACATTTTATACGATTATTACGATAATAATAATAATAATAATAATAATAATAATAATAATAATAATAATAATAAAATAATAATAATACTCTTTACATACGAAATTACGACACGATAACACTGTAATTAAACCAGAGTGCCTCTATGGAGCAGAAACTTTAATTTTGAACAGAAAAAAAGATATCGAAAATATAGTGAAAAAAGAATGCAAAATTATAAGAAAAGTTTTAGGTCCACAAGTCATAGGTGAAGCATTTAGACTCAGAAGTAAAAAGGAAATAAAAATATATACAGACATCCATAGTGATATTAGAAAACGAAGGTTAAAATTTTATGGCCATATTAAACGAATTAACTAAAATAGGCTTACAAAACAGATAATGGAATTCTACGAAAACAGAAGTAAAGCTCCAGTTGATACTATGAAGTGGATTGATGAAGTCAAAAAGGAGTTGAAATTGGCAGGAATTACTAAAGAAGATATCCCAAATAGAGATATATTTAGATATAAGGTGAATAAGTGGCAAGTTGACCAAGAGGACAAACCGAAGAAAAAAACTGAAACATGGACAGATGATAGAAAACAAGCTCATTGCAAAAGAATGAAAGAAATTTGGGCTCAAAGGAAACGCGTCTAAGTACTTTGCGTAGTCCTACATGGGCTCACCCGCAATCAAAAAATGATAATACTAATAATATAATAATAATGATAATATAATAATGATTTTCCGATTGAGGGTCTTTCCACTTTTCAGCGGTTGCCCTTTTACCAGCCGGCTGCTGGCCCTTCACATCCACATGTGTCAATCACAGAGGTAGATGATCTACAGCCAGTGTAGGGGTGACATGTGGTTAGCATGTCGAGTCCCCCAGCCGTTATAGCTGGTTCCTCAACCTGGAGCCGCTACTTATTGTAGCTACCCAATTGCCTCACGATGCTGGGTGGGCACCGGTCCCATACTGGCGGAAATACCTTGAGAAAATTTCTTCCCCCATGGAGACTCGAACCAGCGCAAGTCCCGTAGCTCTGCGCCAAGGCTTCCTACCTTAACCGCTCGGCTACGGCGCGGGACTATATAATAATGATGATAATAATAATAATTATAATAATAATAGTATGAATATGATAAATTATACGAGAAACATCAATTAATATATATATATATATATATATATATATATATATACCTTACACTGGGTAATGATGAAGACGAGGTTAGAGCAAATATAAATTTAGATTTATTTTAAAAGTTGCCAATGTCCGGCAGCCCCTTATTTCTTGTGGTAGGGAATTCCAGTTGCGAGAAGTGAAGATAGTATATGACATGGAGTGATGTGATGTCCTATGTTGCGGTATATTAAGCAAGAGACTATGTTGTGATCTTGTGTTTAAGTTATGGTTTGAGGATAGATACTTGAAACGAGATGATAAATAATTGGGAATCGAGGTATGTAGGATCTTAAATAAGAGAATTAGACAATGCGATTTTCTTCTCTCTGTTAGATGTAGCCAAGACAATTCATGGAAAAATCGAGAAATGTGATCGTATTTTCGAACATTAAATATGAATCTGATACACATATTATGGACACATTGCAGTTTGTCCGAAAATCCGTCTCTTATGTCAGTTAGTAGAACGTTATACCCAATAGACTGTCCCTATCCCTATGGCCTAACTATATAACCACACAATTTCTCACCAACCATGGACAACCTACACAAAATGAGCAAAACTGCTTCACCTTATTGCAACTGCCCAGAAAAATCACTGCAGACGGCCCACCATCTGATGACTGAATGCAACATGTTCTCCAGAGATCGACCAGCTATACTACAAATTGTTACTCCGCCAAATATTCTGAAGTTTCACTTTAACACAGTCAACGTTGCAGAATTTCTTACGAGGATCTGCCGTCAACTACAAGAACAACTAGAACAATAATTGAACAATTGTAAAACTGTAAATATCCCGTGATATACCATTCGTGAAACACGGGTTGTAGCATATATGTAAATAAAAAAAAGCACTAATTAGAGGTTTAATTCATCTTTTAACTTTCTATTATTTTGTGACTACTTTAATATGTTCACTAAATAACAAGAGAAAAAAGGTTAAACCCCATAAAAAATAATAAATAATTTAAAGATAAAGGCAAGAACAATAGTGCGTTCTGACGTACTTGCAGCAATGACGACCATGATTCAAAGTTCAATTTTCTAAATTTCGGGTTAGCCAACTTATAAATAACTAAATAACTGTACTGTAGTATTACATTTTACATATTTTTACTATCATTAATATTTCCATCGCTGCTGGTCTCGAGGTAGCGTGCGGCCTTGTCACGCAGCGGGCCCATGTCCGATTCCCGGACGGGTCAGGCGCCTAGGTGAGGTTTTTTTCGGTATTTTTCCTCACCTGTAAGACAAATGTCAGGAAGCTTAGGGCTCAACGGTCCCCAAAAATTACTACGGATGGATGGATCATTAATATTATCATTAATATAGTCATTATCATTAATGTCATAATCAATAATATTACTAACAGCATTTTATTAATAATAGTACTATTATTATTATTATTATTAATAGTATTATTATTGTTAATAGTATATTAGTTAATAGTATTATTAGTTAATAGTATTATTAGTAACATTTGAGAGGTTTAAAGCAAAAGTGGACCAAGTCCATGTTTTACTCTTTTGAGAGAAATTGATATAAAATTAAGGCAATGAATTAATTGCAGATGAATATATATATCAGTTTCTTTCAAAAGAGTAAAAACATGGACTTGGTCCACTTTTGCTCTAAACCTCTCAAATGTTACTAATAATGTTACATGATCTTTGGTGAACAATATTTTGTTTTAGTTTTAGATTCATGGTTTTCAATCCTGAAAGATGACATCACGTGATCAAAAAATTAGATAATGGAAACTGATGTGTCTTCTTGTAAATTATATTAAAAGATGGGGAAAAAAAAAAGATAGGAAAATATTTCAGACCAAAGAGAGATGAACAGACAGGTGAAGGAAGAAGACTACATAACAGTGAGCAGTCAAGTCTCGTAGACTGTGATGGGCAGGACATGTGGCACGAATAGGGAATGAAGGTGGAACACGGAAGATCTGTAGCTAAACCAGAAGGAAACCGCCCAGGAGGTAGGCCAAGAATGAGATGAGAGAATAACATTAATCATGAGTAAATTATGCAGAGGATGATTTGAAAATATAAGCTCAGAATATGGATGTATAGAGAGCTTATATCCGCGTGGTCATAAACCTGGGGTACGACAGTGTCAGTGAGTTCATTAAATAATATTAAAATGGAAAATAATTGATTATTAATATTCTTAATGTATTATTTACAATCAGAGAAAAAATTATATATATATATATATATATATATATATATATATAGTCTAAGGTCCATCTTCTTTAATGTAGACTACATTTTTTTCTAGTGGTAATACGTTATATGTTGACTTAAGCCATACAGATAATGGGGTCTGCAGAAGCACTTCCTCTTGGGATCATTTGGCATTTAACCTTACGTTCCCAAGAAGGTTCGAATGACAAACCCCCAAACACACTTCTAAAAATAGATGGAACATTTAATCTTCTCTCTCATATAGCATGTTCTTTACTCTTGGTCATAATATTTTTTTTGCTGAAGTTTCAGTATTCATGGTTACAAAAATTAAAAAGTTGGATAGTTGAAACTTTTGAAATAACTGATGTCATGTCGATTGGAACGTTCACAAAACTATGCTAGATTTTACGATATGTTCTAATAGTCCGAGATCCGGCTGCAAGATTACTACGTTCTTCTGGTGTATGAACAAAATCAATTTTTTTCATAAAATTGTGAATGACTGAATACATTTTTGGCGAGTTGCCTATTAAAATTCGGCCGCCAGTACGTTTAATTAAAATATATTTTATTTATTTATTCGAAATAATTTGATTCACTTGTTATTAAAATAAATTATAATCGAGTTCGCATAAATCGATGCATAGAGCTTGAAAAGTTTTTGTTGCCATTGCACACTTGGCCGTAAACCTCCTCGCGGCCACAGTGGGCTGTGATACCAATCAGTAATAAAATGGCGGTAAGTACGTATTTATTGTTGTATATTGTTTCAAATAAAGTTCAGTTCATTTAAAATGCTGTGATTTGTTTCGTATAATGTATATTAACACTATCTTTTGGATATATTTTTGCATATGCACTGTACGTAGTATACATAAAGGGCAGTGGTTTTACTTCCCGCTGCGAGGGAACAATATAAAACAATAAATACGTACTTACCGCCATTATATTACTGATTAGTGTCACAGCCTGCTGTAGCCGCGAGGAGGTTTACGGACAAGTGTGCAATGGCAACCAAAACTTTTCAAGCTCTATACATCGATTTCTGCGAACTCGATTATAATTTATTTTAATAACAATTGGATCAAATTATGTCGAATAAATAAATAAATTATATTTTAATTAAACATACTGGCGGCCGAATTTTAATAGGCAAGTCGGCAAAAATGTATTCAGTAATTCACAATTTTATGAAAAAAATTTATTTTGTTCATACACTCGATCAACGTAGTAATCTTGCACCCGGATCTTGGGCTATTAGAACAATAATTACAAACAGGAATGAGGTGCACAAAGAAATTAAACATAGCCTTAATTCTGGAAATGCATGCTATAATGCAATACAGGGACTCTTGATGTCCCAACTTCTCTAAAAAAACGTTAAACTGAAAATATATAAACCTGTAATTCTCCCACTTATAGTCTTGACTCTTACTTTAAGGGAGGAGAAAGGATTACGAGTATTTGAGAATAAAGTTCTTTAAAAAATTTGGACCGAAGAGAGTAGAACAAACATGCAAATGGAGAAGACTACATGACTGAGTTAACTAACTAACTCATTGGTTCTATAGAACCGTAGGTTTATGGCCGCGTGGACATGAGCTCTCCATACATCCCCGTCCTGAGCTAATGTTTTCCAATTATCCCCTGTATAATCTGCTTACCTCAAATCATGATTAATGTTATTCTCACACCTCATTTTTGGTCTACCAACTGGGCGTTTTACCTCTGGTTCTTCTAAAGAAGCTTGTATGCCCCTCTTTCATTCCAAATTCGTGCTACATGCCATGTCCATCGCAGTCTATTAGACTTAACTGTTGTTATTATATCCGGTTTCCCATAAATATCATGTACTTCACTGTTATGAAGTCGTCTCCAATCGCCCATCTCTCTTATTCTTAAATATTCGTAATATTTTCTCCTCCCTTAAAGTAAGAATCCATGTTTCGCATCCATATAATAGAATAGTAGTGAACTACATCGCCTTCATAGGAAACCAAATATAGTAAAAACAGTTAAATCACCCAGACTGCAATGGACAGGGCATGTGGGACGAATGGAGAATGAAGGAGGTGCATGGAAACTATTTGAAGAAAGCCCTCAGGGAAAGAGCCCTGTAGGTAGGACCAGAATGAGGTGGGAGAATAACATTAAACATGATTTGGGTGAAGTAGATTATACAGAAATGAACTTCCTTAGAAGAACAAAAGGCTGCACAAGATTGGATCGGATAAAAAATGAAGATATAAGAACAGAGTTATATATATATATATATATATATATATATATATCCATTGAATGAGAAAATCAGAGAATATAGAGAGAAATGGTTTACACATGTGGAATGAATGAATGTAACATGATTACCACGAGCAGCATTCAACTACAAGCCAAGAGGTTAAAGGAATGTAGGAAGGCCAGTGAAAAGATGGACAAAACAACTGTGAGGCGGAACAGGCAATTCTTACCTAGTCCGTGAAGTGAAGAAGAAGAAGAAGAAGATAATTGGAAAACATTAGCTCAGGCTAGGGATGTATGATGAGCTTATATCCGCGAGGCCATGAAGCTACAAGCTCGATAGTGCCAGTGAGTTAGTTAGGGAGAGTCTTTTAGGATAGCCATATCTTAGATTGTGCCGTAGTGTCTAGCTATAAATTAATTTGAAGAGAAAAATAAACTTGACATCTGAGGTGTAAGAAAAATCTTGTATAATTATGTCGACTTTGCTTTGTATAAAGTGAGAAGTGAAAAGAAAGTTGTCACGTGTCAGTTGAACAAAGTGTCTGGAGATGACACCTCTTGCTCATGAATACTGCACTATTTGCACATCTCTCCCAACTAATGTTTTACACCAGTATCAGGTATTCATAGACACACCATGAAACTGAATTATACATTTCCTTTTATATATTTTAAGATGCGGCTACATGGTGCGAGTAGTTAGAACATCGTCTCTCTTCACTACGGTCTCGAGATAGTATCTTGGTCACTCCATTTGGGTTTCGTGATGAATGAAACTGGGCTTGGAGAAATATATATATTTTTTCCCCAAACGCCCCAGGTTGCCATTTCGACATTTCTGGTGTTCTCTCCTGGCATGGCGTATTTGTAACCCACTTCTGAGGTTGGGGCGCCTGGAAGGCGGGGTTACGCTGCCCCGATTATATGAGAGTTGATGATGTTAATTAAGCGCCAGGAGAAGCCTTAAACTAAACTGAAGCTAGTTAGACGAATATGATATGATAATGATGGCAGATGGTATTCGGGGACCGTTTGGGCCTTAAAGTTCCTGAAATTTATCTTACAGGTGAGGAAAACCCCAAAGAAACCTCACCCAGGAAACTTGTCCCAACCGAGGATCGAACTCGGGCCCGCTGCGTGACAAGGCAGCACGCAACCTCGAGACCACAGCAGCGGTGGACTTAAAACAATAAATAAAAATAAAAATATATTAATTTGCCAGTTAGATCTAAATAATTAGCTTTTGTTAAATTTAAAATTTAAATGGAGTCCACCGCTGTGGTTTCGAGGTAACGTGCTGCCTTGACCCGGGTTCGATCCCCGACGGGACAAGTTTCCTGTGAGTCGTTATAAATAAAAAATAATTAAAATGTGATTGGTCATTGACTCCCATTTCGGGCATGAGTTAAATAGTCTCTATTAATGTATTCACGTAGACTTTCACAGCCGGAGTTGCTATGATGATCTTGAAGAAGATTTTCGGGTTGTAGGCCGTGGTAGTGAGGAACTACAAGCCTCACGACCACGGCCTACAGCCCGAAAATCTTCTTCAAGATCATCATAGTCTCTATTAACATTCATCAGCACCCTGTTAACTAAGAGATATTAAATCGCGTTGCTACTGGAATATACTGCTGCACAGATTTGGCCTCGTCTTGTAAACAATCGAACTCTGAACAGAAGTAATATGCCTTATCTTGCTGTGGTAGATGTGGAGTGAGTTAAATGTAGATTGCGTTCTTTCCACCCTTTCTCCGCATCTCTGCATTACATGTTTCACTAAATTCATGACATGTTTCATATGGTTGTAGCTGACGAACATTCTGTCTTATTACTTTGCTCAGCAATGTTTCAAATATTGTTTAACCCAATTTACTTTTACGAAATGCAACAAGACAGGCATGTGAATGTGTACCTCTTGCAGGATTCAATACAAAGTACATCGGGTGAGAAATGAGAATAACCTGGGATTTTCGGTTATTTTTTCTAAATATAATTAAATTCGTTCTGTAAAGACTGTGTAATTTTTTTACCAATGCCACCAGGTTGTCTTTTTGAGATTTTTGGTATCCTCTCCTAGCACTATCGGAATTGTAATCCATTTTTTAAGTTGGGGAGCCCATATGGCGAAGTTACGTTACCCCGATGATATAATAGGTGATGAATTATAATGAAGGGCTAGGAGAGTCCTTAAACCTAAACTTAACCTAAATCCAGAGCATGGGAAGCCACAGGAATAATTCCCATTAACAAAAAAGTATATGTTCTGACCAGGAATCGAACTCTGAACCCCATGAATTGTAATCAGAAACTCTGATAATTAGTCAGTCTGTGAGGGGAAAAAATGAACAAAAATACAACTTATTTAAGATTGATTATAAAAAATTGAACGCAGATTTAACGATAACTGAATTATTAGGTCCGAATGAATGATGTTTTACTATATTCTCATTTTTAAATTCTATAGTCCCACATTATGAAAACATCGTGATTCGATTGATAGAACTACATTGGTTTGGAACCCCCAAGGTCACAGGAGAAGAGGCAGACCGAAACAGACGTGGAAGAGAACCATCCTTGAAGAAATTGCAAAAGAGGAGAAAACAAGGAGGGAAGTGAAGAAGTTAGCACAGAATATGATCTGTTGGCGACGCTCTGTGGATGCCATATGCTCCTAATAGGGGATAAAAGGAGATAATGATAATATCTTTCTCTTGACTCTAACCAAGTTTACCTTATTATTTATCACACCGCTTCACTAGACTCTCTGATACACTTCACTAGACTCTCTGATACACATAAATTAGATACCCGATCCCTTGAGCACAGTGTCCTTTATATCCCTCCTCATCACACTACGTATTATTCGAAATCTTTTACAATTCCTCTTGCTAGAACATGGAATTCCCTTCCACCCTATGCTAGAGACTGCCAAACTTTACCATCTTTCAGAAACAAATTGAAAATAAAATTATTAACAGAAACAACTCACAAATTTTACTTTTTAAAAAGTAATAATTTGTTTTTTCATTATTTAATAAAAATTGTTTTAAGATTTGTTAATATATTTACCTAATGCTTTGTATAAAAAGCGATAGATTAATTCATCATAGTTTATTACTTTCTTTGTATTTTTTGTATTTATTTTCTTGTTATGTATAGTATATTCGAGCTGTTATTCCTTTCTGTATTCATTCTATCATTAATTTAATTTTAATTGTATTTAATTTTATTGTATTATTAATCATTATTTTCATTATTATTCAATTTGACAGATAATTAATTGTTTAGTATGACTATTATTGTAATTTTTTTGTATTTATATGTAACATATGTTTGTTCTGGTGAGTGGAAGAGAAGGCCATACGACCTTAACTCCACCAGGCTAAATAAATCTATTCTATTCTAAGAAATGAACATTAAATTGATACACTGCAGCATTTAACAAAAAATGGTATGCTATAATAATTAAGTAACATTTTTTAAATTTTAAATCCATTTTCTCAATTACTTGTATTATTATATTTAGGAGTATCATTAAAATGTGTTCAAAAAATAGTTGACATTTCCAACACCAGGGGGTAGTAATTATTTTCCTCCGTCGTAAGTTCACCTGTCTTCCATTTTCCAGCCTCCACTGTAAATGCAGGATAAACTAAATTGGTCCAATTACCAAGTGAACACGTTTGGATAGCATGCGACCTGATATCTTGAAACAGAGATTTTTTCTCTCGTGTTTATATGTCAGTTGTTAATGCCAATTACAAGTAATGTACTTGTACTTTTTTTTGATAATTTAATGAAATAATTACAACCTGTTTAATGTTATAAATGCACAATAGTTGAAGGTTATAGAAAGGATAAAATTATAATGCACTTATATACCGTTCTAAATAAATAAAATTATTTTATTGAAGGAGAAACATCTACAACCAGGAGATTGTATGGACCGACAAAATTGGCTATTAGGAAACGGGCGATGTCAAAGACATTAATCAACCGATGATCTATTTTATTTCATATTATGTCCCATTTTATTTCTTTTCGAATACATGTGTGTATGCTTATATTCAAATACTTGATACTTTTAAAATCCATGACAAAACACCGTTGAGGTTACTAACATTCTCGAAGAAATCGAAATACTAAAATAAAACAAACACTCACCTGCTGGATGAGAACTCACCCAGTGACATCAACCCGCTCTACAAAATCCCCACAAACAACCAGTACCGAGTTACAAGCTGAATATGAAGTATATGCTTTTAAAGTACTCCACACCCCAAATCCAAAGTTGAGGAAGACTGAGATCTCGGGTATTTTATTTTTATATTATAAATATTTAATTACTTACTTTTGCGAATAATCTCTATAATCTATGCACTTTTGTTTTATACTAGCTATTTATTGCAAGTGAGAATTAGACTCTTAACCGTTCAGACAGAAGAAAAATAGAAACTGCAAAAATGAAGTTTTTACGTTCAGTAGCAGGTATGACAATGTTCGACAGAAAAAAAAGAAGAAATTAAAAAAAAAAGGTAATTTTTAAAATTTAACAAATAGAATTGACAATATGAGAAACAACTGGTATGAACATGTTAAAAGAATGCCTACAGGTAGAATCCCCCAGCTGTTATTAAAATACAAACCAATAGGACATAAAAGTGTTGGGCGCCCATTTACTATATGGGAAGATTCATTAAATCCCACTTGATGTGCAAACAGGTCAAAAGGCCTAATTTCATGAAGTAGAACAAGAAGAAGAAGAAGACTAGCTATTTACCCGGCGGTGCCTAGATACTTATTAATCTCAATCGCCTTTTATCTATCTACTTAGCAACCCTGAAAACTAAAGATTCTATACCAAGTCTTCCAAATGCTGGCCCGCGGAATGCATGCGGCACTTCAAGCTAATTCAAATAGCCCACGAAGATCTCTTACTTACTTACTCACTGGCACTATCCAACCCGTAGGTTCATGGCCGCACGGACATAAGCTCTCCATACATCCCTATCCTGAGCTAATGCTTTCCAATCATTCCCTGTACAATCTACTTCCCTCAAATCATAGTTAATGTTATTCTCCCACCTCATTCTTGGTCTACCAACTGGGCGTTTTCCCTCTGGCTTACCTACAAGAAGCTTCCATGCAAGTCTTTCATTTCCCATACGTGCAACATGTCCTGCCCAACACAGTCTACGAGACTTAACTGTTCTTATTATATCTGGCTTCCTATAAAGACCATGTAGTTCATTGTTATGTAGTCTTCTCCATTCACCTGTCTGTTCATCTCTCGTTGGTCCAAAAATTTTCCTAAGTACTTTATTCTCAAATACTTGTAATCTCCTTTCCTCCCTTAAAGTAAGAGTCCATGCTTCGCACCCATATAATATAACTGGTAGAATAATAGTTTTATATATTTTCAGTTTAACGTTTTTTGAAAGGAGTTGGGACATCAAGAGTCTCTGCAATGCATAATAGCACGCATTTCCAGAATTGAGCCTATGTTTAATTTCTTTGTGCATCTCATTCCTATTTGTGATCATTGTTCCTAGGTATTTGAATTCAGCCACTTCCTCAAAATTTCCCTCATTTGTCATTAGCTGTCCATTTCCATTATATAATGAATTTCTACATGTGGCCATATATTTAGTTTTATTGATATTTACTTCCAGTCCTAATTTCTTCGTATTACTTAATAGTGTGTGCGTGTTCACGAAGATCTCGCTTATTGTAATGTGATGTAATATTTTCAATTAAAACGTTTTAGAAGGATTTTTAAGAACTGTGACTCCTTTTATGGTACATATTTATCCTTTATTCCACAGCATATTATATGAAACTGTTAATAATTATATTAGTCATTGTACATTTGAAATCAATTTTGTATTTGTTGATTCTGTACTGTGATATAGCCTTACATGTTCATCTCCAAAAAACTCCTAGCAGCGAGAGAAAGTTTATTTATGTCACCATGTCATGTGACCAAGGGAAGGCTAACGAAATGACTTCTCTCTCCTATATTCTTCTTCGGTGTAATTGTGTTTTCTAATAGTCAGATTGAATATGCATACTACTTGTAAAATAATTATGTATTATTAAAATTTTGATAAGAGAATATTCTAATTGGTTGCCCTCCACCTGATCAGAAAATACATTTCTGGACCCTTGTTCATTATAACTGGACACCACTGTTTTATATTAATCCCGGTAATTTTGTACATTGAATTGAAGGGTTTTTGACAGTAACATGCTACACAACATTCTGTTAAGAAATGTCATTTAAGATTTAAGATTTAAGATTTAAGATTTATTTAGCCTGGTGGAGTTAAGGCCATGTGGCCTTCTCTTCCACTCACCAGGACAAACATATATTACATAAGAATATAACAATCTTAATGAACTCTAATATTAAACACTAAGTAAAAATTTGATCAAAAGATAATATCTAATATACATATTACGATCTATAATACAACCAGTTAATATTAGTTAAAATTAAGACTAAAACTAATAATAAAATGTATACAAGCAAGACATATTAAATTGTCCCTGTCTAGTGTATATAAAAAACAGGAAAATAATGAGATATAGAAAACTAATTTTACGATTATACAATATTAAAAAACAAAACAAATAAAAATATGTTATTCTTAATATTATTTACATAAATAATTAAAATATATTAATATTGCTAAAAGAATACTATCAGTGAGGTGTATAAGTCAGTTTGTTATTAAATAATTCTTTAGTTTGTTTTTGAAGGATGTTATAGTTTGACAGTCTCTGACATAGGGTGGAAGGGAATTCCATGTTTTGGTAAGTGACACCGTAAAAGATAATGAATAATATACAGTGTGATGAGGCGGGATATAAAGGACAATGTGCTGATGGGATCGAGTGTCAAGATTATGTGTGTCGGATAGTCTGATGAAGCGGCGTGATAAATAATTAGGCGATGATGTGTGAAGTATTTTATAGAGTACAATGATAGTAAATAAATGTGTTGAAATATCTATAAAATCATTTGTAAGTTCGCCAGTGATGATCTAAACATAACACACAATGTAATAACAACAATACTGTCCAAGTAGTATTTATAATTTTTGCAACATTAAAATCCTTATACCTCAGAAAGAACAATATGTGGCTTATCATGTTATTGCCGTAAGCCCTTCAATTATTCGTTCCTTCTCTCACACCATGATAAGCGTGGACTTGAACGTCATCGGTATGACGGTAGTCAGCATTCATCTCAGCGATCCCCAAAACTTTGGATCCGACACTAAAATGTTATTTATTTGAACATTTTACATGTCAGCCCTCTTTCACTCCCTAGAGTCCAAGATGTCAAGAGACTCTCATTAAATATAGTAGCGCTGGCAAAAACAATGTCTCATATACATTATATAATATAGTTTTATGTGTGACCATATATTTAGCATAATTGGAGGAATAAAATCGTTTTATATATTTTACAAATATTGGACTTAATAAATCATTATCATCATAGTACATTCACAAATTTAGGTCATTTGTTGACCTGTGTACCACCACCTCGCGGTACAACCCGTTTTCATAAACGAGGCTCTGATGACCGAGTCACGGCGGTATAACCGTTCCATCGCGTACTGAGTAAATGCGGTATCCTAATGTCTGTCCAGAGACTAAAAGGTGGCAGCCCTACTACTGGACTACTTAGCGTCGGCCAGTAACTCGTCCTAAGGAACTTCAACACTACTTTCAAGTCTCAACATGAAAAAATCCAGAAGGAATTGAAATATGACGACTTAATAAATGATAATTTAAAACCACATCTTGAACAAAAACATTCAAGACTCTAATTATCATATAAAACTCTCGCCCTCCCGACTTTCCTGTTTGGAAATGAAATCTGGGTACTAAAAAAAATAATGATATCGCCAGATCAAGAGCTGCAGAAATGAGATTCATGCTCCAAACTGCAGGATATACTCTACTTGATCATCAGATGAAGTAAACATTTTAAAAGAACTCCACATGCAAGATTTAAAAGAAAATATATTCACCTATTACTCGACCGCGTTAACTTTTTAGCCGGTGAGGGGAAGCAATGGCGCTAGTGGTGAAGATGGGGAAAGTGTCTCCTTCCACCGTTGGTACAAGCGAATGACTGGGTAAGTGGTATAATCAGTGGCAAACTATAGTGGTAGGCCTACTTGAAATAGGAGATGAAGTTAATGAAAGATCGTCAGAGTTTGTCTGCCTACGGGTTTCTGGATAATGTGACGTACAGAGAAATTAAATCAGCACTGATTTCCAGCTACTGTCCGTCATACTTAAATGTGTATATACTGTGAATATAGGGTCTAACTTTCGCACTTTACATTGTCATTAACAACTGACTATACACGACTAACGAAAAATGAACACTGCCACTGCAATCTAAGACGAGGGTCTGCTACCTCCAACCTCTACTCACCCTTACCACATTCTTTTAGTTCGTAGTTTTTCAGTATTGAAAGTTAATGTGGTCGAGAGACAGATGGCTGCAACATATATCTCAAAAGTCACCAATTAGGATCCCTAATGCAGTTCTTCGGTATCGCCCACGAGAACGACGACCTGGACGCCCACCAAAACGACTTTTAGACCCTGTCCAGAAGAGACCAAAACAAGTCAACATTTGGCCTATATTCATGAATGATGGAGATATAGTTTTACTTTAACATTTGTTTAGTTAAGTTGGCAGGACGAGAGTCCCTATAATACCGGAACATAACAGCATACGTTTTCGGTGTCGAGGCTTTATCTTTCTGCACCTCATTCCAGTTCGTAATTATTATTCCTAGTATTTTGCATAATTTATAATTATAATAATACAATTATTATACTACAATAATTTTTTATAGTGTCTTGGCTTACAGATTGTAATTTGAGAAACGTATAGGAACTACGTAAAGTTGGGAATTTTATATTTAATGCCTTACTGAGTTTTCTAACTCAGTATAATCTGATCCAATCTCGCTCTGTCACGAACATACATATTAATTGCTTTTTCTGTTACGTTACAACCAAGCAAGTTTAAACTTTCACAACTCGATAAAGTTTTAGGACTGAATATTCTATGTGTAAAATTGATTCTGCACTATAAAGAATTAAAATTTAAAACTATTCAAATATGGAACAGTATTTAACTTCCAACTTCTTACTCATAGCCTAATATTCAAGTCTATGACCACTTAAAGTAGCATATATCATCGTATTCGTAACCTAATTGTTTTGCGTATACATTATTTGCAGAGTGTATGTTTGGCAATCATTCCTACACAACTAGAGCATGACATTTGTAGGCGGTCAAATACTGCCTTATTCCCGCCTGCTCTCTTAGGCGAGAACGGCTGAGAGGGAGTGTGTCACGAGAGTCTCAAGTACTGAAAATAAGAGCTCGAGAATCAGAAGTCCCGGGATCCTCGCAGTGAGTTCGAAGGAAGAAGTCATGCAGTGTTCGTGCCACATATGAAATGTTTACTGCATATACAAAGCCGTATGTTTCTCAATAGCCAATTAAATTCCTTCTTTCACGAATAAACGTTTATTATTATCACTATTATTTATTTATTTTACCTGGTGGAGTTAAGACCGTAAGGTCCTCTCTTCCACTTCACCAGGGTTAAATTATACACATAATAACATATTATGAATTATCTACCTGTTGATTAATAATACATAATAGGCATATGCTATATAATATATAGAGTTGTTAATGAAAAAATGAATAATAATGATAATAATAGTAATAATAATAGCCTATAATTTGATTGAGTAATTGAATTGGTAAAGAAATATTGAATAATAATAAAAATATATATGAAACATGATTATAGTCCTGTAAGGACATTAATAATAGTAATAATAATAATAGTAATAATAATGGTAATAATAATAGTAATAATAATAATAGTAATAGTAATAATAATAATATCAATAATATTAATAATAATAATATCAATAATATTATTAATAATAATAATATCAATAATATTATTAATAATAATAATAATAATATCAATAATATTATTAATAATAATAATATCAATAATATTATTAATAATAATAATAATATCAATAATATTATTAATATTATTATTATTATTATTATTATTATTATTATTATTATTATTATTATTATTATTATTATTATTATTATTACTTACTTACTTACTTACTTACTCACCCGTAGGTTCATGGCCGCGCGGACATACGCTCTCCATACATCCCTATCCTGAGCTTAATACTTTTCAATCATTCCCTGTATAATCTACTTCCCTCAAATCATAGTTAATGTTATTCTCCCACCTCATTCTTTGTCTACCAACTGGGCGTTTTCCCTCTGGCTTTCCTACAAGAAGCTTCCATGCAAGTCTCCCATTCCCCATACGTGCAACATGTCCTGCCCATCGCAGTCTACGAATTATAATAATAATAATAATTAATTATTATTATTATTATTATTATTATTATTATTACCGAAATATAAATCTATATAACATTTAAGGTTTATTTATGAAATATTTAAGTTTCATTCCATATAAAATCGGCAAATATATATATATATATATATATACATATATACAGGGTGTAAATATGTTATACCACACAAATTTAACTGCATGTAGAGGGGCATTAAATGAGCAACTTGAGATAATGAACTAATGGTCTAAAGATAAAAATGTCAAAGTTATGATTACATTTGTAAAATGGTTGGTACGCCACTGATTATTTCAAATTAAAATGTAAATAATACGATAAGAGACTGTAACTGGCAACATGTGTGCGCCTTTAGCTCAGTGGTTATAGCAGCTTTACTACCGACGCAAATGTAATATTGATGCATTAAATTCGAAACTACGTACAGTATGTGTACACTTTTTTTCTTCTTCCGTTATTATGTATGTACTGAATATCAGTTTTATGTAGTAGATTTACTTCTGGTTTAATTGTTTATTTATTATTTTACAGAATACGGTATTGGAATGTTGGCGCAGTACATAAGTTACAAAACGTATTGTTTTGAATTATTTGAAAGGTTTGTAATAATAATGCACATACTGTAGAATACAATAGGTTTTGTAAATAAAATGTGCAATTGTACTGAACATGAAAAGGTACAGTTATGTACATAATGTTATTGGGAAATAAATGACAATACACTTGAGTAAATCAGAAAAAAATAATATCAGTGTTCGAATCTCAAATCCACCGCTTTGACCATTAAGCCACACGTTAACTACACAGATTCTGCGTGTTTTCACTCTGAGCTAATGCTCTTATAGTACCAATCCAACTGTATCCAGTGCAGTGGCGTGCGATCATCTGCTAAATTAAGCATTTTAAGCAATTTGATAATCCAATATTTCATAAACGTTGTTGATGAATTATTAGCAATCAGGATCTCGAAATTAATACTGAGATCTGAAGTTATTCTAGTATGATTTTTCATCCTACTTTGCTCTCCTGTTGATTTATCTTTATCAAATGTCGATTACTTAGATTTCCTATAACTCACCTATTTTCCCTTGTAGACCATTGGTTCCCTATCTCATATAACTTATATAATACCCCTCTGTAAGCATTAATCTGTGCGGTATAATTCATTTGCACCCTGCATATATATAAAAAGAAAACTGAACTTGAATATTAAAAACTGTAAATTTTTTTAAAGTGGAACGTTATGGAAAGATGGAATGAGGCCGGAACAGCCCATTAGCCTAAACCATGAATGGAAGAAGAAGAAATCACACCATGCCTAAAAACATGTGATACATTTAAATGCAGCATAAAAACCTAACATGGCAGAATTGCTTGCAGTAATTTATAAAGGGGTTATCAAAGTCACAATGTCATTAGATCGATATAAATGAAATGATGCCATTTAGAAAATGGTGCGATATATTCTACTCGAACAATTACAAAACATAAGAATATTTGCAGATATATTGTAGTTTTCAGATTGTAAATATTTGTAAATATAGTGCTGGTATTTTTATCTCCGTAAGATTTGATTTGCATACGAGACGTCTTGGAACCTCTTTCTGGGGTCTATCGATCATAAAATGTAACATGGCCACGAAGCTCAATAAAATATAAATTATGATAACTAAGTTAGGAAAATTCTCGGATTCTCTGTACTAAAAGCAAAATACACTTATATATCTTGAATTATGACAAGCGTTAAATTTCTATGACGAATCTATACTGCACTTTCCATTCCGCTACAATAGTGAGAATGAGAATAAAGGAATTTACACCCGTTTGTCTGATGATGGATGACCGAATTCACTTTACTCCTTCGTTTTGTAACTGTATTGTACAGCGTCTATAGCACGTATCAAAATATTACTAAGGTGTGTTATTATTTATCAGTGACAGACCATGTCATTTTCTAGATTGCAATTGTTATCGGAGAGATTTATTAGTTCGGATCATGGATAATGTTGGGATTCCTTCGTCACGAACGATGGGAGATATGTAAATTATTGGTTAGAGTAAATAAATTGAGTTAGGCCTAATTTAGAGCTCAATGAAGGCATTTATACTGAAGACAGAGAAAATGTGGCTTAACTTTAGAATAGGTTACTATATGCTTTTCCATATATAATGACACTGCTGCACTATATACTTTATCCATTTTTATTAACGTTTCGTAGAATTTTAAATATTTTGCAACGATTCTTAAAACATATTTTATAATTATTAAATATTTACGTATGTACACAAATTGTGATATGTATGCCTCAATGATTTTTAAGTTGTACAGAATCACAGCATACGCGAACGCTTAATGGAACTTCCGCCAGATGGCAGCAAATATACATGATATCGTTATGATCAACATTTGCAATTAATTCCAAAACAAAAGAAATAGATATTTAATTTTAAAAAGTGATATTTTGAGGTTATTTTAATTAAATTATTTTCAGTCTGGACAAGCTGATGATAAAACAGAATTGTTTTGAAATATGTCCAAGAACAAATCAATATTAATATTGAGGTAAGATGATCAGACTGAAAATAATTTAATAATAAATAGATGTTAACTCGCTTCATTTTGCTAAGTCCGGAAGGAACAAGTTAGTGCACACCAGATTAGTTTATGGTTCATTCAGTAATATGCATGTAATTTATTTAGTTAGGTTAAGAAGGGAGAAATTAGTGTATATCCTTTTCTTAAAACCATGTTTGAGAATTTTAATGCGAAGGTTGATCATACAGATTTCACATATATGTCCTGCTATCTGGCGGAAGTTTTATTAAGCATTCGCGCATAAAAATTCATCGAGTAAGTGACTAACCTATTCTAAAGTTTTTTTTTTTTTTTTCCATGAAAAATTTAATACTAATAAAATGCTAAATAAAACGAGTACACACCCAGTAAATACAACCCTATCTATAGAATCATACAAATCATCATTCAGTAGTTTAAAACTTTCTACTGGTGATGGAACGGGTTTCCGAAACGCCTTATAGTTTTAAAAAATTAACGAATTTGAGGAAAATGGCACCTAACAGATATTAATTCCATTATTTTTCCATTCCATTATTGCAGTTAATTCTCTCACCCGATCCTTACAGTGACACGAACTGTCGGGAGAGGGATTATAATGGATCACACACACAATTCTTTAACCATACAAGTACATTGAGGGCCTCCCCGAATGAGTGATCAGCTCTTTGTCAGGGTAACCTCGGAGACAACACAACATGCCATTCGCACACACATTCATACTAAACATGGCGAATATGAAAATGGTTATGATGGCCAGATGATATTCTGGGACCATTTTGGCCTTAAAGTTTCCTGACATTGTCTTACAGATGAAGAAAAATCCCGAAGAAAAAGTAATGCAAATTTAATACCGATAAAATTCATTATAAAACTCACTGGCACTATCGAAGGTTGATTTATAAATGGCCACGCGGACATAAGATCTCCATACGTCCCTATCCCGAGCTAAAATTTTCCAATCTTTCCCTATATAATTCAACTCCCTCAAATCATGGTTAATATTATCCTCCCATCTTATTTTTGGTCTATCATCAGGATGTTTACCCTCTATTTTTGCTAAAAGAAGTTTCCATGCCTCCCTTTCATTCCACATTTGTGCCATATTCCCTGCCTATCGTAGTTTACGAGGCTTAACTGTTATTACAAATGGTTTCCCATAAATGTAATGTAGCTTACTGTTATGTAGCCTTCTCAATTCTGTTCGTCTCCCTTTTCTCTTTCTTCCTTTCTCTCTCTCTCTCTCTCTCTCTCTCTCTCTCTCTCTCTCTCTATATATATATATATATATATATATATATATATATATTGAGATAGAGAGAGATTTTGTGTAATTTTTAGATAATTCTCTCTCTGGAATGTACATAATATCTCTTGAGATATATACAGGGCAAGTCAAAATGTTGTGCAGGTTTTCAGAAATTTATTATGTGAAATGTAATGAACATATAATATCGTGAGACATATTGTATGAAAGGTAAACTCTCAAAGTTTAGTTGTCCACTTCTAAAGTTCCGCGTTCACCCGCAAGATATCAACAGCAGAGCAGTAAAGGAAAATGGCGTTGACTGGGGATCAGAAGTCTTTCTGTGTGCTTGATTACCATGTAAACAACTCTGTGACTAGTGTTCAACGACATTTCCGTACCAGATACGATAAAGACCCGCCGGATGGGAGATCCATTCGTAAGTGGTACACACAATTTAGGGATTCAGGCTGTATCTGTAAACGAAAATCCACATTACCATGGCAGTGTTCGAGACCATTTGAATACGGCTTTACCACAACGCTGGATAGGCCGTGCATCTCAGGGTGATCAACAACTCATTCATTGGCCACCTCGTTCACCAGATCTAACCCCGTGTGATTTCTTCATGTGGGGTCTTGTAAAGGATCATGTTTACGTACCACCACTTCCAACAACACTGCATGAACTGCGTGCCCGCATCACAGCAGCCATTGCTGATATCGACCGCGGACTGCTACAGAAAGTTTGGCAGGAGATTGAATATCGGCTTGACATCTGTCGTGTAACAAAAGGCGCTCACATAGAACATCTGTGAATATTTAAAAAAAACTTTGAGAGTTTACCTTTCATACAATATGTCTCACAATATTATATGTTCATTACATTTCACATAATAAATTTCTGAAAACCTGCACAACATTTTTACTTGCCCTGTACTCGTATATAATCAGAGAGTCCACCGCTGTGATCTCGAGGTAGCGTGCTGCCTTGTCACGCAGCGGGCCCGGGTTCAATCTCCGGTCGGGGCAGTTTTTCTGGGTGAGGTTTTTATCGGGGTTTTTCCTCACCTGTAAGACAAATGTCAGGAAAACTTTAAGGCCCAAACGGTCCCCGAAATCATATGGCCTTCATCATCATCATCCTTATCATTATCATCATCACCATCATCCTTCACCGGTGTGGAAAGCAACGGGAAGCTACCACACCTACACAATTCCCTAGTAAAGCTGCAAGCATAGCATGAAAATGCTATGATTGCAGTGAAGGACCTGCCTTCGGGCAGAATTACTATGGATGGATAATCAGAGAGATATATAGACTACATTGTGTAAATTCAAAAGAGAGTGGGAAAGGCGATGAGGGGTGTGATGTAGATATAGTGATAAGATGAGAGAGTGAGAGAGTGCTTGGTTATGGATTGAGGGGTCGAGAGAGTCAGATGATAGAGAGATAGAGAGAGAGAGAGAGAGAGAGAGAAGAGAGAGAGAGAGAGAGTGTATGTGTAAGAATGACTACGAGAGTGAGAATATACGTGGATGTGTGTATAAACTAGAATTTTTCATGTTTAACATAATATCAAAGCATTGAATTCAGAGTTCCAGAGACTCGCGATACGATGTGATGCTCTGACTGTAACAATGAGTGAAGACAATCAATTACTAATACCTATAGAGTGGTCCATTTGTCTGGGTTGAATAGAAGTAAAATACAATTGTAACGACACAAACAGAATGGAAACACCAGCCGCGTTTTATCCGCGGGAAAATAATGATTGCAACTCTCTCGACAAAAAGAAGATAAAAAAATGTTTCATTCTGTTTCTCCAATTAAGACGAGTGACCCCAAAAAAGATCTGCAATGTGTATCTATTTTAAATCAGTCTTTCTTCTCTCTCCGAAATACAGTTTAACAAATAATAATAATAATTTATTATTATTATTATTATTATTATTATTATTATTATTATTATTTTATTAGGATTATTCCATACTACAATGGTTCCCCCATGGTGATTCGAACCAGCCCAAGGGTTAATTAATATTTATTTTTGATTAGGGTAATCTCGAGTTTTTTAGAGCTACTAAATTAATTAATTTATTGTTTCGTAGCTCTGCTCAAAAGCATCTTGTCTTAACCACTCACTGTCAGCTACGGAGCGGCACAATATAAGTAAAGTAAAGTAATCCCACAACGGGCCTCAGGATGCCGTTAGGGTAGTAGGAGAATTAAGGCTCCCACTTTTCTGGACAACGACACTTGATGTCAGCTGGGTTGTCAGCCCTGCGTAACGGCCGCCTTTACCCCAGAACAAGTGTCTGGTACCCATTTTCGTTAGAGGCTGAGTCGACCCCAGGACCATAGTGCCGCCAGAGGTTTTGGGTCAGTTTAAAAATCAATCATCGTCATCCGGTATCATGACAACTACCGCCGTCTTCCGGAAACCAAACGACATTCCTCTCTGTCCATCCATTGATCTTCCTCCAATCCTCTGATATTCATAGCTACTTGTACCTCTTGTATCCAAGTTTTCTTCGGTCTTCCTCTATTCCTCCTTTCTATTGGGATCCATTCCATAACAATTTTAGGCAATCTTTGCTCTGGCGTTCTTTTGGCATGGCCACACCACTGTAATATTTTATTTTCTATAATGACTATGATGTCCAGCTCCTCTTGTACACTCATAATTTCCATTATTTATTTATTTATTTCGTCCGGCTGATTTCCATGAAGCTTCTCAGTAAGATAAATGTCTCCTGGAAGCGTTACGAGCGCTTCGCAGAACAAGGATGGTGGAAGGGCTGCTTCCTCTGAGCCTCCAAACATGCTCCTCTGGGTATCCACCCCCCAAGAGAGCACTGCTTCTTCCGCTCTTCAAGCCCTACAAGTTTAGCTGTGCTATTCCTTGTCGCCCTGTTGACCGTTGAAGACTTGACGAAGATGTGGCCGCCCAATATGGATACAGACGTCATTCCTTCGTTGTGAGCTATACTTAATTCCCCTCGCCTCTTACCTACCAGCAAGATTAACCTAAGTCAATCTTCTCCAGTAGGGTCGTCTGGTTCATCGGGTACTAAGCCCCCCCCCACGTCAAGGTGATAGCTCCTGGGGGGGGATGGAATGAGTAAGGAGAGATATCCATTGTTGCAAGAAATTATCAAGCAAGAGGAAGACTTGATGTTGGAAGACCTAGAAGACGTTGGGCTGATGCATTATGAAGTCGGAACGGGCAATTGCCTAATCCCTGGAGTGATGATGATGATTATTATTATTATTTATTTCGTATTCTATCCATTCTAGATTTTCCAGCTGATCTTCATAAAACATCCATTTCTGCACTTAAAATTATTTTCGTTTCCCTGGCAGGAATTTGCCAGACTTCAGAACAATTATTATTATTAATTTTGTTACAGCATCACACTTCTATTGCTTCAAATTTTCTTTTTTCTTTTTTTTTTTTTTTTTTTTTTTTTTGTAAAGAAATTCGGTATATTCATTTTAAATGAAATGAGAACGGTATTGTCTGAAAATCAGCGAATCAGCCCATTAGGGGTAGGAATTTGCCTCAAAACCGAAATTTTAAAAATCGTTCTAGTGGCCGACATTACTTTCTTTCGTAACGAAACTGACATATAACATTTGAATAAATAAGATAGAGTTGGTTAATAAGCAAAATCAGACCAATTAGATGGGGTTAATCAAAAAAAGCTGACATTTTAATGGAAAGATTTCACCGCTCTAGCGATCACTTGTTATTTCGCAACGAAACACGGTATATAAGATTTAACTATCATAAGTAATGTCACGAGTGAATTTATCTAGAGGATTTGGAAACCAAGAGTGACATTTGTTAGGACTATTTAAATAATAAAATTAAGCTGTTTACTCACAAATAAGTATTTAAACACAGTTATTTTAAAATATTTATATATTTAATGTAAACGGCGATGTTTGAAAACAAATCAGAAATGTGTAGTTATGTTTCAACTTGATCATATCATTTATTATCAAATAGGATTACAATATTGTAAGAATGTACCCTAGTAGAGAAGAAATGAAACATCAAACTATAGATAACTAACATTATAGGTTTTAAATTATTTTTTTAGTAAATAACTCAGTAAAATCATCATTTAAAAATGCATTTATTGAACACACAATTATCAAATGTGTAGTTCGAAAGAATCTGTTCATCATCATCATCATCATCATCATCATACAGGGATTAAGCCTGTTGGCTCGTTCCGGTTTCATGAAAGCTAGAATTGTTAAAATTGTTCAGACCGTCTTCTGTGTGGGTGTCCAACATTTTTCCTTACGTGCGGTTTATAATTTAGCAATAATTTTGGAAATCTTTCTTCTGGCATTCTATCAATATGTTCTTTCCAGTCGTTCCTATATTTAATTATTCGGTCTGTAAGTTTGAAAATATTTAGTTCCTTTTTTATATCTTCATTCCTTTTCTTATCCAGCAGAGTATATCCTGCTATATTTTTTTAAAAATCTCATCTCAGCTGCTTCCAATCTTTGTTCTTGTCTTTTAGTGATCGTCCAACATTCTGATCCATACATAAATACAGGAACAGCCATTACTTTATAAAATTTGCCATATGCAATGTACTTGTTGGAGAATCAGTCACTGCAAAATAGTGCTCTGATCTGTTCAGAATATTAAAAAGGAGGAACTTCCTTTATCACAAAAGCAGGTGGTGGTAAAGAGAATTCGATAAAGAATGAGAGAAACACGACTGTCATTGGTTGTAAAACAAATTTCCTTAAAACGTGATTGGTCATTGACTACCATTTGGGTCATGAGTTAAATAGTCAAAAAAAATACATATTCTTAAAATCAATAAAACTGAATCATGTGAAGTAGAGATTTATCAGAAACCTAACATTTTAGAATTGATCTACTGACCGCCATTTTTTTCGCAAGGAAACTGGACACGTACCGGTAACGTTTGAATAAGAAAAGTAAGATCATATTCAATAATTAACAAAATTAGACCCTAAGGAGCGGGAGTTAACAAGAAAGCTGAAATGTTGGTGAGAACATTTTCAGTGTTCTAGCGGCCACAATTAAACTGCCTACGTACTATTTAATTAACAACAGAAAGATGTGTTCCGCAAACCAGGAAAATCGGGTCATAAATTTGACTTGCTGAGGACTGCCAGACGGACGTTTACGTTTTCCTTCCATCCATCCATAGTAATTCTGCCCGAGGGCAGGTTTTTCACTGCAATCATAGCATTTTCATGCTATGCTTTACAGCTTTACTAGAGAATCACAGGTGTGTTAGCTCCCCGTTGCTTTCCACACCGGTGAAGGATGATTATGATAAGGATGATGATGATGGCCGGATGATTTTCGAGGACCGTTGGGCACTAAGCTTCCTGACATTTGTCTTACAGATGAGGAAAAAACTCGAAAAAACCTCACCCTGGAGCCCATCCCGACCGGCAATCGAACCCGCGCCCGCTGCATGACAAGGCAGCACGCTACCTCGAGGCCACAGCGGTGGACATGTTTTCCTTAGTGCTCGATTGTTTTTATATCATTCACTACGTTTTTCTTCGTCATTACATCTAAACAAGTCGTCTATTTATGTCCTTTCTCAGAGTCATATATTCTGTCTTGGTTTCTTGCTTCCCTGAGCAATGTTTTTGCAAAACGTATCTAACAAAGTAAGTAAAAATAATATGTCGAATCAGTACAACGCAATGCATTTTTTTTTGCATTCTTTATCTAATTTAAACTTCCTCAAAGGACAAAGAACTTCTTTGCAACCTGCTGACTTAGCTGAGCCCCAAGTCCCTAGTTGTTTGGTCAATTTAATCGGAAAACTCAATCGATTGCATCTTTCTCTTCCTCAAGAAAAGGGTTTAGATTAAAAAAAGCTCTCGGTTTTTTAAGGAGGAAGATAACAGGAATAAGGCGGTAGTTTTTTTATAATCTTGCTTAAATAGTGAACACGTGAAGTGAACCTGGTATCTTGCCAAAGTTTCGAGTAAATATAAGTAGACAAGAAAAAGGAAAAAGTCGATATGATTTATTGAGATATGAAATGTTAAATGAGTTATGGTCGAGACAATGATGTTTAATATCAATATTAATAGCATTACTTCTGAAATATGAGATCAGAAACAGATTCCAACAAAATTTATGACTTTTTTGTCTATTCTTATAATTTGCAATCTAATGTTTTTTCTCTTACTATTACTTGAAATATGATGGAGAACATTTGGAATATATATGTGCCCATAAAGTCCCAGTGCATTTTAGGATAATGTAGTCAAAATATAACAATAATTATAATCTATAATAACTGCAGTCAAGAAGTAAAGCAGAGGATAGAAATGGCAAAATAAGCTTTTAACGAGAATAGAAGCATTTTCTGCCGACCTTTGGCAAAATAATTACGGAAAAGGCTAGTAAGTGTTCTGTGTGGAGTGTATCATTGTATGGTACAGACACTTGGACATATGACGGGATGAGGAAAAGCGACTGGACTTTTGAGAAGTGGATATGGAGAAGGATAGAGCGTATAAAATGGACAGACAAAATAAAAAATGAAGATGTGTTAGTCAGAGTGATTGATGGAAGATCAATGCTGGAACTCATAAATGAACGGAAAATAAAATTGGTTTGGCCACCAGCTAAGAAGAAAATGCCTACTGACGGATTCCCTAGAAGGAATGGTCAACGGAAAGAAGGGTAGAGGCAGAAAAAGACATCAGATGATAGACAATATTAAAATAAATGGTTTGTATGCGGATACAAAAAGGAAAGCTGAGTTAAAGAAAGAGTGGAGAATGCTGAGTTTGCAGTGAAATACCTGCTCTTGGACACAACACTATGTATGTATATGTACAGTGAGATTCTTGAAGGAAGCAACCGTTTGCCTCTCTATAGTCCACAGACGAAGAGAATGAAAGCACGGGACAAAGAGGGGGCACGGGGAATTGCTAGTGATACAATGGCATACTACCTGAGAATAAAGGAACACTCATGACGTATGAAATACCTACTGCTTTCATTCACTTCGTCTGTGGACAGTACATGGGCAACCATCCTCTCTCATAAACGGGTGAGTAGGTAAGCGGTAGCGTCCCCCAAAATTTTCACTGTATCTACTACAAAGTAATTGGGGGCATTCAGTAGCCAAAGCGCTGCAAAAGCGCTTTAGCGCTTTATCTGCAGCATACCATTCAGCGGGCAATAAAGCGCTCTAGCGGACTTGCAGCTACTGCAGCGAAGTAAAAGTAGGCTGCAGATAGAAGAAACCGCTGCATACATTGTGATTGGCTGGTTCATTCAGTTTAAACATGGCGTCTTTCTCCATAAACAATTTATGTTTGATGTACAAATTTTGTGTTATTTATGTCTGGACATTAATATACGAGTTATTCGAGGTGGCTAACCGTTTTAGACGAACATAAGTGATATATTAAGTAAAACTAAAGACAGTGATAATCTTAAGATTGTTATCAAGATCAAGAATTTACGATTATAACCTCTTTTCATGCAAATCATTGTGTTATTGACGAGTGAATGTTTTTATTATGAAAATTGTATCCGCAGATGATTCATTCGCTAATACCTGGTGCCAAGTTAATTATAATTTTTGTTTTCAAGATATATGAAATACATTAGAATAGTATGATTGTGTTCATGGGGTCATTTCTGGAAGTGCTACAGTGGTTGTCGAACCAATTTTCTCTACAGATAAAACGAACATTTGTACTATTCTTTAAATGTGCAACACAATAAGAAAATTGTGTAATGGACAAAGAGATGAACTGTGTAATCTTATGTTTGTAATCTTTTCTGAATAAAGAGTTTTGTGAAGTATCGGCCATAACTTGAATTCAAATATTACAATATTCTAGATTTCTTATCTAAATTTGAACAGTGAAGATACAAATACTCAGTGTGATGTGCATAAATAAAATTTAATTACAGCTAGAGTTGGTTAATGTATTAACAAAAAATTTTGCACTCGGCATAGGATTTTTAATCACAGCTGATCCATTATTATTTAATCTCCAACTTTATATACTATGTCCTATCATTGAGATACTGAGAGCCGTTACTTGAACCAGGTATGAATAATTTTCACATTAATTCCCAATTTATCATAAAATGAAATGTGGTGTTATATCTTTTAATCCAAATGCATGTAGTCTCTCGTATGGGATATTACTATTCACTGTATATTACCATTAATCTTGGTGGTAAATGTTTTTCATATTATTATAAATAATTCAGTGATATACTATTTAGTGTAGCACTTAACTTTACTAAGAAAGTGGCATTGCTAATGTTAGAATTATATTAATAATGTCTTTAAGTATGGTGAGTGAGAGGTTATCTATAATTAACTGCTGTTATGACAGAATTTCACATACATGGTAGGAAATTACATATAATGTTTTGGTTTTATTTTAGCCATAAATATTATGGTAGTTACTCTTATAAGTAATTAATATTATCAGATGATGCAAAAAAAGTTAATTAATTATTAAGAAAACTATTTAAATTATTATAAATTAATATTCTTCTTTGTTTTCATTCCTATTCCTTGACAAATTTAAAATAAAGATGAAGTAAGTATGTTTGAGGTTGAAAAAATACAATGACGCCTTCCTTTATACAATTGTTTGGTTGCTGTACTTAGGTCATGTCTTGCACCACATACATTAATTTTGCACATATGCCTGTACTTCCTGCATTTTCTAGTGTAACCCCTATTCCTCATAGATTTAAATATAGACCTAAAAGTGTCAAATATTATGTAAGAAATCACATGAATAAAAGGCTGAACAATTGAATAAAATTTACCCTACAGCCCACCTGGCAATACTTTTAGTGTGGTTATTAAATATATGTGTTATGTGATGATGAAGGAGCAATATATGCATCACATAGGGAATTCGCAGGAGTGATGTTTAAATATAATAAAATAATATCAAGTTGTGTCCAAATCAGGGTCAGATCAAGTGATTAGATTAAGCCCCTATATTTATAGAGGTCTGTAATTAACTAGGGTGCAGGCTGACTACATCTGATGAACGAAATGGATGTTATGAAAATGGGGAAAGGTGGAATAAAATTGTGGTAGGGGAAAATGGGAGAAACCCTGAAAGAACATGCCGTAGATCCGTTTCCTCCACTACAAAATCTACTTATAATGACCGAGATTAACCAAGTTAAAAAAAGCTACTCTTACTAAAACACAAATTAATATGATTAAACTAATAATAAACATTATAAATAAGGTTCTCGAGAAGCCAGCGGTGAGAGGCGAGCGTCTAATCGCTTGCGTCACGGAGCCGCCTGATATATTAATAATTAAAAAAATACCAATTTTCTCGTTATAATAATATTTTATTTTAAACGATCTATTCGTCGATTTTATAAATTACATACATTAAAATAAATCGTAAAATCTGTATAACCCTATTAGCATTATGATTAATTTCAATAACATCGCGAAGTAATATGAGTAATGAGCCAATGAACAAATTTAAATTTGGCGGTATAGCTGCATGCAGCGGTCCATTCAACAGACTCCTTAAATTTTCGCTGCAAATGGCAGCCATTTTTGCTAAAGCGCTAAAGCGCTTTACTGCCCGCTGAATGCGCCCATTGTTCCACATGACCTCCATAAATCTCAAAACACGTTTGCCAACGACGCACAGTCGCCCGGAAAACATTCACCAACATACCCTCTGTAATAATTTCATACGCTTGGCGCACTTGCACAATATGGATCTTGGTTCTATATTCTTGTTGCTTGATGAACTATCTATCTATCTATCTTCGGGTTTTTACAGCTGCTGCCGTCTTCCCGTGCCAAACCTCCAAAGCCTACGGTCTTGGGCATCTTCGATGCTTAGCCCTCTAGCTTGCATTACTGTCTTCATGTTTTCCTTCCATGTTAACCTTGGTCTTCCTCTTTTCTTCTTTCTGTTAGGATGCCATTCATATAGTTGCTTCGGCCATCGCTCATCTTCCATTCTTAAAACATGTCCTAACCACTTTAATTCCTTTTCCTCAATTCTTTCAATTATGCTTTCTTCTGCTTCCATTTTGTTTCTAATTTCCTTATTTGTGACACGTTCTAATCTAGACTTTCTGGCACTTCTTCGTAAATAATCCATTTCTAGAGCTATTAGTCTATTCTTGTAGTACTTATTGATTGTCCATACCTCACTTCCGTACATTGCAACAGATTCCACCAATGTTTTACCTATATATTTTTTTGTGTCTTTCCAAATATGCTTATCCCACCATATGGAATTTAATGATGATATTATTTTGCTACTCAATTCAATTCTATGTTTTATGTTCTCTTTGCCTATACCTTCGATGTTATCCATAATCATTCCCGAATATTTAGTTTGTTTCACTTGCTTTATTTGGATTCCATCTTCCAATACTAAGTTTTCTCTTTCATTGCTATTTATTGCCAGATATTCTGTTTTTTGTAAATTTACTGTGAGACCCCATGATTCATATGTGCTTTTCAACCTTTTTATCATGAATTCCATATCAAAATTGTCCTGCGCTAAAACCAGTTGATCATCGGCAAATTGTAATGTCAGCAAAATCTATTGCCTATTGGGATCCCCATACCTTTGCAGCTTTGTTTCCATTTCGTTAATATAAATTCTACATAAATATTAAATAAAATTGGTGATAGACTGCACCCTTGTTTCAATCCCTTTGAGGTGTTTATAGGATTAGACATTATATTTCCCATTTTAACATAAGCGGAGTTATCTTTATAGGTTTGTTTAATAATTTCTATTAGGTTTCTGTCAATATTGTATTTCTCCAATACTCCCATAATTTGTTCCTCGGAATTGAGTCATAAGCTTTCTCTAAATCTATCATTGTCAAATGGGTTTCTTCTCCAACTGCAGTCCGTTTTTCAATTAACTGTTGTATTGCAAATATATTGTCAACACATGACCTTCCTGGTCTGAATCCATTTTGATCTTCTCCTAATTTGTCTTTAACATCTTTTTGTAACTTTGTTTTTTAATAACTTCGTAAATATTCTATATAATGTGTTATTTATACTTAGTCCTCTGTAGTTTTTTGCGTCTCTTCTATCGCCCTTCTTGTATATTGGTACTATGTAGCTTATTTTCCATTCATCAGGAATCTTCTGTATTGCAATGCACTTATTTTACAAGTCCCTCAATCTACCTATTAAATTTTTTGGGCCATATTTAATTAACTCATTTGGTATGTTTCCCGGCCCTGGTGCCTTTTTATTCTTTAGGGTTTGAATTTCTAATTCTATATCTATTGTATCAAATTCCAGGGCGTTCATTTCTATGGATGGATTTTCTGTTGTTTCCATAAACTCATTTCTAGTTTCTGACAGTAAAGCTTTGTAATGTTTTTCTGCGTCTGATTTTGCTAACAATTTATCTTGCTGGGTCCTTGGTTGGTTTTCAGTGTTTTTAGAAATCTCCATACTTCTGATGATTGTGATCCTCCTATATAACTTTCTATTTCTTGGCATTTGCTTTTCCATAATTTGTTTTTTTCTTCTATCACTTTCCTTTTAACTTTGGCGTTGTTCTCTTGTATTCTATCCAATTTTCTGTTGTTTTATTTGCCAACCATTCTAAGTAGCATTTTTTCTTCTTTTTGGTTAATTCTTCAATATCATCATTCCACCAATCTTGGGTATTTTGTTTTTTATTTATTGTGCCTAATGCTTCTTTTGCTGCCGAATGTATTATTTCCTTTAATTGATTATATTCTTCTTCTATGTCTTCCTTGTAATCCAAATTCTCAATTTTAATCCTCAGTCTTTCTTTATATAAGTTTTTGATACTATCCTGATTAAATAAATACAGTTTAAATTTTTCTTCCTGCTTCGGTTGCATTGTTGATTCCCTTGCTTCATCATGCACTTTTTTCCCTGTAGGGAATTTGGGGATGATCTGTGCTGTGAGTAGATAGTGGTCAGAACCACAATTGCTCCTCTTTTAACCCTTGAGTCCTTAATAAATAAGGAAGTATTTTGCTTTACAATTATGTAGTCTATTATTGATTTCTGATTGAGACTAGGTCGTTCCCAAGTAAATTTATGAATATCCTTATGGTCGAAAAATGTGTTTACTATCTTTAATTTATGTTGTTTGCACATCTCTATGATTCTATTTCCATTATCGTTGACTTCTTGTTCCCCATATTTTCCTACTGCTTCATCATTGTTTCTTCTACCCACTTTCCCATTTAAATCTCCCATTAGTATTAATTCTTCATTACTTCGTATTTTCTCAATTTGTTCCACTAATACTGAATAGTACTTTTCTTTCTGACTCTGTGCAGCATCATCTGTTGGTGCGTAGACTGCTAAGAACACCATTGTTCTTCCCATAAGCTTCATTTTAATCTTTAGGCATCTTTCATTAATATGTTCATATTCTGTTATGTTTTTACTGTATTTTTTTTACAAACATTGATACTCCTGCTTTAGCTCTTTTTGATTTATTTACACCTGACCAAAAATGTATGTAGTTTCCTAAATATGAATTTCCCGATCCTTTCTTTTTGTTTCCGTCACTGCTGCAATATCTATATTGTTCTGGAATAATTCTCCTGCTACTTCATTAATTTTGTTTCTAATTCCTCGTACATTCCACGTGCCTATATTCAATGTCCGTTTTCGTTGCTTTTGTCTTTCATACTTTTTTCTGCCCGGCTTTGATTGATTTGGTCTTTTAGCATTTTGTTTTTTTTTTCTAATGTGTGGGGAGCTGGCCCACAGCATAAACCCCCAACCTGGAGGACCAGGAAAATTTCTGTCTGGGTTTTCCTCCCATAGCCTTTGAAGATCCCTCTTCACCGCAAGGCAGCGTTTCTCTATTTCCCTTAGAGATAGGGTTGCCTCTTCCGCCAGATCCGCCGTGATGAAGGACTCCTTCTGCGCCGACTCTGCCGTTGAGGTCTTCACCGTAACCCTGGCTAGGGGCCCTTACAGAGTACTATCAGTCGGAGCCAACTGAACCCTGGTTTTTTAACGAGGTTGTTACTCCTCCCCCTCCTCCTTTCTCATCCGGGCTTGGGACCGGCCATGGCGAAAAAGTCTAAGGATGTGAGCACATCACATGCAAGTGGTCCACAAACTAGAACTCTAAGATTGAGCTGCACGACCAAGCTCAAACCAGGATAACTTAATGGGCCGCATCATCTTCACCGACGAAGACACGTTTCATGTTTATGGACATTTTAATCGAGACGACTATCGTATATGGGCTATCGAGTTGCCCAATGAAACCACCTAGTAGGAAAATAATTCACCAAAAGTGAATGTTTGGATTTGTTTGAATAAACGAAAAGTTTGCGACCCATACATGTTCGCCGAGCAAATAATCACGGGAGACATTTATCTTGATAGGTTGCAACTTTTCTTACAATCACAGTTACTGCAAGATAGTGTCATGGACACAGTGATGTTGGAAGGACATGAAGCACCACCACACTGCACATGAGTATCTCAATGGCATGTTTTCCCAACATGTTGATTGGAAGGGCATCTTCTCGAATCTGGGCATCACTTGCTCCAGATCCCACAACTCTTGGGGATTCATCAAGCAACATGGGTACAGAATCAAATTTCATAATCTGGAAATGCTGAAAGAACGCATGCGCCAAGAGAATGGAATGAATACAGAGAGAATGTTGGTGAATTTTTTTCGGGCCACGCGACGGTGCGACGTTGGGAAACGTGTTTTGGGATTGATGGAGGTCATGTGGAACACTGACTTTGTAGAAGATACTAAATTATAATTTTTGTTTTATTTGGACTACGTTATCCCAAACATGTACTTGGACTTTATGGGCACACTGCAGAATGTTCTTAATGTCTTCAGGGACATTATACAGTAGTCACACAAGCGTGAACCAGGTTCAGAGATTTTTTATATTTATACTTCTTCATTACGTGTATCCAGCCGTAGCTGATTACACAAGTCCATTAAATACTTCTACTATAAGTTTCAATGGGGCTGCATTTGAACATGCAGCTTATGTGGGCATTCAAGGTGAGTGTCCACGAAGTTAAAAGAAAGAGATATAGGAAAGACGGGAATGAACCCTTCGGCCACGAATATTCTAATACCATCAGGATCGAAGAAAACAAGAGGTCAGTCAAGGAAGACTGGATAGGAAAGTAAAAAGAGGGATCTGGTACTAGAAAATGAAGAAATGCCAGATCTCTTAAAGATAAAAGTAAAAGGAGCAAAACACAAGTAAGTGGAAGAAATGTTTTGCTCAGCTTGGGCACCTTGTGGTCGCCATCCACATATCCCCTAGATGGGGACCCCTGAGGAGGAGATTTTTTATATAAATTCTACAACACTTCCTGGATAAGTTTAAAATTGTTATGCTAAAACTTAAAATTCTGAGCTCTCATTTGATATCAATGACATTAATATAAAATGTATAAGTAATAATTATTTAAATATAATAATTAAAACCGTTTTCTCAAAACCAATTTTTTAATACAGAAGAAACAATTTTTCAAAAATTATTTGACTGACTTGCTTGAAATGTTGCATGAACTTTTAAAATAGTTTATTATACATGATGGCCTAAAATGAATAAATTCAGAAAAAAATATTATATGAATTTCATTAGTAATTAAAAAATTATATTTTTAAGATTTTAAAAGTTTGTAAAATTAATATTAATGTTATCACACTATTCTTCCTAGGCCATCATTTATGATAATTATAGAGAATGACCTAAGCAGGTCACCATGGCCCTGGGTTGATTCAACCTCTAACGGATATAAGTACCAGACGCTTGTTCTGGTGGAAAGGCGGTCATCATACAGGGCTGACAACCCGGCTGGCATCAAGCGCCGATCATCTAGAAAAAAGTGGGAGCCTCAACCTCCTACTAACCCAAAGGTTTCCTATGGCCTATAGTGGGATCACTCTACATTTACCTAGTAAGTAAAAGTAAAGGGCCTTAGTGGTTCCTTGGAGTAGTAGGAGGTTAAGGCTGCCACTTTTCCAGACAATCGGGTTGTTAGCCCTGTGTGACGGCTGCCTTTACCCCCAGAACAAGCGTCTGGTTCTCATTTCAGTTAGAGGCTTAGCCGATCGCAAGGTCATTGTGCCGACAGAGGATTTGGGTTAGTTTAAAAAACCTGACCCCACCGGGACACGAACCCTCGACCACTCGACTTGTAGCGTATTGCCTTAACCACTAGGCTACGGCACGGCGTGCCTCTACCTTTACCTAGGCACTGTGATAATATTCATATTAATTTTACAATTGTTTAAAATCTCCTTAAAAACTATATTTTAATTATTACTTATTGACAATTTTAAAAGGTATGCAATTACACTTAAATTTAAGAAGTTTTCGTGAATTTACCAACAACTTTAATTTTATTAATATATATGTTCTTTTTATTTTAAAGAATAATATATAGATTAGATTTATTTAGCCTAGTGGAGTTAAGGCCATGTGGCCTTCTCTTCCACTCACCAGGACAAACGTATATTACATCAGAATATAACAATCTCAATTAATTCTAATATTAAAAACTAAATAAAAATTCCCAAACCCCCTGGCGGTACTATGGCCCTGGGGTCGACTCAGCCTCTAACGTAAATGAGTATCAGACGCTTGTTCTGGGGGTAAAGGCGGCCGTCACGCAGGGCTGACAACCCGGCTGACATATAAAGTGCCGATGTCTAGAAAAAGTGGGAGCCTTAACCTCCTACTACCCCAAGGGCCTCCGGGCCTGTTGTGGGATCACTTTACTTACTAATTAA
Organism: Diploptera punctata; assembly: GCA_030220185.1. Lineage (NCBI taxonomy): Eukaryota > Metazoa > Arthropoda > Insecta > Blattodea > Blaberidae > Diploptera > Diploptera punctata. The sequence continues at coordinate 1,366,876 of JASPKZ010000001.1, forward strand.
AAATTTTATCAAAATGATAATATAATAGTAATAATAATGTTAAACGGCGTTTTGTGTGATAGGAACATAATATTATGAGTACATACCAAATTAGAAATTTATAAATCCATAATTCGAAGCACGCTAACATACAGTGTAGAAACTTAGCAGTTGAATAAAAATTTGAGTTTAAAGCTTATGTCTACTGAAATGGATTATTCTAGACGCTCGACTAGACATTCTAAATTGGAAAAAAATAAAAATACAATCATCAAACAACAGATGAAAATGCAAAATTCAATATTAGATTTTGTGAGATACAGACACTAGAATAGTATGGTGATACACGTAGGATGCCAAAGAAAAGATTACCCAGACAAGCTTTGGAATGGATTCTATCTGGGAAAGGAAAGAGAGTTCAACCTAGATTTAAATGGATGGATGATGTAAGAAGAGGTATGAGGGAGCTAGGTCTGGAAGAATTGGAATGGGAAGATAGAGAAGAATGGAGAAAGAAGATAAAAATTTAAAAAGCTTTGGGTACAGGAAGATATTGTAGTATATTGTAAACCTGTTTATAAATAAATAAATAAATAAAAATAAAAATAATAATAATAATAATAATAATAATAATAATAATAATAATAATTGTAATACTTCCAAATAGTTAGTACGTTTTTTCTTTAAGAATGGACACACAGAAAAAATACAAAAGCATTTTAACAATTAAAAAATTTAACGCCATCGGTAATCGAACTTGTGAACTTTTGCACACGAATCAAGCCCACTAAGCACTTAGCTAAGTGTAACGCTAATTGCACTTGAAAGAATAATCTTCAAAGGAAGAAGGGAAACGTATTGTAGCTTCACTGTGCAATTAATTTACTCGTGTGAATCGCGCGTTTGAACCTAAAATATTCGAGATCAAGAGTCGGCCCATTCTTTTTGTCGCTAAGTAATTATTTTTCTTCCCATTTTATTTTGTTTTGTACATTTGCTTTAACAATTAATCTAGAATAAAATTGTATTTATGCCCACTGCACAAGGTACTGTAGCCTAGAAATATATTTTAATTTTTCTTAATTAATTAACATTTTACTAATGTAATAAATTATATATACATTAAATTTGAACTAAAATTTTATCGTATTTTTAATTCATTAAACAGTAAAACCTGTATATGAAGGAATATGACGGCTCCTTAAATATATTTCCGTCTTAGCAGTTTTCCTTCTTATAAAAAGTTCCCATATTACAAGTTTGAATTTTGTCACGCAGTGTATGGGTTTTACATGCACGCTTTAAAGACATTACATATTGAACTTAAATTCAGACATAATAGTGTATATAATACAGCACAGTTTGCACGACAATACAAAACAACTTTATTGCACAAAAACGAGAAGGAACTTAACTACAGGTGGACTGAAGAGTTTCCCAACTCCCTCGCGGGTTACGTAAGTAGGCAAGGAAAAGCGAGGGATTCCCCTCTGTCACACATATGCATGCGTATCCCGGCAATACAATGGCAACACAAGAAGGTAAAACTATATAATGCAGTAGCGTCATATGCAGAATTTTCACAGAATTAATACTGTAATTATAACGCGCTTAAGAATAATTTTCCGTCTTACTGAGGTAAAAATTAACTATTGGTACTTTAAAAACCTTTCCGTTTCCACGTTATGAAGGTTTCCGGCTTATACAGGACGATTTTACATATAAAATCGTATCGTTCTGGAGATTTTTTTCCGTCTCTACAGGTTTCCTTCTTATAAAGGTTCCGGCTAAGACAGGTTTCACTGTAATTAGTATAAAATGTATACGATGAGTATATATGTGTATATTTGTATTGGTTTAATGGAAGAGAAGGCCTTACGGCCTTATTCTTCTTCTTCTTCTTGTAAGCCCAGGTTTCCCTTAACAGAGATTTAGGCGCTCTCCCCCTACAGGGAAGACTTTGAACCATACTAATTTAGTTACACTTATTTTCGTACAGATGTCATTTGAGTGGCCCGTGGTCAGCGTTTCGCCTCATACTGACATCTAGGAAACCAAGATAGTACTAGGACGGGAAAATTCGGTTAATTTTGCTTAGAGGCCTTTTCATTCAGGTTTAAGGAACTTTTACGAGCCTCAAAATGTTCAGACTCGGAACCCATGGCTTGAAGTCCCTCCAGGAGGACTTGCTCCTTGGGTTTTCCATCCTAAAAAATCCATCGACTCCGGCCGGGTTTCAACCCGCGACCCTCGGGACCAGAGGCAAGGAGCTTAACCACTAGTCCACCGCGGCCGACATGGCCTTATTCTGAGAGAATAAATAAAATTATTATTATTATTATTATTATTATTATTATTATTATTATTATTATTATTATTATTATTACTTCAAATATTTCCTCGTTAGATGATAACTTAGATAAAATTCATGTGCACAAGTATAATTTTTCATGCACTTCACATTTACTGAATCGGATTAATAAGAGCTTTTGTTTAAAACATAAAATTCTCATAGCATCAGAAACACTCATACATCATCTTATACAAGGTTTTTACAGATATAATATATATTTTTTGATAAAAAAAAGGTGGGGTATGGATGAAGTTGTTGAACTGTAAAAACCATTGAAACGAGAAAAGCTAGGCAATGTTGGGGTGGGAATGGTGCAATTCAATTTGCGCTTGGATTTAAAGCCTCCCAGTCAGTGAATTATTGCGTCACACTTTGCTATATCTTCATTCACATACAATATCCTGTTTTTAACAAGACCATCTGAACCTCTTAAGATATGTATATATATGCAGGGAGAATTCAAACTAAGCAACGAGAATATCAGGATACTTACGAGATGTTATATGGAAAAACAAATATTTAAACACAGAAAGTAAAGTAAAAGTTTATAAAACACTAGGTAATACCCGGCGTACGCCTAAATAAATGAAAATTAATGTGTTTTTATGTTTAGTTGAATAAGTAGAAGGAAAAATAATTATAAATTTATATTCTTTTAGATACCCCGTGCTGATTACCCGGCGTTGCCCGGGAATTTAATTATCCCGATCTTCTTGACATAAATGAGTGAAATACAAAAATTAACGTGTTTTCTATTAGTTAAATAAGTGCTACGAAAAATTTGTATCGTAATTATGTTTAAATACCCCGTGCTATTTACCCCGCGTTTTCCGGGAATCTACTTATCCCGATCTTCTTGGCATAAATGAGCTGAAAGACAAAAATTAATGTACTTCTTATGATTAGTTCAATAAGTAAAATGAAAAAAATTGTAAATGTGTATCGTAATTATTTTAAGATTCCCCGTGCTGATTACCCGATCTTCTTGGCATAAATGAGCTAAAAGACATAATTCGTTATTGTGAGTTATCCGTAAAAGAATACCCGCCATGTGCTGCTATGCTTGCACAGGAATCTACGTACTTGTCTCGATCTTCTTGGCATCAATGAAAGACAACAATTGTTACTCTGAGTTGTCCGTAAGAGATAAACATATGCTGTCGCACACTTTTTTTGTAGAGCTTTTTGAGATATTCAATTCTGTGAACATTAATTTTGTGTATTTGTTATGGTTTAGGCAGCGTACGCCATTTAAGCGTCCAAAGAGCTCATTTTCACGTTTTTTCACTACAGAGGGTGTTTTTAAGGGTGTAGGAGTTGAGTATCCCAACTCTCTTATAGCCTATGTTCATTCCAGGAATCTCCTGAACATTTTGCAAAAAACCCCATCACAATCGGATCAACGGTATGGCCGCGCATAAAGTATAAACAAACAAACATTCATATTATATATGTAGACCAATAATGGCATATGGTGCGGACACAGGAGCAAATACTAGCCTAACAAAACAATTCATGAGACCAGCAGAAATGAATACTTTGTAAGAGCCGTAGTAAACAAAATAACACTTGACAGAGTTAAGAATCAGGATGTGAGATAGGAATGCAATATCATATATATATTGAGACATTTATTACAACAGAAAAAGGCAATGGAGTGCACACGTGGACAGAGCTGACGATACCAGGCTTAAGGAAGCAGCGAAGAACCTACGTCCTAGAGGAAAAAGAGAAGTGGGCAGCTCCCTCAAGAGATGGAATGAGATATAATCATCATTGACATAGTGTGTGTAAATAAACAGACTGTATACGCCTATAGAAAAGAAGAAGAAGGAGAAGAAGAATTCAAACTATACCGACGAACTTTCACAAGTTGTTCAGTATAGTTTTTATGAGTGATTTGATATGAGGAACCCATGGTCTTCTCTGACTCATTGCCGAGAAATTTCATTTTTTCATTTTGAATAATTCAACCAACTTTGTATATGTTTACTCGGAATATGAATTCCAAATTATACTGTCACACTGTTTAAATATATATATATATATATATTTCCCCCAAATGTCTACCGCCTGACCACGACGAACTTCACAGCGACGTCTCTTCGACTGTCTCACAAGCTCTAGAACCCCAGGATATTTATATTGTCAAATAGTCTTGAACTCATAAGATGTTAGGTACTCATCGTGTGAAAAAGAATAATTTCCGGACATTGGTATCTCATTAAAAAATGATCAACATATCTCAATATACTAGCTCGCCTCCGTTATCGGTATTATGCAGCACCCTGTATATATAGTGGAAAGCAACGGGAAGCTAGCATACCTACAATTCCCTAGTAAAGCTGCAAAGCCTAGCATGAAAATTCTATGATTGCAGTGAAAGACCTGTGTGTGTGTCCATCCATAGTAATTCTGCCCGAAGGCAGGTCTTTCATTCCAATCATAGCATTTCCATGATATACTTTGCAGCTTTACTAGGGAATTGTAGATGTGGTAGCTTCCCGTTGCTTTCCACTCCGGTGAAAGATGATGATGATGATGATGATAATGATCTGACATTTGTCTTACAGGTGAGGAAAAACCCCGAACAAAACCTCGCCCTGGAGCCTGTCCCGTCTGGGAATCGAACCCGGGCCCGATGTGTGACAAGGCAACACGCTACCTCGAGACCACAGCGATCGACTTTATATATATATATATATATATTATATATATATATATATATATATATGAAACCAGATGTAATAAGAACAGTTAAGTCTCGTAAACTGCGATGGGCAGGACATGTGGCACGAATGAGGAATGAAAGACGTGCATGGAAGCTACTTTTAGGAAAACTAGAGGGAAAACGCCCAGTTGGTAGATCAAGAATCATGTGGGAGAATAACATTAACTATGATTTGAGGGAATCAGATTAACAGGAAATGATTGGAAAACATTAGCTCAGGATAGGGATGTATGGATAGCTCATGTCCGCGCGGCCATGAACCTACGGGTTCTATAGTGCCAGCGAGTTAGTTATATATTAATTTAATGCTACCAGTTTGTGATTTGGAAATTTCTGGTATCCTCTCCTGGCAATGACGTATTGTAACTCACTTCTGAGGTTGAGGCGCCGGGAAGGCGGTGTTACGCTGCCCCTACGATATGATGGGTACCTAGTGATTATGTTCCTTGCCTCTAGTCCCAACAGTCGCGGGATCGAACCCGGCCGGGATCTTTATGTATGTTTAGGATTGAAAAAATCTAAAGGACAAGTCCTCCGGGAGGGACTTTAAGCCGTGGATCCCGAGTATGAAGATGTTCAGAATCGTAAAAGAACCGAAAGCCTGAATAAAAAGGTCTTTGTGCAAAATTTAGCCCACAATCAACCATTCCAAGTAATATGTTACTTGCCTCCTGTAAGTCTCATTAAGGTGCTGAGGTGATGTGCTAACCACATATTACTCATTTACATCCTAAACTAAATAAACGTAACAAAATTAGCCTTGTTAAAAACTCCTACTAGGGAGCACCCATGTCCCCGCGCGGGACGTATAGGGTACATACAATGATATGATGGGTGATGATGATGATGGTAATGATGCGCCAGCAGAGGTCATAATCCTAAACTTAATCTAATGACAGACTTGCATGGAAGCTTTTTGCAGGAAAGCCAGAGGGAAAACGCCCAGTTGGTAGACCAAGAATGAGGTGGGAAAATAACATTAACTATGATGCGAGGAAGTAGATTATACAGGGAATGATTGGAAAGCATTAGCTCAGGATAGGGATGTATGGAGAGCTTATGTCCGCGCAACCTACGGGTTCGATAGTGCCAGTGAGTAAGTAAGTAATCTAATGAGGTGAATATGATAATGATGGCCAGATGATGTTTAGAGACCATTTGGGGCTTAAAGTATCCTGATATTTTCTTACAATTGAGGAATAACCCTGTAAAAAACATCAACCAGGAAACTTGTCCCGACCGGTGATCGAACCCGAGCCCGCTGCGCGACAAGGCATCATGGTACCTCGAGACCACAGAGATGGACAGTTACTAATCTATTACACATCCAAGTTAACTGTTCACGGCCGGAGGGGAAGATTTTTAGCGCTAGTGCCGCCGATCTACTGAATCTGTGGAAGGGATGTAGGAGAAAACTGTACATCCGATCACGTATTGAAATTTTTCAACTTCAAATGTGGGGAGAGAATCTCTAAACATGTGTGAAAGATCTTAACATGGTTGTCAAATTAGTCATTTAAGCACGGAACGCTCAAGCGGTCGGATCATTTAAAATCACAGTATTTGTCGTCTCTCTGTCACCAGCCTCACAATAAATCACAAGTGGCAACATGTAATGAGCAAACAACATAATACAAAGTACAGGAAATGGCAACATAGTAAGGAAGAGTAAGAGAAAGATAGTTTGTTAGTTAACATATTTTCCGCCTGCACAAAACACTTGGATGGGTAATAAAATGTAATATTTTCCTTGAATTCCTCGGTACAAAGCTTTAACTGGCCTACCGACCAGGAAGCGTTCATCGTTATTGAATTTCCTAAGTAATTTCAGCACATCCCTCCTTTCCCTTAAATAGTAATATCAATTTGTGACCTTAGGGCTTAATCAATTCACATAGTGAGTTGTAAGAAGCGTCGTAAACAGTTATACGACCAATACACTATAAACAATAAGTGTCTCCATGGGATATCGTATATCGAACTTGATAGTTTACAAAATGTCCAAGATATTTATATTCCTATCAACTGCAACAACTTTAATTTAATTATTATTGGAGAAACAACAATGTTGTGAAGTTGATATACACATACTTCCGCGAATTATGGTCTCCATCTTCATTAACCCTTAAATTCGTAATGTATCCTTTTGGATACATCAGTTGGTTAAATTAATCTAATATTTTAAATAAATCAGAAGAAAACGAACAGAAAGAAACAAGTTAAATAAGTCTCAAATTATACAATATACCTAATAATAACAGTTATACAAGATTCTGTTTACACTGCGGTCCGCCACGTTCAAATAACTAACAGAAGAAATTTGTGTTTTGCCAATTTAAGGGTTAACGTAGACTATTTAACTCATGCCCCAAATGGGAGTCAATGACCAATCACATTTCAATGATTTTTTATTTTCAACCAATCACAATCGTATTTCGTCTAAAATTTACCAACTATAGTTTATCATAATAAAGAAAGCACCTCCTTTTTTAACATTGTGAATAGGTCATAGCATTATTTTGCAGTGACTGACTCCGTAAGAAATACGGCTACCATATTGTATATATAGTGCATGAATGTCAGCAGATTGCGCATGCGGGAGATAATATAAAACCATTTGTAGCAATTGATTATACCACAAAAAAAGAAAACACTGTTTTCACTTTCTTAAATGAATTATTTTCCAGGAAATGACGTTGCACAAAAATATAATTGACATATTTACATCATAAGACATCAAATTAATTAATACCTATAACGTTGGTTATAAATTTCTCCACTAGGATGCATTCTTACAATATTGCGATCCTTTGACAATAAATAATATGATCTGGTTGCAATGATGAACAAAGGAAGGAAATGAAGCGTTCCAATCGTTTCTCATTTGTTTTCAAACATCGCCGTTTACATTAAATATATAATATTTTAAAATAACTATAGTTAAATAATTATTTGTGAGTAAACAGCTCAATTTTATTCGTTAAATAGTCCTAACACATGCCACTCTTGATTTCCAAATTCTGTTGATAACTTCACTCCTCACTTCGTGAGTCGTGAATTTATCGATAATTTGGAAATCACTCGTGGCATTACTTATGAATAGCCTAATGCATTCTCTTATTTATTTATCCTGGTGGAGTTATTTATTTCACCTGATGGAGTTAAGACTATAAGGTCTTCTCTTACACTTCATCGGGGTCAAATTATACATATAATAACAATTATGAATTATCTACATGTTGATTAATAATACATAAAAGGTATAGGCTACACAATATAGAGTTGACAAGGGAAAAAATAATGATAATAATAATAATAATAATAATTATTATTATTATTATTATTATTATTATTATTATTATTATAATCCATCCATAGTAATTTTACCCGAGGGCAGGTGTTTCACTGCAATCATAGCATTTTCATGCTATGCTTTGCAGCTTTACTAAGGAATTGTAGGTGTGGTAGCTTCCCGTTGTTTTCCACACCGGTGAACGATGATAAGGATGATGATGATGGCTATATGATTTCGGGGACTGTTTGGCCCTTAACCCTTAAATTCGCAAAATACAAATTTCTTCTATAGTTATTTGAATGTGGCGGACCGCAGTTGAAAACGGAATCTTATGCAACTGTTATTATTAGGTATATTGCATAATTAGACACATATTTACGTGGTTTCTTTTTGTTTGTTTTCTTCTGATTTATTTAAAATATTAAATTAATTGAACCAACTGATGTATCCAGAAGGATACATTACGAATTTAAGGGTTAAAGTTTTCCTGACATCTGTCAGGTGAGGAAAAACCCCGATAAAAACCTCACCCAGAAAAACTGCCCCAACCGGGGATCGAACCCGGGCCCGCTGCGTGACAAGGTAGCACGCTACCTCGAGACCACAGCGGTGGACTAATAATAATAATAATAATAATAATAATAATAATAATAATAATAATAATCTTCATGGTAGGCCGTCGGTCTGTTCCGCTCTCATAATTATCTTCCCGTCGTCTTCTAGGACGTCCCACATCTCTAGTCTTGAGGTTGGTACAACAGTGCTTGTTTTGTTAGCCTAGAAGAGTCCATTCTTAAAATATGCTGATGTCATTTTTGTTTATAGTTTTGTATATTTTCATTTAGATTAAAAATGTTGAATTCTTGCCTAATTGTTTCACTAGGAATGTGGTCTCTTATAGTATATCCTTGAACGTATCTGGGGAACTTCATCTCTGACGTTTCTAGTAATCTTCTGTCTGATGTGTTCACGGCCCAATTCTCTGATCCATATGTTCCAATGGGAACTGCCATTACCTTATAAAACTTTAGCAAGGTTTCTTTTGTTCTTTTTGTTTGTAGTGTTCTTTTAATAGTCCCACACATACTTTGAAATCTATAATTTGTTTCATGTATATTATTTTCCCAATTGTAAGATATGTAACATCCTAAATATTTAATACTCTGGACTTGTTCGAAAATTTCATCATTCAAAACTATTTTTGATCGAACTGCATATTTTCCCCGAAAGGCAATTGTTTTTGTTTTCTTCGTTGAAATCTTGAGATTTTATTTCTCCATGGTTTTCTTGAGCAGTAGTGTGGTTTTTTTGTATTTTTTGTAATAATAATAATAATAATAATAATAATAATAATAATAATAATAATATAACCTATAATTTGATTAAATAATTGGAGTTATGGTCATGTGGCCTTCTCTTTCACTCGGCAGTTACACTAGAATACTGCTGTCACAATTAGCTGTAATACTAAATTATCCATTGAATGATATTAAAAGATACTTCACAGAGAATACAGTAACAACAGAATCAGCATCCTTGAAGACATAGAGATTCTGAAAGAAGCAATGAATAAAGACCTACTCAACTAGAACATAACTGCAGACATAAATCCGTTATACAACCTATATAACGCCATCAGTTCCAGTTAAAACGCAGAAGATGAAACATTGTTTTAGAAAGGCCTCCATATTAGAATAACTTGAAGTTTAATAATTTAGTTGAGGACGACTGACTTACCAGGTAAAAATTATATAATTAGCATCTTAATACACCGTTAACTTAGTGCAACATGTTTAGCAGGGAAGAACAGGTTGTAATTGTTTGTGAATGTGTACGCAGATTGTCATATTAAGACGCCAGAGCTGAATTTACACATAAATTCTGTAAACCAACCCCAAAAATGGCTCACATTCGTCTGCTTGTAAATAAATTTGAGCGTACCGACAGTGTATGTGATGATTGATGAGACACGTCATGAACGACCACGCGTATCAGCAGAAACAGTCCAGCAAGTTCAATATGCCAGTGATAGTCCGAATGCATCAACTCGACGCCTCAATAGAGAGTTAATGTCCCTCGCAACACAGTTTGGAAAATTCTACATTACATTCTTCGAAAGCGTTCTTATCACGTCTGCTTGATTTACGGAATCTTTTCACAGAAAGAGCAGGCGTTTTTACGGTTTAAACTTAAGGTCTACATTTCGTTTCACAGCTGAAAGATGGAACATGTGCTTTCACCTAGATGTACAAAGCCAGTAGAATATGCGACACTTCATATTAACATTAATTTTTCAATCATTGCCTTCCTTCATTGAAATGGTTAGTGACTTTAGACACACATTATATATATATATATATATATATATATATATATATATATATATATATATATATAATGTTTCCAACTTCAGTATTTAGAACCCCCCTAAATGCCCCTTGTTTTTACTTGTGAATTTGTTATTTTGACCTCTGTGAACCCATTAAACGAGAAGATAAAATTATAATAGAGAACATTTCAATTCGGAACCCCCATAAAACCCACCAATTTCTTTGAAGCCTCCAAATATTTGGCTGTCTAGAAACCTATTAAGTCTAAGCACAAAAATGAGTACCGGTATGTATCTTGTTAAACTTTTCTTCAGGAGTGGAATTAAATTTTTTAGTTGATTATCTACAGTGTACGGTTCGCATTTAACATATATATATATATATATATATATATATATATATATATATATATATATATATATAGCCCAGGAGGTTATGGCGAGCATTAAATTAGAAGTGGCAGAAATAGGAATCACTACTCCGAATATTAAGAACGTGCATTCAGAGACATTACAACTTCTTGATGATATGAACAAGAACTGGCTATTTGTATATCGACAATATTGCTGTTTACTTTGTGCTTTCTGATAACTTCGTTTTCACCGTTTTTCTTTGTTGTTTTACAGCATTCTTGTACCTTTTTTGTTAACTTTGTTTTATTCTCACATGTAGACACAAGGGCAGGACACACACCCAGGCCCAAGGTGGAGATTTAAAATCCCCTACTCCGCCGGGAATCGAACCCGGGTCGCCGGAGTGGAAGGTAGGGACTCTACCGACTACGGAATAGATACGGCGATATTAAGAACTAAAGCGCCACTACTTTATTAATGTGACTCGCGCTACCCAAGACCATTAGGGTGGCTATCCTTCCTGAATTTTGCAGGAAGATAAAACATTAGATGAGATAATGAAATAATGAAGGATGTAAAAGCTCTGGGTAAAATAAATTAGCGAAAGTTAAATTTTGATGGAGGAGCTTGGCAGGAAATTCAGAAGACAGTGGCCCAAAGAGGGCTGTTTTACCAAATATGACTTACTTCATTTATCTGGTTTGAGTTGAATCCACGAATTTGGAAGAGGATATTTGTACAAAGTCCTTGGGTGACTGATCCAGTTTTACAGAGAGTTCCTAACGGCCCGTTCACATATTTTGAGTTGGGGAAAAAAAGGCAGATTGTAGAGAAGCTCAGTTATCATTTGAAACATGGTCACATTTTCTTACAAGCATTCTGCATACATTACATGCGACAGCATTCCAAGATATTTATACGAACGCCGTAGCGTAGTGGTTAAGGCACTGCGCTACAACCCGAAAGTCGAGAGTTCGAGTCCCGTGGGGTCAGGATTTTTAAACTAACCCAAACCTTCTGGCGGTACTATGGTCCTAGGGTCCACTCAGTCACCAATAGAAATGAGTACCAGACGCTTGTTCTGGGGGTAAATGCGGCCGTCACGCAGAACTGACAACCCGGCTGACATCAAGTGCCGATTGTCTAGAACAAGTGGGAGCCCTAACCGCCTACTACCCCAAGGGCCTCCTGAGGCCTGTAATGGGATCACTTTACTTTATATAAAATTTTAGCCTGCGTATGTTTATGATCGCAAAACTCGAAAATTAGTTGATCGATTGACTTGAAATTTTGAACATATGTCCCTAGTAAAGCTGCAAACATGGTATGATGAGTCTTTCCATGTCAATGTTGAAACTCATAAAGAAGAGGAAAAGAAATTGGATTGGCCACTGGCTAAGAAGAAACTGCCTGCTGACGGATGCCCTAGAAGGAATGGTCAACGGAAAGGAGGTTAGAGACAGAAAAAGACATCAGATGATAGACAATATTAAAATAATGGATTGTATACGAATACAAAAAGGAAGGATGAGTTAAGGAAAGAGTGGAGAATGCTGAGTTTGCAGTGAAAGACCAGCTCTTGGGCAGAACACTATGTATGTATTTTTTTTCAAGGAGAGGGTTTTTATCCCAACTGTTATGTTCTAAAACCATTAGGTATAGGAGTTCACCTGAAACGAAAATTTAAAATTCGCTCTAGCGGTCGCAATTGTCGACGTTTGACAACGAAACTTAGTATACAGTATCCTAAAGAAATAAACCGAGATGAGTATTAGCTAAAAATGGGCGAAATCCCACTATTAGAAATGTAGATTTACCTGAAATTTGAAATTAAAAATTGACTCCAGCAACCGACATATTTGGTTGGTCGCAGTATATATCATCATCATCATCATCATAGCACATTCACGAAGTCTTTTGAGTGGACGTCCTGGTCTTCTTCTTCCTGCAGGTTGATATCTTAACATTTGTTTGGGTATTCTGTGATCTTCCATTCGATGAACATGTTGCATCTATCTTGACTTATAATCAGAAATTTTGTTTTCTAAATGTTCCATGTGTAATTCTTCTAAGATGTCCTCATTTTTTATGTGATCTAATAGAGTGTATCCTGCAGTCCTCCGAAGGTATCTCATTTCAGCAGATCTAAGTCTGTACATCCTTCTGTTTCAACGTTCGTACTTCGCTACCAAACAAAAGATTTGGAAGAGCCAGTGTTTTATACACTTTTGGTCTTGCATGTTTTTGGACTACCTGTGGCTTGAAGATAGAATTTATTAATCCTAAAATTCTTAAAAACGTAGATATTTTTGCATTTACATCCTATTCTTCTTCATATGAGATATTGCATCCTAGATATGTAAAATTATTCACCTGCTCCAAAATATTATTGTCAAGTACAATTTTACTTCTGACAGGATCTACACCTTGAAATGCCATAATTTTCGTTTTCTCTGTAGATATCTTCAAACCATATTCTTCTGTAATTTTGTTAAGTTCATACAGACCTTTCTGCAGATTATATTCTGAATTTGAAATTATTATTTGGTCATCTGCAAACAATAGGGTGTTTAAATCTGTATTTTCTGATATTCTTATTCCAAATGTATATTTCTTGTTCCAGCAACATATTACTTCATTGATATAAATCGCAGTATATATTATAATTTAATTAACCCTGAATAATTTATTCAGGCGTAGCAGCGCACGGCGGGTATTAGCTAGTTATCTTGATAAAATGAGTAGCAGTCATTTAGTTTCAGAGCATGCGATCATGTTTTAATTGAATGGAATAATCCAAAGTCAACCGCTGTGGTCTCGGGGTAAAGTTAGCTGAACGCATTAGGCCTGAGTTCAATCTATGGTCAGGAGAAGTTTACTAGATGATTTTTTTCGGGGTTTTTCCTCACCTGCAAGATAAATATGGGGAAACCTAAGACCTAAGGGGTCCCTGAATATCATATGGGCATTGCAATCATCCTTATCATACTCGCCTTGTTTAGTATGAGTGAATTGCGTGTCTTGTGTTAAGTGTTCCTGTTTTCTCGGAGGTTGTCCTGGCATTGAGTTGATCACCCATGTTCTTGTATGCTCATGTGAAATCCATAGTTATTAATCCTCTCCAACTGGCCGTGTCCCTGTAAGCCCCGGGTGGTGAGGGGTATGTCAAAGAACCTAAAATGGAGAGGTTAAACTAAGGAAAGATATAATTTAAAAATTGTTTTTCTATAAGAATAGCAATGGCGCGGAAGTCCCTTCGCCTACCAACCGGCTGCTGTCATCACATCCACATGTGTTAATCACAGAAGTAGATGATCATTCAGCCAGTGTAGGGGTGACATATGGTCAGCATGTTGTATCTCCCAGATGTTATAGAAGTTTTCTCAACCTGGAGCGGCTGCTTATTGTATCTGTTCAAATTCTTCACGATTAAAGATGGGCAGCGGTCCCATACTGACGGAAATTTCATGGTAAAAAATGTCTTCCTCCATGGAAACTAGAACCAGCGCAAGTCCCGTAGCTCTGCGCCAAGGCATGTTGCCTTAATCATTCTGCTTAGGCGCGGTATATAATGAATATTATACTGTCATAATGTAGTTTTGGGTCTACTACATTTCTCTGAAAGTCGCTTGAAGAAAGTAGTGCGCCCAGTCCCCCGGTTTATTTCTGGATATTTACCAAGTATCAAGAAATAAACCGTATTACTCCGTTGCTTTTAACATTGGAAGGGTATACCAATCCGCCGATTGGTCATTGTGGCTGGTTTCTACTATCTTCAGCGACATCAGCGTCAAATTTGGAAAACTTGTGTATTAAAAAACACAATTTTTAAAATTAAGCCAAAACAATTTTAAACTGTTAAGATAACAACCTGGATCCCTACTCAATTCTGTAGTAAACCTAACTTACGGACACTGTTACACTCGCGATTATATAAACTCCTGGCCGACCTGTTGTAGCAAGACCCGGGAAATTTCGGATCTGTGGCCCAGCAGTGCCCGTCCATCACTATTTTACATGAGCCTCTCAATAAGTGGGCTGCGCCAACGCGCTGAGATAACCACAAGATCACTGACTGTATCCTGGGGACTCACTGACCAATGACAGCTGCCAGATACTCGGAACTAACACTATGTCATGATAAGCATCTATCCCCACACCACGCATGTAAATTAACATCAGTGGTGCGTTTAACTCCCCTCTGTGAAAGAAGATGGCTCCACTTCATAAACCGAGATCACCACAGACAATTTACTGGTCCCGCCCTGCGGTCAGAGCCTTTACCGGAACTAGATGTTATCTCACAGTTTCTTAAAACTAAACTATCTTAATGTAAATCATTCCTGTTTAAATGCAGACCACATCCTTCTGTTAATATCTTCTTCGTTGATGAATTCCAATTCGTGATTTCATCCATTAAAATACAATCTGAAAAACTGTTGCTAGGAAATGCGTTCTTTGTTATATAATAAAAAAAATTAGTTTTTATCGCATTGTTTCTTAAAACAAAAACAGGTCCTAGGTTTGTCTTTTTTTATTAACATTACATTGTTTCAACAAATGATACGGACATAAGGTGGTATTTCCATAACAACTAGAATTCGTGTGAACTAAATTAAGTGAATTTTGACATACCGGTCACAAACAGCTGCTCCTTGGTAACTAAATTGCAAGAATAAGTAATATTTCTTTATAAAATTACGTAACAAAGAACACATTTCCTAGCAACAGTTATTTTAGATTGGATTTTATGGACGAAATAACGAACTGGAAGTGCATCAACGAAGAAGATTAACAGAAGGATGTGGTCTGCATTTAAACAGGAATGATTTACATTATGATAGTTTAGTTTTAAGAAACTATGAGATAACATCTAGTTCCGGTAAAGGCTCTGACCGCAGGGCGGGACCAGTAAATTGTCTGTGGTGATCTCGGTTTATGAAGTGGAGCCATCTTCTTCCACAGAGGGGAGTTAAACGCACCACTGATGTTAATTTACATGCGTGGTGTGGGGATAGATGCTTATCATGAGATAGTGTTAGTTCCGAGTATCTGGCGGCTGTCATTGGTCAGTGAGTCCCCAGGATACAGTCAGTGATCTTGTGGTTATCTCAGCGCGTTGGCGCAGCCCACTTATTGAGAGGCTCATGTAAAACAGTGATGGACGGGCACTGCTGGGCCACAGATCCGAAATTTCCCGGGTCTTGCCACAACAGGTCGGCCAGGAGTTTATATACTCGCGAGTGTAAAAGTGTGCGTAAGTTAGGTTTACTACAGAATTGAGATAGGGATCCAGATTGTTATCTTAACAGTTTAAAATTATTTTGGCTTAATTTTAAACATTGTGTTTTTTAATACACAAGTTTTCCAAATTTGACGCTGATGTCGCTGAAGATAGTAGAAACCAGCGACAATGACCAATCGGCGGATTGGGATACCCTTCCAATGTTAAAAGCAACGGAGTAATACGGTTTATTTCTTGATACTTGGTAAATATCCAGAAATAAACCGGGGGACTGGGCGCACTACTTTCTTCAAGCGACTTTTTGATAAATGTAGTAGACCCCAAACTATATTACAGAAAATGCTATTCATTATAGAATGATATAATTAATCTATTTAATACAAATATGTTTACAACATCCGAAACTATAGGATTGCCACTAAATTTAATGTTGCATTGTACCAGTGTTTTTAAATTCAGGAGACTTCATAACAGAATTTTCGTGAATAAAAAAAATCATCACGAACCACTTCCTTTTATCGAATTCCGAAGGAATGAAGCTTCTCAGGTTGTTCTCATGAAAATATTTAATATATATTCTCAGATTCTATAGTTGACACCGAAAATGATCATGATTAAAATTTATTATATAGGTCCTCTATACATAACCAATGCAATCGGACCATATGCTCTAGCGAAGCGGCTCTAATTTTCTATGTTTCACAACAAAACGGTATACAGGATGATTATTTTAGAGCGTACAAAAATTAAATAGAACATAGGGGATGCTCCACTGAACACTTTTATGCAGGGAACCAGCCTATGGAGATATGGAAGTAAATTTGTCTATCACATTATCTAGTATTATTGCTTTCCAGCTGATTTACAACTAACAAGTTTACATGTATTGTGCTGTTGATTTACACACACACACACACACACACACATATATATATATATATATATTCATTAGTTCAGAGCATGCCATCAAATCTTTAGAGGATGAAGAAGGTCTGCAACTCAATGGTATTAATAAGCTGTTAGTTTCTGCTGACGATGTAGCACTATTGGGCGATAACGAGGAGATACTAAAGGCCAACACGCACACACTATTGAGTAACACTAAGAAATTGGGACTGGAAGTAAATTTCAATAAAACTAAATATATGGTCACACATAGGAATACATTATATAATGGAAATGGACAGCTAATGACAAATGAGGGAAATACCTAGGAACAATAATCACAAATAGGAATGAAATGCACAAAGAAATTAAACATAGGCTCAAATCTGGAAATGCCTGTTATTATGCATTACAGAGACTCTTGACTTCCCAACTGCTGTCAAAAAACGTTAACTGAAAATATATAAAACTATTATTCTACCAGTTATATTATATGGGTACGAAACATGGACTCTTACTTTAAGGGAGGAAAGGAGATTACGAGTATTTGAGAATAAAGTTCTTAGGAAAATTTTTGGACCAAAGAGAGATGAACAGACAGGAGAATGGAGAAGACAGCATAACAGTGAATTACATGGTCTTTATAGGAAACCAGATGTAATGAGAACAGTTAAGTCTCGTAGACTGCGATGGGCAGGACATGTGGCACGAATGGGGAATGAAAGACATGCATGGAAGCTTCTTGTAGGAAAACCAGAGAGAAACTCCCAGTTGGTAGACCAAGAATGAGGTGGGAGAATAACATTAACTATGATTTGAGGGAAGCAGATTATACAGGAGATGATTGGAAAACATTGGCTCAGGATAGGGATGTATGAAGAGCTTATGTCCGCGCGGCCATGAACCTACGGGTTCGATAGTGTCAGTGGGTTAGTTTAGTTGGCTGCACACTAGTACGAAGAACTAGAGGTCCACGGTTCGATTCCTGGTTCACACATTAATTTTTCTTTTCACAATATCATTATAATATTATAATATGATCCATTATTGGAACTGTGTTAAAATAACAGTATTGGAAAATGTTAAATAACACATAGATGTGGTACAATAGTGAAATTTAGTTGTTTTTAACTCTAAAACACGAAACTATATTTAAAATATCTCCATTAAAGATTGAATTTATGGAGCAGTGATACAGTGAGTATCGATATTCGATCTCCAACTGCTGCTACTGCGTAATAGTAGAATAGTTGCTTTATTTTGACGAAGCTAATTTGTGAAGTCCGGGAGACGCCATTATTTGTTTAGGACGGACAAAATCTGGACCGAGCCAGCTGAACAAGTGAACCAGACTTACTGTGAGAGTCAACTGCTGTAAATGAAACTCGTGGAAGGGCTGAGGGTGAAAAGAAACTCTTTAACAGAGACGAACTCAAATTATACCTCTATACGTAGTTTCTCATTAACATGACAGCCTATTTCTCAACAGACGTAGAACACAATAATAGATAAATAAATAATAGTTTAAAAAAACTAAAACAACACGCTTTATTAGAAAACCGAAATAAAAAATGAAAAATAATTTTAATTTCCAACACGCGTGGGATAAAATTAAAGTGGTCAACAAAAAAATCATCTCCAACACATCTAGAATAAAACTAGAGTTAGCTACAAAAAAAAATAATTTTACCATCAAAATCGTGTGATTCTCTATATCAATTAATATATTTGATAATAAACACATGTTGGTAAAAGTAAAGTCTCTAAGAAGAAAACGTAAAAACCATAAAAAGCACCCCACGCTTTTGATAGTAAAATTATTTTATTTTTGTTGATAACTCTAGTTTTATTCTAGATGTGTTGTAGATGTTTTTTTTTTGCCACTTTAATTTTATCCCAAGCGTGTTGGAAATTAAAATTATTTTTCATTTTTTAGTTCGGTTTTCTAATAAAGCGTGTTGCTTTAATTTTTTAAAACGATTATTTATTTATTATTTTTTAGTTTGGTTTTTTAATAAAGCGTGTTGTTTTAGTTTTTTAAACTAATATTTATTTTTTTAATTTTTAATTTAATTGATTATCATAAACCGGAATCCCATGAAAATTTAATTGCTTAATACTCTTCTAAAATTAAAATAATCCTCCGGGCCGGGTTTGAACCAGCGACCTATGGATTACTGAAATTATATACCACTACAGTCCACAGCTCTACCAACTGAGCTCTTACAACGATTGACTAAGAAGTCGATAAGTCCGCAACCTATTATACCGGTTTTTATTTTTTTTTTTATGATTTTGGCCAGGATTTTAGAAAAAACTTATGAAATTATTGTATTGACATTGGTCGTTCACGAGTATACAAAGTTTCAAGTCGATCCAATGTTTTTAAGTGGGTGAAAATCGTGTTCAAAGATTCCGTTACATAGATACAGTTCCGTTACATAGACAATTACAGGTCAAGCTAATATAAAGCGTGTAAAATGATGATGATATGATACAAACTCACTGGCACTATCGAACCTATAGGTTCATGGCCGCGCAAACATAAGCTCTTCATACATCCCTACACTCAGCTAATATTTTCCAATCATTTCCTTTAAAATCTGCTTCCCTCAGATCATGGTTAATGTTATTCTCCTACCTCATTCTTAGCCTACCTATTGGGCGCTTTCCCTCTGGTTTTCCTACAACAAGTTCCCATGCCCCTTTTTCATTCCCCGTTCGTGCCACATGACCTTCTGATTAGGAATGCCATTCCATTAACGCAATTTAACCTCTAACCTTATAGAAACTTCTATGTGCCACACGCCTGTCGGGAGAGGGAATTTTAAACTATGGATTACACACATACTTTTTTGAGCACACAAGGACATGGAAGGCCTCCCCGAATTAATTATTTATCTTAAGTAATGCCACGAGTGATTTCCAATTTATCTAGAGAACTTGAAAATCAAGAGTGGCATTTGTTAGGACTCTTTAACGAATAAAATTAAGCTGTTTACTCACAAATCATTATTTAACTATAGTTATTTTAAAATATGTATATATTTAATGTAAATGGCAATGTTTGAAAGCAAATGACAAACGATTGGTACGCTTCATTTGCTTCTTTTGTTCATCACTGCAACCAGATCATATTATTTATTGCTAAAGGATCGCAATATTGTAAGAATGCACCCTAGTGGAGAAATTTATAACCAACATTATGGGTATTCATTAATTTCTGATGTCCTATGATGTAAATATGTAAATTATATTTTTCTACAATGTCATTTCCTGGAAAATAATTCGTTTAAGAAAGTGCAAACAGTGTTTTTTTTGTGGTACAATCAATTGCTACAAATGTTTCATATTATCTCCCGCATGCGCTATCTGCTGACATTCATATACTATATGTACAATCTGGTAGCCGTATTTCTTAGAGAGTCAGTCACTGCAAAATAATGCTATGGCCTATTCAGAATGTTAAAAAAGGAGGAGCTTTCTTTAATATGATAAGCTTTGGTTGATAAATTCGAGGCGAAACACGACTGTGATTGGTTGTAAATAAAAAATCATTGAAATGTGATTGGTCATTGACTCCCATTTGTGGCATGAGTTAAATAGCCAGATCAATATCAAGATCTCTTCTGAGACCACACGACATTAAGACGAAATACGTCATTCACACACACATTCATGGCGAAAACTTTAATGATTGATGGTTATGGTGGCCGCATGATATTCGAGGACCGTTTGGGTCTTAAAGCTTCTTGACATTTGTCTTACAGGTGAGGAAAAAAAATAATAAAATATCACCTAGAAAACTTGTCCCGACTGGGGATAGAAGGTGCATGCAAGGTAGCAACGATACCCCGAGATCATAGCAGCAGACTCATTAGGATTAAATGAGCTAATTCTATACATTGTGCTCCAAAATTCCCCTTACAAACTTCTAGGACTTGTAGAGGGGACTGAGTTGATAATATTTAGAATTGTAAATCATGTCCGGAAACTTACCGTTTCCGTGCTACAAGCCGTTTGAAAACAAGCATTGCCTGAACATATGTCACGTGTCTCACATATAATAGCTACGCGATTCGTTTAAATCGAAAATTTTCCTATTGAGTATTCCAAGACTTCGTGTTTTTTTTTTACAATTTTTTCGAAATTTTGAAAACTGCACAAAATGATTGTGGAGGGTGTATCCGGGATCATTAATGCAAGTCATGATTCAGTTTCCATTTTGTTTCTTTGGTTATTAATGAGTTGAATTGTAAAACAAGTGATGTACTGTGTCACGCCTCATAATAAATTACTTGTAAAAGTAGTCGCGTTAAAAACTTATTTTCAAACGGCTGTAGCACGGAAACGGTAAGTTTCCGGACATGGTTTCCAATTCTGAATATTATCGACTCAGCCCCCTCTACAAGTCCTAGAACTTTGTAAGGGGAATTTTAGAGCATTCTGTATATTGATATTGAGTATTCCTTTATGACGTTCCCGAGTAATTAATATAGTTCCGATTCCGATTGAGGGTCTATCCACTTTTTCAGCGGTTGCCCTTTTACCAACCGGCTGCTGGCCCTTCACATACGCATGTGTCAATCACAGAGGTAGATGATCAACAGCCAGTGTAGGGGTGACATGTGGTTAGCATGTCGAGTCCCCCAGCCGTTATAGCTGGTTCCTCAACCTGGAGCCGCTACTTATTGTAGCTACCCAATTGCCTCACGATGCTGGGTGGGCACCGGTCCCATACTGGTCGAAATACCATGAGAAAATTTCTTCCTCCATGGAGACTCGAACCAGCGCAAGTCCCGTAGCTCTGCGCCAAGGCTTCCTACCTTAACCGCTCGGCTACGGCGCGGGACTATTAATATAGTTAAATAATTAATAATAATAAATTCGTTATCCCAATCAAGTCCACCGCTGTGGTCTCGAGGTAGCGTGCTGCCTTGTCACGCAGCGGGCCCGGTCGGGACAGTTTTTTTGGGTGACGTTTTATCGGGGTTTTTCCTCACCTGTAAGACAAATGTCAGGAAAACTTTAAGGCCTAAACGGTCCCCGAAATCATATGGCCATCATCATCATCATTATCGTCACCACCATCATCATCCTTCATCGGTGTGGAAAGCAACGGGAAGCTACCACACCTACAATTCCCTAGTAAAGCTACAAGCATAGCATGAAAATGCTATGATTGCAGTGAAGGACCTGCCTTCGGGCAGAATTACTATGGATGGATCCCAATCAAAGTTACATTTATTCAGGAATTCGTCGAAGTTTCGACCTCCTTAATTACATTAGACATAACAATTTTCATTATGGTTCATAAAACGGACGTATGTTTTTCTTTGTTTTTGTATTAAATTATGCACTCTTGAGAATATCACACAAGAAGATCGAAACATAATTATGACTGGGATAACGAATTTAGTAATATTAATTTAACTACAACTATATATTGAATTGATTTCAATTTAAAGTATGTATGTTAAAGGAATAAGAAGAGAAATGGGAATAAGCCGATAGAGCTAATTGTATTCTTGTGTTGTTTGCGAGTCCAATGGATTTAGTCAACAACACACATTTCTGTTCCCACACTCATCAATTGACAAGTCAACAGATTACAAGTTTTCTCCTAACTTGAGAAGCTCCCCACATCAGGGTTGGGGCAATAATACAGGAAATTTAGGTCACAAAGGATCCAGTTTCACAAAATGCGAAGTTCAAATTTCCAATATTGTTAGAAACAATCTGATTTGGACAACTACAAAACTATTACTAACCCACTGGCACTACCGAGTCCGGATTACGCTGAACAAGCTCTCCATACATCCCTATTCTTAGCTAATGTTTTCGAATGACCCCCCTGTATAATCT
Source organism: Diploptera punctata (assembly GCA_030220185.1). Lineage (NCBI taxonomy): Eukaryota > Metazoa > Arthropoda > Insecta > Blattodea > Blaberidae > Diploptera > Diploptera punctata. Next base: position 1,389,912 of record JASPKZ010000001.1, read on the forward strand.
ACTTTCCTCAAATTATTATGGTTAATGTTATTCTCCCACCTCACTATCGGCCTAACTACTGGGAGCTTTCCCTCTGGTTTTCCTACAAGGAGTTTCCATGCCCTTCTTTCATTTCCCATTCCTCCTGTTCATCGTAGTGTACGAGACTTAAGTTTTGTTAGATCTGGTTTCCTATAAAGATGATGTCCGGGGCTGCCGGAGATTGGCATTTTTAAAAGAAATCTAAATTTATATTTGCTCTAACCTCGACTTCATTATTATCCAGCATAAGGTATATATATTAATTGGTGTTTCTCGTATAATTTATTATATTTATGTTATTATATTATTATTATTATTATTATCATCATTATTATTATTATTATTATTATTATTATCGTAAGTATTATTATTGTTATTATCATCATCATCATCATCATGAACAAATTCGTTTTAGGCCATGTGGCCTGTACGGTAAACCTAGCGAAGATGGTCTTGATCTTTCCACCGATGTTTTGGTCTTCCTTGGTCCCTATGTCCAGTTGGGGTATATTGGAATGCCAATTTTGTTATTATCGTATATTATTATTATCATCATTATTATTATTATTATCATTATTATTATTATCATTATCGTAAGTATTATTATTGTTATTATCGTATAAAATGCTGTTCGTACATGAAATTTACATTGCTACATTTAATGTATCTTTGACTGTTTATAATTAGTTATAGTGTATATCTATATTTGTCAAATATTTATTTGTATTTGTGCTGGTTGAGTGGAAGAGAAGGCCTTATGGCCTTAACTGTGCCAGAATAAATAAATAATTATTAAAATCATTATTATTAATGCAGTACTCTACCGCGTTAAGTTTTTAGCCGGCGAGGGGAAGCAACGGCTCTAGTGGTGAAGATGGGGAAAGTATCTTCTTCCACTGTTGGTACAAGCGAATGACTGAGCAAGTGGTATAATCAATGGCAAAATATAGTGGTAGACCTACTTGAAATAGGAGATGGAGTTAATGAAATATCTGCGGGTTTCTGGATAATGTAACGTACAGAGAAATTATATCAGCACTGATTTCCAACTACTGTGTATATAGTGTGAATATAGTCTAACTTTCGCACGTGGCATTGTCAGTAAGAACTGACTATACACGGCTGACAGAAAATAAACACTGTCACTGCAACCTAAGACAAGGGTTTACTACTTCCAACCTCTCGTCACCCTTACCACATTCTTTTAATTCACACTTTTTCCGCATTGAAAGTTAACGTTGTCAAGTAATAGCTCGCTCTTATTTTTGGTTTTCTCCATTCGCCTGTCTATTCACCTCTCTTTGGTTCAAAATGTTTCCTAATAATTTTTAATCTCAAATACTATTACTCTTTCCTCCCTCTTAAAGTAAGAGTCCATGTTTTGCAACCATATAATATGCATGGGAGAATAACAGAGTGCGGCATAAGTCAGTTAGCACTGGACATGGTTGCGGCAAGGTCAGAAACTCGTTATAATGGTGGCCTTTTCAGGAACAAAGTATCATAAAACCTAACCGACTGAAATTCAATTTAATAACTTACGCAGACTATTTAACTCATGCCCCAAAAGACAGTCAATTGCCAATAACATTTCAATGAATGTTGATTTACAACCAATCACAGTCATTTTTACCTCGATTTTATCACTTTCATTTTATCAAGTGGCTCCCGGATTGTGTATATATTATTATTATTATCATCATTATCATAATTATCATCATCATTATCATTATCATTATCATCATCATTATCATCGTCCTTATCATCATCGTCCTTATCATCATCGTCCTTATCATCATCGTCCTTATCATCGTCATTATCATTATTATTATATTATTATTATTATTATTATTATTATTATTATTATTATTATTATTATTATTATTATAAGCGTGTGTTGATTTGCCACTTTTGGTGCTATGCCGTAAGGTCTATAATATATTTCCCAAGCTCTTGTTCCATTACAGATAGACATATCATTGGTCTAACCTTAGCAAAATTTAATTTATTATGTTACAGGCGTACAGGGGCCGGATAGAAAGTGATGGTGGGGATGGTGGGTCTATGCGGCCCGCGGGCCGTAGTTTGGGCGGCCATGCTTTAGGCTATATTAGATATTTTGAACTTATCTATTCTGAATTGTGAACATATTTAATGTATAAAATAAAACCAATCTTTGACTAGTAGTAAAAGGCTTTAAGTTTATATTATGAGAAGAAAAAAATATATATAAAGAAAAGTGGTCTGAATGTCTGAGTTACTAAAAGTAGCATCTAGGAACTAGAATCTAGATTGTTTGTATCTGTTCTACAAGCTATTGTATTTTCGTGAATACATATAATGGAAGGCTAAAAACAAAGTTCTCATAATTGAGTTTGATGCAACTTCTTCCCATTTCAAAGTTTCTCGGAGTGTTTTCTTTAGCTCAATGGATAAGGATAATTGTCTATTGAAAACTCATCATAAAAACTCATTTTAATTCCAATTATACTGCGAAATGTTCTAAAATTAATCTCAAATTTCTGAGAAGAAATGGCAAAGAGAGTGAAACATTTTAGTGGTACACTTAAAACCAATAACAAATGTTATTTTTACAACAGAAGCAAAAACCTTTTTTGTACATATAAAAATTTTCATGGACTTCATGAATGTAATATATATATATATGTCCACCGCTGTGGTCTTGAGGTAGCATGCTGCCTTGTCACGCAACGGGCCCGGGTTCGATCCCCGGTCGGGACAGTTTTTCTGGGTGAGGTTTATATCGGGGTTTTTCCTCACCTGTAAGACAAATGTCAGGAAAACTTTAAGGCCCAAACTGTCCCCGAAATCATATGACCATCATCATTATCACTATCATCATCCTTCACCGATGTGGAAAGCAACGAGAAGCTACCACACTTACAATTCCTAGTAAAGCTGCAAGCATAGCATGAAAATGCTGTAATTGCAGTGACGGACCTGCCTAAGGGCAGAATTACTATGGATGGATATATATATATATATATATATATATATATATATATATATATATATATATATATATGGAATGATAAGAAAAATAACTGCCTGGACGGGATTCGAACCCGGATCTCTGAGTCTCAGAGATCCGGGTTCGAATCCCGTCCAGGCATTTATTTTTCTTATCATTCCATATTAAGCTTGCATTGCTCAATGTTAAACATTTAATTATAACATATATATATATATATATATAACCCATACCAACTAGCTAATACACGGCGTGCGCTGCTACACCTAAATAAATGATAATGTGTTTTTGCATTTAAGTTAGTTGAAAAAGTGAAAGGAAAAATAAATATATATCTATATATATATATATATATATATATATATATATATATGCACACACACATCGTTATTATTTTTAGATACCCCTGCTAATTAGACTACCCGGCGTTGCCCGAGAATCTACGCATCCATATGTAGCCTACTTGGCATAAATGAGCTGAAAGACAAAATTCGTTATTTTGAGTTATCCATAAAAGAATACCTGCCGTGCGCTGCTATACTTGTCCGGGAATCTACTTATCCCGATCTTTTTGGCATCAATGAAAGACAAAAATGGTTATTATGAGTTATCCTTAAAAGATAAACATATGCTATCGCGGACTTTTCTGTAGAGTTTTTTGAGATATTCAATTCTGTGTACATTAATTTTGTGTATTTTTTATGGTTTTTCAGCGTAAGCCATTTAAGCGTCCAAAGAGCTCTTTTTCACGTTTTCCACTACAAAGGATGTTTTTTAGGGTGTAGGAGAAAGTGTATAAAACACTGGCTCTTCCAACTCTTTTGTATGGTAGCGAAGTATGGACGTTGAAACAGAAGGATATACAGAGACTTAGATCTGCTGAAATGAGATATCTTCGGAGGACTGCAGGATACACACTACTAGATCACAAAAAAAATGAAGACATCTTAGAAGAATTACACATGGAATCTTTAGAAAACAAAATTTCTAATTATAAGTCAAGATGGATACAACATGTTCATCGAATGGAAGATCACAGAATACCCAAACTAATGTTAAGATATCAATCTGCAGGAAGAAGAAGACCAGGACGTCCACTCAAAAGACTTCTGGATGGTGTTTCTCTTGAGGCCGAAACAGGTCAACAAATGGCCTAAATTCGTGAATGTACTATGATGATGATGATGAGTTGAGTGTCTCACAACTCTCTTATAGCCTATGTTCATCCCGGGAATCTCCTGAACATTTTGCAAGAAAAAACCATCACAATCGGATCAACGGTATGGCCGCGCATAAAGTACGAACAAACAAACAAACAAACATTCATTTTTATATGTTAGATAAATTAATACTGTAGAATGTAATATTTGATATTGTTCAGTTAAGTTCTGTTTCAATTTCATATTCGCAGAATAATTAGACCAAAGAGAGATGAACAGACAGGCGAATGTAGAACACTACAAAACAGTGAGCTACATGATATGTATAGGAAACCAGATATAGTAAGAACAGCTAAGTCTCGTAGGCTGCGATGGCAGGTCATGTGGAATGAATGGGGAATGAAAGAGGGACATGGAAATTTTTTGTAGGAAAACCAGAGGGTAAACCAAGTGAGTTAGTTAGTTAACATCAGATCACTAGCGTATCAAATCAAAGTAGAAATGAAATGGACGATAAATTTTGCTCACAGGCAATACACCGTGTTCCATTCGAAGCTCCCACATTTTAATTGATCATAACTCTCAAAGTATGCGGAATTATGAAATGAGGTTGGTATTAAAAGAAAGAGAAACTCAAAGAATTTTTGTTTTCATTGTTGCAGTTAATTCATCTGTCGCATGTTGGAAAATAATGACATAAAACACGTTCGCCAGACATCACTCCACTGGCCTTCTTGCTCTTGGGGAGACACACAACGGCTAAGAAACTAAACCATTACTGAAAAACACAATGGTATTCGGCCGCCAAGGGACTTCAACTGGTTCCCAAAGAAGCAGCACACTGGGCAATGCTGGTCGTTGCCACAAACCAGACCAGATCCTCTGGGGGTATGTAAAAGACCGTGTTTGCGACTCCAGTACAAGATCCTCATGATTTACGAACCCGTATCCTTGACACAATTGCAACAGTACCAATGGACATGTTGGACAAAACGTGGCACGAAATCGAATACAGACTTGATATTATTCGTGCTACTAATGGTGCACATATAGTGGTGTTTTAGTGTGTGGCAATGAAAATTCTTCGAGTTTCTGTTTCGTTTAATACTGGCCTCATTTCATAATTCCACATACTTTGTTAGTTATGATTAATTAAAATGTGGGAAGTTTGAATGGGACACCCTGTACTTTTTCTGACTTGATGTTATGTTGTGCGTGCCTTAAATAGACGGCAAGAAACTTACGGATTTACGTCCCATTATAAGGAAATTACATTCTAGAATTTTACGCGCTGAAAAAAAAACGGTCATGTATGCACCCTCGTACTTCGGAACAAGGTACGATGTAGCCACTTACCGACGGGACAAACAACTTGAAATGGCCATGTTGGTTCCTACCAATAACTCGTACAAGCACAGAATTGCATACTTTCACAATTAGCATTGAATTTGTGGTGTTGACAAAATATCAATGATAGAGTTTCAAATAGACTGATAAACTTCCAATCAAACGTAATCAATAAATCAGCTGTACATTATCAAAGTTGTCAGAACTGTCATCGTTTCAGTTTTATCCTATATGATAAATTGATTGTACTCAAATTACAATTGCTTGCTTTAAACCCAGCTTCGTGTTCAGTACTGCATGATATTAATAGCACTACTGTCAGGCTATGGATCCTCTTATTGTTTAGCCTGGTGGAGGATTTTGTTCTGTTATCACGGCATTATTTGGTGAACCGTTGGCTTTCAAACCCAGTGAGCATCAATCGAAGTGGAAATACAACGGGAACAGCTAATACTCGAGGCAGGTCGAACAGAGAAATGAGAGAAGAACGACATACAAATGTCTGAGTACAGTATTATTCCTGATCTGTGACTCTCTCTATCGCTAAGTCTTCTTCACGTTGCAAAGAATTCCACGTGAATTCTTTTCAATTCTCCACTCAAATATAAAAATGAAATCGAATATAAATTGGAAGAAACTATGCTATTTTTAATGTTACTTCAAAGAAATATCAACATTGAATATATTTTCTTATCTTTAATAATAATGGTTAATTTTACCTGATGGAGTTAAGACCGTAAGGTCTTCTCTTCCAATTCATCAGGGTTAATCATACATATATTAACAATTATGAATTATCTACAACTTGATTAATAATACACAACAATAGGCATAGGCTATACAATATACAGATGACAAAGAAAGAACAAAAATATTAAAATAATTATAGGGATGATAATAATAATAATAATAATAATAATAATCTTCGGCTTTCCCCCACTTATAGCTTTGCCGTCTTCAGTTTCCATTTATCTCCATCATTCCAATCTCCCTCTTACAAATTCCTATCATCCATTATTGTTCTGAAGTAGGTTTTCCATTTCCATCTTGATCTGCCACGTTTATTTCTTCCAGGGGGTGACCATTGGTATATATTAATTTTTCATGAAGACGGTTTGTAGAATCTATACTTATATTCATTTTTTTTATTTTATATCTCACCATTGAAGTTATATATTGAAGTTGAGGAAGACGGAGTTTAAAAATATAAAAATGTTAAAATAAAACGGTCTATAGAAGTCTATAAATGACAAATTCGTTGTTTATATATAAAATTGATATATAACTGACTTGAGTAATCTATATATAATATAGATTACTCAAGTCAGGTTATCCCGTTAGTCTTTTTTATATTGATCTTTTGTTTTTATTTTTCATTGTTGTGCGACTAAAACTAGGTAACACAAATTCACAACGCAAAATTCACTACGTATATAGACCTACTTACCTTCAAATTCTTCGCGTAAATTGAAAATCTTAGCATAAACATGAACCAAACATAATTTATTTTAACGTAATTATTTTTCAACGCCAGGCTCTCTTCTAAATAAAACATGGCTTGTCGGCAGATACAAACAGTTGGCCGAAACCGAATAATAGAAGATCCAATCTTTGAAGCAGCTCGTCAGACACTAAACCAAGCTATAGAGGATTACAAACGCATGCAATGTAATCTTGGCCTTCCAGTTAATCTATGGATGATAAATATGAGCCAAGCCCTATCGACTGTAGGTAAGAAATAAATCAGTAGTTTAGTAAATGTTTCAATTCTAAACAAAATCTCGACCATTACAATAGTTATTTCTAGTAGAGATATCTGAGACTCTACTGCAAATAACAGTCTACAGTAATTCGTAGAAAAGAATTTAAAAACTCACAAATTACACTAGTCAACATGATTTTTGTCTCAATAGTTGTACTTAATGCAGTTTTTTTTTTCGTGTTTTCAAATATGTATTCGGAATTTCTCCATCACCCACAGTTTTTTATATCAATTTAAATTAATGGATTTAGATAATTACTTTTTAATAAACGTTTTTTCGTCCATTTGTCCATTGTAAAATAAAACCAAATGAGCTAACTCAGGAGATTTCAGCTATGTAAAAGAGATATCAAGGCAAATGGAATCCTAATATGCTGGCCGATTATTGTTGGACCATCAAGAGGGATGCTCCACAGGCAAAATATAGCAGAAAATCGTCATTTCTTACTTTCTAGGTGAGTCCGAATGTTCGAATATTGTGCAGTTACGAATGTAGAAAATATTAAAGTGTTTGAAATTATAAATTCCTGTCTCTCGAAAACCTTGCGTGATGGAGAAAAACCGATAACATATTTGAATTCAGAAGAAAAAAATACTATCAGAATCACATATTTTTCTTTCTGAGACAAAAAAAAAGTTTATTTTTGGTTGCTCAGTGTTATGATACCAGTATCTGAAAAACCGCCACAACAGCTGTTTATGCCTCGTCAGAATCTTACGTGCGCTGTTGAGACTTTCAGAAAGTTTGGTCTTAATTATTTCATTGATCGTGGGGTCAATCACAAAATGAATCAGAAAATAATTGTTTATTTTATTGTAATTAACGCCTCCTTGATTTAGAGCACTTACATCACTTTCGCCTATATTTATTTTGGTTTCCTGTATCATATATCAAATTTTGTTCCAAAAAGGTTCAAGACATGCTGTATATATATATACACACACACACACACACACACACTAGCGTACTCGACGGACGTTGTCCTGCCCGAAGGTTCAATTCTCGTGTCATGGACGGGCGATAAAAATCTGTTAGGTTACTTTTTTCACTATCAAATTCAGTAATTAAGACGTAATTATATATTATTAAATAAGTTCCAAAGAAAACCTCTCACAGTCATCTGTAGTGGCTCAAGAAGCGTGCATGATGACGTCACATTGTTGTCGCGCGGAATAATGTCATCTATTTATCCCGATCTTCTTGGAATAAATGTGCTGAAAGACAAAAATGGTTATTATAAATTATCCATAAAATAATATATGTCCGAATGTTTGCTTGCCTGCTGTTAGTAGGTTCAGAAAACGTTTTCTCGATATTCGAATTATCGATAAACCGTATACTAAGTGACATTTAACATAGATTTTGTCATTTCAATATTTTCGTTTCCTTATTGTGTGATAGACTACTTTTTTCCCCATACAATTCACTAATTAAGACGTAATTAGGTATCATTAAATAAGTTCGCAAGAAAACTGCACGCTGCCATCTGCTTTGGCTCAAGAAGCGTGCATGATGACGTCACATTGTTGTCGCGCGAACTATGTCGATTATGCAGATGAATACATATCTGACATAAAAAAAAGTCTATAATCCGATCGCAGCGCCACATATCGAGTCCAATTGTGAATCTAAACCATTCAGGGACCCACTCAAACACACACCAAAATTTCATCAAAATTGGTCCAGTCGTTTATGCAGATTTTAATTTCGGATTTCAAACAAACTTCCACTTCTAATTGTTGGATTTCGCTCATTTTTGACAATACCTACATGAGTTTATTTTAATAGAATTTACTGAGTTTCGTTGTGAAACACCGAAAAATGTGACCGCTAAAGCGATTTTTCAATTTTCACTTCAGGTGAACTCCTACACCTAATGGTTCTAGAGGATCCAATTGTGAATCTAACCCATCGAGAGACCCAATCAGATAAACACAAAAAAATGCATCAAAATCGATCCAGTCGTTTAGGAGTAGAGTGAAAACACACGTACAGAAGAATTATATATATACATAGTAATTCTGCCCGAGGGCAGGTCTTTCACTGCAATCATGCTAAGCTGCAGCTTTACTAGGGAATTACAGGTGTGGTAGCTTCCCGTTGCTTTCCACCCCGGTGAAGGATGATGATAATAACCGGATGATTTTCGGGGACCGTTGATCCCTAAGCTTCCTGACATTTGTCTTACAGGTGAGGAAAAACCCCGAAAAAAACCTCACCCAGGAAGTTTTTCCCGACCGGAGATCGAACCTGGGCCCGCTGCTTGACAAGGCAGCACGCTACTTCGTGACCACAGCGGTGGAGATCATATACATACATTTTATTTCAGGATTGTTTCTGTTATTTACACAGGTATCCTCAAACAAAATATACAATTTTTTTCTTCCACACTTCCCGATATTGTGTGTCTGCTTTTGTCATATTTATCTTCTTCATGTTGTCTTGAATTCCCTTTATCCACTTTTGCTTTGGTCTACCATGTCTCCCTTTTCCAGAAGGTATCCATTTCAATAATTCTTTGTTTGCTTCTGTGTACCTTCTTCTCATTTTATGTCCATGGCATCTTAGTTGTATTTCTTCAACCTCTTGTATAATGTCCTTTTCTACATTCATTATTTCTCTTCTTGTAATTTTTTATCTCCAATTTTGATATTCTTGCCGATCTTCTAAAAAAGTCCATTTCTATGATTAATAATTTATTTCTGTGTTTTTGCTTCAACGTCCTTGTTTCCGCACCATATAATAAAATACTCTTCACAATTTAATTTTGTTGTATCTTGATTATATGCTTACTCCATAAAATAGAATTCAAATTGCCAATAACTTTCTTTGCCTCTAGTATTCTTTTCTTCGAAGTCTAATGCAGATTATCCATATTTTTTAATGATTGATCCCAAATACTTAAAATATTCTACTCTTTTAATCTTTGTTCCATTTATTTCTAATTCCTCGGAAAAATCTGTGCTCATATATTCTGTTTTATTATAATTGTAAAATATCCGACGTACCGTGCTACGTCTAAATAAATCATAATGTATTTTTACCTTTAGTTGAATAAGTAAAAGGAAAAAAATATATATAAATTTATATCATGATTATATTTAGATACCCCGTGCTGTTTACCCGGCCTTGGCCGTAAATCTACGTAGTCCGATGTACTTGGCATAAATGAGCTGAAAGACAAAATTCGTTATTTTGAGTTATCTGTAGAAGAATACGCGCTGTGAGCTGCTTATACTTTTCCGGGAATCTACTTATTCCGATCTTCTTGGCATCAATAAAAGACAAAGATGTGAGTTATCTGTAAAAGATAAACATATGCTGTCGCAAACTTTTTTGTGGAATTTTTTTAGATATTCAATTCTGTGTATATTAATTTTGTGTATTTATTATGGTTTAGTCAGCGTAAACCATTTAAGTATCAAAAATGGGACCTTTTCACGTTTTTAAGTGTGTAGGAGTCGAGTATCACAACTCTCTTATAGCCTATGTTCATCCCGGGAATTAGCTGAACATTTTGATAAAAAAAAAACATCACAATCGGATGAACAATATGGCAGCGCTTAAAATACGAACAAACATAAATTTTTATATTAATTAGATATAACCCGTAACTCTGAGTCTGTACCTCAGCGTGTTATCCATTACACCACCAGGCGAATCCAATTCAAACACTTATTTTTCTTATATATGTACAGGGCAAGTCAAAATGTTGTGCAGGTTTTCAGAAATTTATTATGTGAAATGTAATGAACATATAATATCGTGAGACATATTGTATGAATGGTAAACTCTCAAAGTTTAGTTGTCCACTTCTAAAGTTCCGCGTTCACCCGCAAGATGTCAACAGCAGAGCAGTAAAGGAAAATGGCGTTGACTGGGGATCAGAAGTCTTTCTGTGTGCTTGATTACCATGTAAACAACTCTGTGACTAGTGTTCAACGACATTTCCGTACCAGATACGATAAAGACCCGCCGGATGGGAGATCCATTCGTAAGTGGTACACACAATTTAGGGATTCAGGCTGTATCTGTAAACGAAAATCGACTGGCCGTCCGTCGACGAGTGAAGAGACAGTCGAACGCGTTCGCACATGCTTCGTGCGGAGGTCCACAGAAATTCACCTACCGGGGAGCGACAGAACTTCAACTACCCACAAAAAACTGTATGGCGGATTCTCCGGAAACGTTTACAGATGAAACCCTACCACTTGCAACTGGTTCAAGCCTTAAAACCCGCCGATTATGCTTTGCGAGCGTCCTTCTGTGTTGATTTTCTCGCATTAATGGAAGAGAATGAGTTCCATGAGAGGGTAGTTTACAGTGATGAAGCGACTTTCCACCTTTCAGGAAAAGTGAATAGACACAATGTAAGGATTTGGGGAACTGGTAACCCCCATGCAACTCTGGAACATCAACGGGATTCTCCGAAAGTGAATGTCTTTTGTGCCATTTCCCATGCAAAGGTTTATGGGCCCTTTTTCTTTCATGAACGTACTGTGAACGGACATGTTTTCCTTGATATGCTACAACAATGGCTCCTTCCGCAGCTTGAAGCGGATAGTCCAGATTTCATTCTGTAGTTGGATGGTGCCCCTCACATTACCATGGCAGTATTCGAGACCATTTGAATACGGCTTTACCACAACGCTGGATAGGCCGTGCATCTCAGGGTGATCAACAACTCATTCATTGGCCACCTCGTTCACCAGATCTAACCCCGTGTGATCTTCATGTGGGGTCTTGTAAAGGATCATGTTTACGTACCACCACTTCCAACAACACTGCATGAACTGCGTGCCCGCATCACAGCAGCCATTGCTGATATCGACCGCGGACTGCTACAGAAAGTTTGGCAGGAGATTGAATATCGGCTTGACATCTGTCGTGTAACAAAAGGCGCTCACATAGAACATCTGTGAATATTTAAAAAAAAAACTTTGAGAGTTTACCTTTCATACAATATGTCTCACAATATTATATGTTCATTACATTTCACATAATAAATTTCTGAAAACCTGCACAACATTTTGACTTGCCCTGTATTATATTCTCCATTATTACTACATATATATAACCTAAATTTATCTTAATATACAAATTTTAATGGTGTCAGATAATTATAATATATATTAAAATTAATGTTGGGAAGTAAACATTATGAGGTTATATCATTAATATTGAGTGGAGAACATATTTTTAATAACTCACCTCATACCATTTCAAATTTATTTGAGACCATTGGTTTCGAATGATTTTTTCATTCATCTTCAGTCATGACTCCAACTGTTGAAATTCTGTTTGTTGATTTTACCATGGTTACCTCTAGTGTTGCCATCTTTCGTTGGCTTTATAAATTTCAAAATTTATAAAGCCAGTAAATTCGTTATCCGATTAGGGTCGGTACAATTATTCGGATGATGACTCGAAGGCAGCTTCTTTCAGAACTTGGCTCAGAAATATGTGACATAAAAATTTTCATTACATATGTATATTCCCTCAAGGTCATTTCTCGATCCGAGGATGGCGATTTAAATCCGGGTGTAGATGTATTTTTTAATAACGTTAGAATTACCATCTACTCGTAGATCAACGGGATTGCTACCTTTGAAAGATAAGCAAAGGCATGGATTCAGTAAAATAAATTTATGGAATGTAAAATAATTTCGAGCTTGAAAAAAGAAGTTTCGAAACAAAATTTGTAGGAACATACATGCACAGCTTTGAATCTGTCAAGAGTGTTATTACTACTTTCAATTTTCCTCATGACAAAAATGATAATAATAATTATTATTAGTAGTAGTAGTATTATTATTATTTGTCATTATATTATTATAGGAATAACAATACTGAATCTTTCTCTTAATTTCTTCCTTTGTAGGTACTTTTACATATCCCACGCCATCCAGGCCTTATAGGGACACGGGAGAGGATTACTAAACTCTGGATTATCTAACACACTTTTTAGACCATATAAGGACATGAAGATTTCTCTGGATGAATGACCCATCTTAATGCCAAGGCCACCGCAAAGACAAAACGAACATTTGAGACACGACACACACTCACACTAAACAAGGCTAATAGATGATGATTATGATGGCCAAATGGTGTTCGGAGACTATTTTGACCTTGAAGTTTCACGACATAATAATAATAGTTTTGTTTTACCTGTTGAGTTAAGGCCCACTCAATCGGTTAGATAAATTTACATTAATTAATCATATAACTAACAAGAAAGGTCACGGTTCGTATACAAAGGGAACACAATGAAACTTATCCAAATAACACAAAGGGGGGTATATCATCATATATGACATTACAGTCCAAACTGGGCCTTGGACTTCATAATTCTTTACCTCCATTCTTCTCTATTCATCTTCCCAATTTTTACATTCAAGCATAGAATAGCTATCCTCCTTTAAGATATCAATCCATCTTTTTTTGATTTTCCATTGTGTCTCTTCCCAAATATTGTTTCTTTCATAGCAATTTTTGCGATACTAGTGTATTCAATCCATTGAGCATCTCCAGCCCATTAAAGTAAAGTAATCCCACTACAGGCCTCAGGAGGCCCTTGGGGTAGTAAGAGGTTAAGGCTCCCATTTTTTCTGGACAATCAGCACTTAATGTCAGCTCTGCGTGACGGCCGCCTTTACCCCCAGAACAAGCGTCTGGTACTCATTTCCTTTAGAGGCTGAGTCGGCCCCAGGGTCATAGTGCCACCACAAGGTTCGGGTCAGTTTAAAAATCCTGACCCCACCGGGACTTTAGCCCTCGACCTTCCGGCTTGTAGCGCAGTGTCCCATTGCAGTCTACTAAAACCACATCGATGATCTATTACATCATCAATGTAAGAAGGCTGTAAGGAAATGAACATAACTAAATTCTTTTGGGTAAGAAACTTCCCACTAGAGAAGCACCCATGGTCCCGCAGTGGGACAAACAAGGATCCATCATCATCATATGACCTTTTGAATGGACAGTTTCATTCTCTTCCCCCTGTCAACGAACCTTGACCTTCCTTCTGAGTTACATATTTTAGTAAAATAAATTATTACATAAAAGGTATACAATATATTACTATATGAAATGATGTTAATTTAAACTTGTTTAGGTCTACTATAGTGATCTACAACATTCTCTATAATACTCGGCGGCAAGCGGGTCTGGCGTCAGCGCTTGTCGTTTCCTGTGAACAGATTCCGCTGCAGTTGCACATTACGGTCAGTTGTTTTGCTCTCTCTTCCCCTGCCTTCAGAGTTAATACACAATATGGATACCGTTATTTTAATAATCGACTCTAGCTGTCTCCCTTCACCGGGAACAAGCATTGCCACTGAGTGCCGTAGAGAATATACACTGCTCTATACATGTTCTTTTATTCTCTCATATTTTATTTTAATTACTTCATAAAGTATGGAACCAGCAAGTACTGACGAAGAGTGACAATGTTAAAATTCTTTTACATTTTTCAGGCACATACCAAATCCAACAGATGCAACAGCAGTCTCCATTTGCAGGTCCATTAAGTGTTAAAATGGTTGAAGATACAATGACTTTCAGGCCTGATTGCTTTGTGGTAAGTGAATTTTAGTGTAAAAAAAATAGTTTACAACACTGAGGAAGTAAAAGCAAACATCTCTTTTTTAATGTGTGACAAAAACTTCACATTTTGTCTTTGTAAGGGTTAATTATTGCTTGAAATCCTGTTGACTGAAAGTATACATTATATTGTGAGATTCTGTAAGAGCATGTAAAAATTAAACTGACATGGGGGGCACAATTTGACATGGGGAACCTATGGTCCAAGAAGCTAGCTTAAGCAGATATGGGATTAAATTTGTCTTTCACATACTATCTAGCCTTCTTATTTACATTATTTATTAGTTCAGTGGTTATGCTTCTTTCTCTGATCCCAAGTTCAAATCTGCCCGGAATCGATGGATATTTTTGGTTGGAAAAATTCAAGAAGCAAGTCCTATGGAAGGGATTATAAGCCATGGATCCCGATTCTTAAGATTTTCAGGCCCATAAAAAGGCGTCTAAGCAAAATGTACAGACATCATTCTATAATGGTGGAACTGCACTTTTAATTACCCTTCATTTTTTCAGTTTATTGTAAACTATAGCTCTTCTGTATTTACTAACTTTTTTTAATATTTTAAACTTTTTCAAACAATTTTTATTTAAATATGCAAATCACATTATGACACTGTTGGACAATATTGTGATGTTAACTATTTTCTGTACAGTGTACATTACTTAGTCTATTTTTTTAATCGCTGGTTGGAACGGCATTAGGAAGTGATAAGTATGTGTACACCCATTTTTAATTAACGTTTGGTAATTTTAATATTATTAATATATTTCTTTAACATAGATTTGGGGATTTATTGCAAAGATTTGTCATTTAAATTTTGTAGCGATGTGCTACCATCTAGCATAAGGTGTATAAACTTCAGTACGATATTGATAATAATCGATATGCAGTTCAATGGTGGGTTATCACTGGCTCTATATACTGAGGCGCATGCGCACTGTTGTTCTATAGGACTGAAAATATATCAGGAAATGCAGTTTTTCCCTAGTTGCCTGCTAGATGTCTCATTGAGTATGTTGATCGCATACCATTCATGATATCTACGGACAAATAATCTTAACTAATGGTAAAATTAAATGTTTCTTACCTCTCCTCATATA
This sequence comes from Diploptera punctata, assembly GCA_030220185.1. Lineage (NCBI taxonomy): Eukaryota > Metazoa > Arthropoda > Insecta > Blattodea > Blaberidae > Diploptera > Diploptera punctata. The sequence continues at coordinate 1,405,898 of JASPKZ010000001.1, forward strand.
AATCTTCTAAGTAGATCGCGATTTCAAGACCATAACGGTCTCATCTTCAGTACTTTTTTAGCGACTGATGTTATGTCGATCGGAAGAAACTCTTTTTCTTCCCTCTGTTGGTGGACCGATGAACCTCAGGATTAGGTCAAAATCGGCCCATCGACAGAGGGAAGAAGAAGAGTTTCTTCCAATCGACATAACATCAGTCCCCATAAAAGTACAGAAGATGAGACCGTTATGGTCTTGAAATCGCGATCTACATGAGGAGAGGTAAGAAACATTTAATTTTACCACATATTTTACATATTTTTAGTTTATTATTTAGCATGTTCCACTCATCATAGTATAGATCTCTCGAAAGAGGACCCTGAAACATCGGACTTCCCCTTTACCATATATTAAACCTCATAGTGATTAAGACCTGTAAAAGTTTAAAAAAATCGTAACTGAATTAACTTGGTCCAGTAACTCCTAACAAAGGAGAGGCTATGGTTCAACATTGGGCTGCACCATCATAGGCATCAGTTAATTTCAAGTACCATCATTGACACAAATATTGTAGCATTTTGTATCTTACAACAGTTTCTCAAACTGACAACCATCTACAATGCAAATATGACATCAGCATAAAAGATTCTGCCACACCCTGTTAAATATCCCTGGTGTGTTTCTAATTACATATTAGTACTATTTAATTAGAAAAGAATAAAATCCCGTTTTTTTTTGGACCTGTACATAACGAGAAATGAACAACAAAGGATCAAATTCGATATTTACAGGAAGGATACTCATACAGACAATTACATAAAGTCTTCAGGTTTCAATCACATTGCACATAAACATGAAATTTTCAACAGTTTGATATATAGATTATTAAATGTTCCACTAAATGGAGATTTTAAGAAAGACAATCACATTTAAAACATAGCTAATTTAAATTGTTCTGGAAATTAAATGATCATAAATAAATTAAACAAATTCAAACCACAAAAAAGATTAAAAGACACCACCCTGCAACATGATTCAAAGAAAGGAAAACAAATCAAGAAAATTACTCATCATCCTGAAATACATATATTTAAAAAAAAAATTGTTATAACATTCAAAACAATAAATAAGTTAGCCTTGGTAATCTATTAATAACCCCCAGATAGTAAAAAATCTGGAATTTATCAAATTATAGACTGCAATGATGTATATACAAGAAACACAAAAAGGAATTTAGGCACTCTCACAAGAGAACAATTTAGAAAAATGGAGAAATTGAAAAAAATCAGTTATTGCAGCTCATAGTTTGCTGGAGAGATGAAATTTAAAAAGCTAAACTTTTAAAACACTTGGAAAAACCTTTGGAATTGACAGTTTGGGAAAAGATATATATTCACAGGAACAAATTAATATCCATGAATTTTTTAATTCCCGATGAACGGGACTTGCCCTAGAGGTTCAACAGATAGACTCCAGATGGCAATGTTACAAATGAAGTTTCCAATGAAAAACCGGTAATCATAATGTCGGCTCCTCTTGAAAACTGAAGTTCCCATGTTTAAAAAACAAAGTATGAGGTAAGATAAGTGACTCATTCATTGATCTAATAGAGACATTTCAAATTCTACCAACACAAATCAAAATATAAAGAGCAAAAAACAAAATTATCTTATCTTGTAGAACATTTCTGGGCTGTTGGCCGTGGTCTTGCAGTTCCCCAACGTTTTGCCAAACTGTATCTGGCATCCTCAAGGGTTGCCTTGTGACTGGCAATTTTGTAGACTATCTGCCCCTATTTATACATTTATCCGCGGCGTGTTCTCTGTGCGGTCCGTTTCTTCGTAAATTGTACCAGCCTTCCGGTTGGTTAGCATTAGGGCCTCCTATTGCACCAACGAGGTTGCTGTCTGATGTTCTAGAAGACTTCATGTAGTGGTTTACATCAGACAGCAACCTCATTGGTGCAACAGAAGACCCTAATGCTAACCAACCAGAAGGCAGATACAATTTACGAATTAACAGACCGCGCAGAGAACACGTCACGGATAAATGTATAAATAGGGACCCCCTGGTAAAAAGAACATTGCCATGGCAATTTATCTTTATAGGATCCTTAACATTAACATCACAATTTTTAGGTTATGTTCATGTCCAATTCTAATTAACTTTTCCAATATTTTTCATACTTTCTTCTGATCATGAACTATATACATAAATTCCTCAGGTCGCTAATTACATCCTGCAAAGGTTGTTTATCCTGTTTTTGGTGTTTTCTTAATTACAATAATTCATTACTTACTCCACAATAAAAAATTCAATAAACTTACCCATTGCAAGCCATCAATTTCTTTGCTTCATTGAAACTTACACTCCTCAATAAATTTACTGGTTAAACTCAACACACATGCACTAAAATGTACACCACCATTTTGCAAACTTAGGGTCGAATGTTTGAACGCATTAGACAGTAAAAGGCATTCTCTGCTGATAAAGTTTTATCCAAACACATTTTCTTACTCAGAAATCTATTCACGCGGTAATAATTGTAAGCTACCTAACAAGGTACCTTAGGATCGTAGCTCAATATATAAACTTATGTGAAAATCCCGAAGGGAACCGATGTAGTTTGAAACTTATCCAAGATGTCGGACCTTGAAGACTTCGATCACGTTTTCGGTATACGCGGAGAAGAGGAATGTGATAGAGTCTACCAAAGAATTCAACTGGAAGAAAAGGAGAATCGACACACACATGCACTAAAATGTACACCACCATTTTGCAAACTTAAAGTATGGCTATGTTCTATGGCATCGTATAATGAATGCTAAAACTGCTCAGTAACCCAATAAAATTTATAACCAATGTTAAAACAATATATTCACTGAAATAAATAAGTTCTTAGTAAAATTTTAAATTGTAATTTGTGTTAAAGTGACACAATATTGAAAAATTAAAAAGTAGAAAAACAAAATTTACTTGCCGAGGTATTTTTTTGGGCATTACAATTTTTTATTCCATCATTTATAGGCACCATCATCCAAGGTCTTGTTATTACTGTACTCTACTTAACAATTCTTTGAAATATCTCAAATAATTTTGCATTCAAATAAAAAGGGCCAACAAAATTTCATATAATAAAGTTGGGAATTTTTACATTATATGATTTTCATAATAAAAATCAAATAAATCGTGAATTATCTCGTATCTATTTTTTTTAAACACAACTGCAGTATCTGAAACACCTATCTAAACCTTTGGAATTAACTATCTTCTTAGTGTATCCAGCTATTTGCTAACACAAAGTTCCACTACATTGTTCATTTTACAAAAGATGGATATAGCGCCAAATGTTTATAGTATATTCCAGCTGCTATAGTCCAAAGATTAGTAGTCAGGATATGTTAATATTCAAAGTTAAAATTGGGAAACACATTATGAGGTTCTTAATTAATAAATTAATGAGTCATTTTAACATCGAATCAACACCAGATGGCAACGATATCTCGAAGTTCGTCAAATCAACACCAGATGGCAACGTTATAGAGGGAGATTCCAACGAATATCCGGTAGTCATAATGGCGGTTGAAAATGAATGACAAGATCATTTGAAAACTATAGTTACCGTGTTTGAAAAAACATGAAATATGAGGTAAGATGTTAAAATGACTCATTAATTTATTATGTTAATATTATTCGTTTTTAAACACCTTAATTATGGACAAATTATATTTGAAAAGAAAAATATACGCCTAGACTGGGGTTTGAACCCGTCAGGATATATTGTGCTTTTTCCAAAGTTCCAGGTATTAAAGATTTGAGTTTAGTTCTTAGAAGGTTTGGAAAAGAGCAATTTATGAGGATGTGTCTTAAGATCTTCATGACTGTCACACCAACAGCAGGTACCAGAATCAATGAGATTAAAATGAAATATATTTTTGGGTTACTATGTGCTCTTGTTCAGAAAGTTTGTATAATTCTGGGGATGGTTTTGTACATTTGTAAATCATTTGGATTGGTTTGTACAGCTTGCAGTGTTTTACCTTTGTCAGATGAAAGCCATGTTTTGATCCATGTCTTTGGAATTAACAGTTTGGGAAAAGATATACATTTAAAAAAATATAGAACCATGAATTTTTGAGTTTCTGGACGAACCAAATTTGATTATAAAGTTCTTCAAATCAACACCAGATGGCAGTTCAAAAAATTACTGGCATAATGAAAAACTGAGTCGTAACAACCGATGATAGGAATGTTTCCCGATACTGCAGTTGTGTAAAAAAAACATCAGGTAAGAAGAATTTACGGTTCATTTGATTCTTAACTAACAAAATTTGCTCAGAGGTTTTATTTTCATCCTTTTACATGCTTTAAATCTTAACACAGGACCTGCAACTTTTCTTACTTTCCAAAAGAACTCGTACTAAGGCTTAAATGGTCTTAAAAGCTAGATTTGAATCTGTGAACCTTAAGAATTAAATGTGAATACAGTTCACAGCTCATATGATTAGTATCTTGAGGTATATCTATTTAGGCATGTGCATTATTGTGATGTTTTTATTTGAAGTTATTACTCACACTGAAGGACAAATTCATATTTTAAGATGACAATTTTCACCCAAATTGGGATTTCAACCTAAGGCCCCTGGTTCTATGTACCAGCACACTAGATCACCATGCTACCTAGTCATTTGACTTGGGAAATGTCTCTCTTATATAATGCTTGTGCGTTCCGAGACCATGAACTTTTAATTCTACCCACCATCTTGCTGCTTCTGACTCAAGCAGACTAATGCAGCTAGAAAAGCTTGTATTGCAAGGTTTTTATTTAAATTTATAACTCATACTGAAAGATAAATTAATATTTGAAGAAAAAAATTTCCACCCAAATTCAAGGTCTCTGGTTCTACACAACATGCACTGGACCATTACCTGGGCATCTCACTTTAAATGGATATTTTTTCTCTCTCTCATACAATCCTGTGTGCCTCAGGCTGTGAAGGTTCCATTTTATGTTTCTCGCTGCTTCTTATTCAAGAAGACTTTATATGGATTTGTATAGCAGGTAAAGCTTCCTTCAGACAAATATATTATGAATAGAAGAAATTTAATATTATGTAGTATTATACTTTATTAATTTTTTTACAGATTATTATGGATGTTCAAGGGTTTAGACCAGAAGATATATCTATTACTCTACGAGATAATATAGTAGAAATATCTGCTGAAAGACACATTCAAGATTTAAATACTGCTCAGTGTTTTTCGTTCCATCGACGGTACACTTTACCTCAAAATATAAGAACCGATGCTCTAGAAAGTAATCTATCTTGTGATGGTGTTCTAGTGCTTTCAGCACCTTGGGTAACATAACTTTAACTCTAGAAACCAACTTGAAAAAGTTTGAAGAGAAAATTGTTTATCACTATACAAGAAAAATCAAGGCCTAGTAATAAAAATTGCTAAAATAAAGAATCTTTTTTTCAATATTTTTATTTCTCAACCATTTTTAAAAACAAATTAAATTTATTTCTTTGGAGCAGCAGCGGTTTTTGCTGGAGCTGTTTCTGGTTTTGTTGGTGTCTTTGCTTTTGCAGGTGCAGCTGGTTTTCCCTCCTTTTTAACTTTAGGCTTCTTAGGCTTTGCTGCCTTTACCTTCAGTATGGCTCCACGTCTGCGTTCTTGCATCTTGGCTGTTCTTTCCTCAAATGGGGTTGGAGTATAAGTTATCTGAAAATACAGAGACTAAATCAAGCTCTGACAAATTTAAAAGAGTATAGTGTTACCCCTCTTTTACACTTTTCAAGGGACCAGAGGGAAAGTGTAAATTATGGGAAATGAGGAAAAGCTAAAAAATGTTGATCCCTACTCTGTAACTAATCCCGAACAAGAGAAAAAAAAAATAACACTAAATATTGGCTAAATAATGTAATATGTATTTTGAACTTTTGTAATCATAAAATTACTTTAATTTTTGAAGGAAGTGACACTATTAGATTTATTTAACAGAATTAGATTTCTCGAAGACTAGTTCAAAATGATACAAAGAATCTAATCTTCAAGAAAACTACATTATGAGATGAGATGTTAAATCTAACTCTAATAAACAAATTTACTTTAATATTTAATTTTAGGAAGTTATATTTTGAGGTTATTTTAACTATATTATTTTTAGTCTGGACATCTTACCTCAATATTAACGTTGATTTGTTCTTGAACGCTCGGACCGGGGCTTGAACCCAGGACCTTTGGCTTTCCAGGCCAATGCTCTATTTACTGAGCTATCCGAGCAAGTTCTGATCTAAATGCAAATTTTTCTCTTATATACGTTTAGATCAGAACTCATTCGGATAGCTCTGTCAGTAGAGCATTGGCCCAGAAAGCCAAAGGTCCTGGGTTCGAGCGTTAAATTTTTCTCTTCAAATATGATTTATCCATCAATGAAATGTATGAAATGAACAATAAAAACATTATATATATTTACTCTCTTGTGATGAGTCACATTTTATCTTCTCTTAAATTATATTGATTAATGGTAATCAGAATAATATTGAAATCATGGTTTTCATAACCCAATGCTCTGTTTTGAAAGTTTCATCAATTTACCATGTATAATCAATGATAATGCATTATATATTCATAAAGGAATTCCAAATAAAAAATTGGCTTAATTTTTTGGACTCTTCGTTCATGTGCAGTACTATTATTATTTATTTGCAAAATACTCACTCCTCGCTTCTTTGCAAGTAACTCATCACGCTTGCGTTTGCTCTGGTTTGCTGTCAGAATTGCTTTCCTCTTAAGAACAGCAGCATATGGATTCAATTTTAACATTGCACGTGTGTTTGTCAAAGGATTCAATTTCTTCACACGGCGCTTCTGCTTCCTGAAATAAAAATAAATTATATTAGAACATGTTACTGTAGTGCATTATCATGACTTTTCACTTATAAGTAAATCAGATATGTATTAAAATCATGGTTATTCATAACCCAATGCTCTGAAAAATAAGGTATCATCATAATATTAAATATGTAATATAGCAGATATAAGAGAAAAATTTGCATTTAGATTGGAACTTGCTCCGGTAGCTCAATTGATAGAGCATTTGATCTAGAAAACCAAAGGTCCTGGGTTCAAGCTCCTGTCTGAGTGTATTATTTTTCTCTTCAAATATGATTTATCTATCATTGAGATGCATGAAATGAATAATAAAAACATCAAAAGAAGCCGTGCTGACTTTATAATGTTATGTAAAAAATTCCCAAATACGTCTTTATATGCTTTCCAAAGCAAATATTATTGGGAAGCCCGCAAGCGAATGATGACAAATCAAGAACTTCACAACATTTGAATACTACTACTACTCTTCTTAATAAAGAAGCTGCCATTTGCAAAGATAGAAACAAAGGTTTCATAGCATTTGGAGTGGTAAAAGAAAAATTTGCATTTAGATTGGAACTTGCTCTGGTAGCTCAGTTGATAGAGCATTTGGTCTAGAGAATAAAAGGTCCTGGGTTCAAGCCCCAGTCCGAGTGTGTTATTTTTCTCTTCAAATATGATTTATCTATCATTGAGATGCTTGAAATGAATAATGAAAACGTTGAAAGAAGCCGTACTGGTTTTATAACGTTATGTAAAAATTCCCAAATATGTATTCTTAATAAAGAAGCTGCCATTTGCAAAGATAAAAGCAAAGTTGTCATAGAATTTGGAGTGGGAATTAACAATGTATATACGAGAAAAATTTGCATTTAGATTGGAACTTACTCCAGTAGCTCAGTCAGTAAATCATTTGGTCTAGAGAAACAAAATGTCCTGGGTTACAGCCCCAGTCCGAGCATATGGTTTATCTATCATTGAGATGCATTAAATAAATAACAAAAACATCGAAAGAAGCCGTACTGGCTTTATAATGTTATGTAAAAATTCCCAAATGTCTTCTTAATAGAGAAACTGCCATTTGCAAAGATAGAAGCAAAGGTTTCATAGCATTTGGAGTGGGAATTAACAATATAAGAGAAAAATTTGCATTTAGATTGCTCCGGTAGCTCAGTCAGTAGAGTATTTGGTCTAGAAAACCAATGGTCCTGGGTTCAAGCCCCAGCTTGAGCATATAATTTTTCTCTTCAAATATGATGTAGTATAGCAATTTATTTAAATATATTTCAGACATACAAGATCCGTGGGCTTACGAAATGTACAGAAATTGTCCTTACATTTCATTATCTTGTATATTAAGGATATTATGGTTATGTCTTGAGGCTAACAGATTACCAGGTCGAGGAACACTGGCCTGAGGTTTGGTAAGTTGCATGAAGGTATAACAACTAATAATAATCCTGGTGGGTACATAATTTTATGTCTTAGTATTTTATAATGAAAAGGAAAGAAATGGTTATTAAAACATGAAATGCAGATAGGCAAATTATTTGATTGCCACTTTTTTATATCCAACAAATAACTTCGTTACCAAAGGACTAGGGAATTTGTTTATTCAATAATACATTCCAAATGGAAGAATACGTAATGTTTCAGAAGAAATTTATGAATTGGCAAGAGAAGCTGCACTAAAGTACTGCCTAAGTAGAAAACATACTCCAAGGAATATATTTTTTTTAAGTGAATGAAGACAGATGCAGATATTCTAATTTGAAATCAATGTTGCAAAGTAAACATTATGAGAAAATCTCGACAACAAATGGCAGCTCAGATTTTGGTAGCAGTAGGAAATCAGTCAGAGATTTGACTGACGACGGATGGGATTCTGTTTGAAACCTGTTTTGTGGATTTATGAGTTCAGTTTTTTAAATATTACTCTGACCATATTTTATATGCGGGTATTGTAAATTAAACTGTTGTTTTATCATACTTCGAGAATCAGGCAAGTTCATTTTCACCGAACTCATTGTGGACAAAATTTTCAATAAAAATCAAATGAATCATGAATTTTTCTTACTGCAAACATCTATATTTTTTTAACACAGAACCGCGGTATCGGGAATCATAATTCCCATCTCATGACTGTCGATTCTTCATTAGGCTCATCATTTTCTAAACTGCCATCTGGTGTTGAAGAAGAGCTTTCTAATCAAATTTGGTTTGTCCGAAAACTCAAAATTTATGGTTCTAGTATTTTTTAATGCATATCTTTTTCCAAACTGTTAATTCCGAAGGTTTAGATATATGTTTAAAACATTACCGGCATAATGAATTATCGACAATCGTGACGATAGCCGAGGATGGGAATGATGATTCCCGATACCATGGTACTGTGTTAAAAACGTAGATGTATGAGGTAAGAAGAATTCATGATTCATTTGATTTTTATTAGGAAAACCTCAATGTAAAAATTCCCAACTTTATTATATGAAAATTCTCAATGCTTAAAAAAAACTTTAGAAACATGGAAGTCAAAAATTTATGATGGGCGATTTGTAGTTAGTGTCTGTTGTGAGTTTCATAGAAAAATTTAACAAACATATTTTCTATTTCAGTTCCTATACAGATTAAATTGTTCAAAAGTTAATTTTGTTAATTCAAAATGTTTGATTGCTGGAATTAATAATATTTTAAGAGAAAAATTTACACCTAAACTGAGATTTGAACCCAAGATCTCTAGTTTTCTGTACCAGTGCTTTGACCATTAAGCTAGACATCTCAAATTAGATTGAATTTTTTCTGTTTCTTATATAATCCTATAAAACATTAGTTCAGTATAGGGATGTCAGTGTGGCCATAAACCTGCAGGTTCGATAGTGCCAGTGAGTTTGTTAGTTCTTATATAATCCTGTGGTTCAATATCACTAGTTTTGACTTTTACTAAATTAAGAGAACTGAATAAATTGCTAGAATAATCAAGACAAATTGTATTTGAGTTGTATATTTTGACTCACATACTTAACACTTTGAGTCCGGCGGTGGTACTAGTACCACGGTATTTAAATGACATTGAAGCCGGAGAAAATTAAATCCCTCGGCATGCCAATGCCGGTGGATTTACAGAGGTGTTTTTCTGGTTCAGAAAAACTCCCCTGTAAATCTGCCGGCACAGGCATGCCGAGAGATTTAATTTTCTTTGGCTTCAGTGTCATTTAAATGCCGTGGTACTCTTACATCCGCAGGACTCAAAGTGTTAATCAAGACAATTTTACCCAGCCCCATTATTTGACCAAAATAACACCAATTTCAAATAAACGCACTTTTGTAAAAAAAATTTGTTTTATAACATTAAGACAGAATTTCAGAGGTGAAACTTACATTGGTGCTCGAAGAACTGAGCGTATTTCTTCAGATTTCAAGATACGAGACAAATCTGTGTTTGCCATCTTAGGCATCGGCAAATTGTAACCCTTCTTTAGTTTGGCTGACTTACGCCAAGTTCCATACAGTTCATCCAATTTCTTGAAAGCAGACTGGGTCCAAATAACAAAACGCCCTACGTGTCCTCCAGGAGCAAGCTTCAGCAGATTCAACTTTGATACATTTATCAAGTCAACTCCGGGGATGTTACGGAATGCCTTCTTCAGACCCTGCACCAAGTAAATAAATTCATTTTAATTATTCAGTTAAAACATGCAAGCTGCTTCATTCAGGATGAAAGACTAGAATTTCAGTTAATATATTAATTTAAAAACTATAACTAGATGCATCATTCTGTATCCAAAATTATCCTTTAATCTCAGCAAATTTCTTACAATGATTGGTACCAATATTTGAAATGGCCTAAATAAACAAAATCAAGGGATTATCATAGAATAGTAATATATCAAATTAAAGGGGGAAATCTCAATAAGAACAATATTGGTATCAATTTCATATATTACAAGATATTTTTATAAGTTATTAATAGTATAAATAATCATACGACTTGAAAGTCTAGTTATAACAAAAGTTTGGGAATTATTAATCAAGTTATAAAACCATCCCTTGTATAAAAGAACACCAAATTACGTTTATGTAACACTTTGGCTAGACCAGTGTTGACCTGTCATGGACACTAAAAAGACAACATGAAAGCAGAATAACGGTTTATGAAATGAGATTCATGCGCACAACAGCAGGTTACACCAGATGGGATCGGAAAAGATACACCAATATCTTAAAAGAATTGAAGACTATGCCAATTTTGGAATATATTAAACAGTACCAACTAATATTTTCTTATATTTGAAGAGAAAAATTTTCGCCTAGACCGAGACTCGAACCCGGGACCCTTGGCTTTCCGGGCCAAGTGCTCTACCACCAACTGAGCTATCGAGGTGAGTTGCGATCTAGATGCAAATTTTTCTCTTACATATATATTGTAATTCCCTTGCACCAAATGCTTGAAACCGTAGCTTCTATCATTGCAAATGGCAGCTTCTTAGTTAAGAAGACATTTATTGGGAATTTAACACTACTTTATAAAGCCAGTAGGGCTTCTGTTGATGATTTTATTATTCATTTAACACTTCAATGTGAAGTGGAGCTTAGTTTAAAGCAATCATTTTAAGATTACAGCAAACTCCCGATTATCCGTGCGCGTATTATCTGGTTTGTGGATTATCTGGGCATGACTTTTTACTGCATTTTTTTAAAATACTATATTTTGTATCATTATGAAAAAAATCTTTATTTTTAAACGTGCTACTGTGAACTGCGCTTAGAAACTAGGACAATAGAGTAACCTCGCTCATAACCACCTCCCCTGACACATTTAACGGTACCAATCAACATTCTGAGAATACAATACAATTCGAAAATTTCCATTGCCTGAGCCCTGAAAGTTTGTTGTTAGAGATCAGAGATAGTTAGAGATTGTAACCACAGATAAGCTGTGGTAGTGAGTTTATCGCTGGTTAGTAGTGTATCATCGGAGGCTATAAGAGATACTATTAAATTGTCAGCATCAGAAAGCATTGGTTGTTTAAAAAAGAGGCAAAACAAGAAATGGTTTGATGAGGAATGTGCCGACATTGTAAAGAAAAGAAAGCTAGCAAAAATGAAATGGTTACACGAGCCAAATGAGGTAAATTTAGAGCAATTGGGTAGTGTTAGACGGGAAACCACCAAGTTACTAAAGAGTAAGAAGAGGGAATATTTGAGAGAGAAGATTAATGATCTTGAAATGAATGCAAAAAATAGGAACATTAGAGAATTATATCAGGGAATTAGTATAGAGAAGAAAGGGTTTCAGGCTAGAACAAACATAATTCGGAATGAAAATGGGGATATGATTGCAGATTCCAAGAGTATATTAAATAGATGGAAAAGTTATTTTAATCAGCTATTAAATGTACATACAGAACAGGACATTGAGGAGGATAAGTTACAGACAGCAGAAATGCTAGTCGCAGAGCCAAGTGCATTAGAGGTTGAAATGGCAATTGAAAAATTGAAGATGTATAAAGCATCAGGTTCAGATGAGATCCCAGCAGAACTGATAAAATCAGGGGGAGAAAAATTGATGGACAAGATACGCTGGTTGCTTAGTATGATTTGGGAAAAAGAAGCTCTTCCAGATGAATGGAAGGAATCAATTATCGTACCAATTTATAGGAAAGGAGATAAAACTGATTGCAACAACTATAGGGGCATCTCATTACTTTCAACTTCGTACAAAATTCTAACAAATATATTAGTAAGCAGACTTACTCCCTATATTGATGACATTCTAGGAGATCATCAATGTGCATTTAGAAGAAACAGGTCTACAACAGATCAGATTTTTAGTATAAGACAGATTTTAGAAAAGAAATGGGAATATAATGGTACTGTACATCAACTATATGTAGACTTCAAAAAAGCATATGATTCTATTAAGAGGGAGAAGTTATATAGTATCCTGCTGGAGTTCGGAATTCCTAAAAAGTTAGTTAGACTTATACGAATGTGTCTAAATGGCTCAACGAGTAGGGTGCGTGTAGGCAAACAGTTTTCAGACACTTTTGAAATCCAGAATGGGTTGAAGCAAGGAGATGCACTATCTCCTCTACTATTTAATTTTGTACTAGAGCATGCCATTAAATTTTTAGAGAATGAGGAAGGCTTACAACTGAATGGTATTAATAAGCTGTTAGTTTATGCTGATGATGTAGTACTACTGGCCGATAGCGAGGAGATACTAAAGGCCAACACGCACACACTATTGAGTAACACTAAGAAATTAGGACTGCAAGTAAATATCAGTAAAACTAAATATATGGTCACACATAGAAATACATTATATAATGGAAATGTACAGCTAATGACAAATGAGGGAAATTTTGAGGAATTGGCTGAATTCAAATACCTAGGAACAATAATCACAAATAGGAATGAGATGCACAAAGAAATTAAACATAGGCTTAATTCTGGAAATGCATGCTATTATGCATTGCAGAGACTTTTGATGTCCCAACTCCTTTCAAAAAGCGTTAAGCTGAAAATATATAAAACTATTATTCTACCAGTTATATTATATGGGTGTGAAACATGGACTCTTACTTTAAGGGTGGAAAGGAGATTAAGAGTATTTGAGAATAAAGTTCTTAGGAAAATTTTTGGACCAAAGAGAGATGAACAGACAGGTGAATGGAGAAGACTACATAACAATGAACTACATGGTCTTTATAGGAAGCCAGATATAATAAGAACAGTTAAGTCCCGTAGACTGTGATGGGCAGGACATGTTGCGCGTATGGGGAATGAAAGACGTGCATGGAAACTTCTTGTAGGAAAGCCAGAAGGAAAACGCCCAGTTGGTAGACCAAGAATTAGGTGGGAGAACAACATTAACTATGATTTGAGGGAAGTAGATTAGACAGGGAATGATTGGAAAGCATTAGCTCAGGATAGGGATGTATGGAGAGCTTATGTCCGTGCGGCCATGAACCTATGGGTTCGATAGTGCCAGTGAGTTAGTAAGTAAGTAGTGTATCATCAGTGGTTACTAGTCAGCAATACCCCTACTAGTGTGGGAATCACTGGTGTGGTAATCGGTGGTTACTAGTGTAGTTGTCTAAATACATTTAATATATTTTATGAATATTTGTTGCATTTAAATAGTGTTAAAGTGGGTATGTAAATTTCTGATCAACTTCCACGGCGTCGAGTAACTTCATTGGATTATCCACTTTTTTTTATTTTCCGTGCATATCTCGGTCCCAATTAACAGGGATAATCGGGAGTTTGCTGCACTTTACTTAATACTGGCTTTCCACTTTATAGCATTTCACTCTTAATTCCTCCCATTGTCTTCTTCCATACCCCTCTTCATCATGGCACCACGATAAGACAAGGAGGAAAAAAAAAAAACATTTGCAAGAATAATACATGCAAGTTAGTAAAGGATGGAAACACTAAATTGATTTAATTACTGAGATGAGGACTGGTTTCTAAGTAAAAAAAAAAAAAGTTAGAAACCATAATTGACAGGCCTATTAAAAATTTATTTTGCAGGAATGTCAAATGGAGAAGTAGAAAAATCTGCACTAACAGCACATGCTTGGTAAGAAAAACATTAAATCAAAAGAAAGGTTACATTAATAAAACAAATGGAAAAACCTGAAGAACTCATGATTTGGGAAAAAAATATACATTAAAAAAAAAAAAAGGAAAAATTAATACATTTTCAAATTCCTGGAGAAAATGATTTGGTTGAGGTTCTTGAGTCTACCAGGAGGCAGCTCTTCAAGATGACATAACAGTCGTGAAAATACTGAGGATGGAACCAAATAAGGTCCCAAAACCGGTCTAAGAAGAATGAGGTGATTAAATTTTACTTAAATTTGGCTACAGTACAACAGATGATAAAATTTATTATTTCAAAAACTGAGAATGTTTTAGAAAAGAGTATGAGAAAATCAGATTTCTTTTAAGTGATTTCACTGCATTTCAACAACACAGACCAAAATTTTTAGCATCACATTTCTCAATATAGTTTAGATTCTAATAAAGTAATTATGACAATAGAGCCTTACCTGATCTTGTCCATATATGATAAGAGGACCTCTTCTCTGGATGCGACGACGATTTCGCATCTTACCTTTACCTGCACGGAATCTCTGTGATTTGTACACCTGGAAAAACAATGTTTATATATTATTTCTAATCACTTGCAAGAGAAATTAAATATTGTATGTATTTTAATTTGAGAAATCAGTTATGCTAATGATATCATTCAATTTCAATAACACAGACCAAAATTTTTTAACATCACATTCCTCAATACTTTCAAAATTCATGACAAAATACCATTGAGGTCACTATGTAAAATTTAAAATAGATACCTGAGATCTCAGTCGCCCTCAACTTTATAAAGCCTATAAAATGTGAAGAATTTTCGGAACATATGTTCCATCCTCAGCATGTAAATCAAATTTGCAGCCATCTTACCTCATATTTCATGTTTTCTTTAAACACGAGAAGTAGTTTTCAAGAGAAACATCCCTCCAATTTTCAACCGACATGACTCATCCATCCATAGTAATTCTGCCCGAGGGTAGATCTTTCACTGCAATCATAGCATTTTCATGCTATGTTTTGCAGCTTTACTAGGGAATTATAGGTGCGGTAGCTTTCCATTACTTTCCACACCGGTGAAGGATGATCATGAGATGATAATGATAAGGTTGATGATGATGGCCATATGATTTCGGGAACTGTTTGGGCCTTAAAAGTTTTCCTGACATTTGTCTTACAGGTGAGGAAAAACCCAGAGAAAAACCTCACCTAGAAAAACTGCCACACACAGGGATCGAACTTGGGCCCGCTGCGTGACAAGGCAGCATGCTACCTCGAGACCACAGTGGTAATGGTTGAAAATGAGAGAGATGTTTCTCTTGATAACTAGTTCCTGTGTTTAAAGATAATATGAAATACGAGGTAAGATGTGGAAAATGGCTAATTAATTTACGATTTAACACTAACTTTTCCTTGAAAAATAGAGATTGTTAAAAGTAAAAAAAGATATTATACCTTCTGTATGTCTGACCAAGCCTTGATGCGACGCAGGAAGATCACAGCCTGCTTAGTCTTGGTATATTCTTGAATCTTGTCTTCGACCACAAGGGGAAGTTCAGGGATATCTTGGACCATGTGTCCTGCAATGTACGGTTAGTAGGTTATAGTAATAATTGTAAGGAGGGATAAATATAGCTAATTAAATGATCAGATCTCCCCTTTTGAAGGCAGGGAACATTTACAGTGAATTCTACAAACTTTTAAAGTACAGAAAATTTGAAGAACCAGCCCGTTAACAGATAGTCTGTGAATCAACTCTTACCTGCTTTCTCAGATTGTGGATACAATATGCGGAAAAAAAAAAACACATTGCCCCTAATTTATAATTTTATGAGACAACTGTTAGCTTAAATTTAGTTCAAAGATGAACATTTTGGTCCCACGCTTCTGTTATTAGTTTTTACATTGGGGACTAAAATTCATTGACCGTTGTAGGAATAATCCTGTGAATATCAGGACCAAAGGCAAGCATAACCATTAGCCCACCAGAATAATGCAAATAATACATTTAACAGTCTTACTAATAAAAATCGCTTATATAGGCTTTCATCAGTTGTTTAATTATACAATATATAAGACTTATGTAGATCACGTATAATTTCCTTACTAATAAACGTTGTGCCGGAGCTATATAACAAATCAACCATGATACAATATGTCACATATTCGTCATAATGACGTCAGAACAATATTACGCGCAGTTTGTAACAGAAATAAAACATCAACTAGTGATTAATTGTGTAAGAAATGAATATGGATAAGAATTAATAGAGATTCCCTAATTGGGGAGGTACGGAAAAAATAAGTGTGTTTTAATTTATATACATTTTCCTTTATGCTATGTCAAATATATCGTAGAATTGGTTTCACAGATAATGTGCTGCCATCTAACATCAAGAATTTCGAATAATTCTTGGTAACTAATATAAGTTTTTCCAATTACTTATGAATTATGTGCAGTGTTTTAAGATGCATTAGAAAACGTTCAAAATAGTAGGAAATGTTACCGACAACAGAATAATGTTTTAGGCGAAAAAAAATCATTGTAGTTTAATCGGGAATCGAACCTACGACCTCATGGAACATAGTCAGAAGCTCTAACCACAAGACTATCGAGTTAACATTCGGTTTGTTGCAATAATAGTACCTCTATAATGAAATACATTTTTATATCGGTGTGTGTGTTATGTATTGAAGATGCAAGAAAGTTGTCTTAAAATAATATTATGAAGCATTTAATCTACATTCAGGCTAAATCTCGTCTACAGCAATTATTGTAGAACATATTCTTTTGTAAATTAATGTTCAATTAAAAATATATATTATTAGGCCTAATCGAAAATGAGTGTAACGAAATGCATTTTATGATGCCATTATTTTCCTACCGAGCTCTTTATTAATATTATTTATGCCCTGTGCATCCATCAAACAGTCATTAAAGTTTTTATTATTAATTTCATACATCTCAATGATGGATAAATCATATTTAAAGAGAAAAATTAATTTTTCTCTTTAAATATGAGTCATTAAAGTGTTGCATTTTGGGTTAACTTAGGGAAACTTTCATCAATATCATAAGAAAACAATCAGTTGATCTTGAAGTCCGACATTTTGTCTAGTTATACAATACTTAAACAAGGCAGGAGGCATGTATAACGATTCCTATGTAAAGTTTTACACCTCTTGTACGCTGAACAGCTAATACAGTGTTTATTAGTAAGAATTTTCAACTGAGATGTGTATAAACCTTGTATAAAAGTTATATGGATTATTAGTAAGAGGGTAAGTTTTTAATTACAGTGAAAGACAAATCTTAAAATACTTTCTTTCCACCAGCTAAACCCAACTCACACACTTGTACACAAATAATGAAAAACTGAGTTGCCGTCTTTCCCAGTATTCAAACATATACTGACAAAAACTGGGAAAATATACAGAGTGATTCAGAAATATGGCTATACATTTGATCGCATTTTTTGGTGAAAATATTATTATTAAAAGAAATATGATGTTATCATTGGAAAGGGAATCCTTCAAATTACAACAATAGAACAATACACATCAGTGCTCACATGCACCTTGGCAGGTTAATTTTTTGTGGGCTAGCGTCGAACGCCTCCACAATTATCTTCGTTGTTTCTGCACCCGTGCTAATGCGAGGCCTTCCAGGTTTGATTTTCTTCATCCTTCCCGTTTCCAGCAGTCGTTTTCTCCACTTCCCCACAGTCGACGGCTGCAATGCTACATTAAACTCACATCTTGCCTGTCTTGCAGCCTCACAATCATTAGCATACAATATTGCCCATGGAGCAATTGTAATTTGCTGTTGCATATTCAACAGCATTTTGACTAATGACAAGTTCTACACTGTTTTGTTTTATTCCACTGTTGTAATTTGAATAACTGCCTTTGCAACGGTAATTTCATATTTCCTGTAATGGTAATATTTTCATCACACAACGCGATCAAATGTATAGCCATATTTATGATTCACCCCGTACTTTGAAAGAGAAAGCAGACAAAGCTCCCAAAATTTCATTAACTGGCACTAATTTGGGTTTTCCTGGCATGTTGCCTTTGTTCATTGATATTTCCATTAGGGTCAGTTTGGGCTGATATATTTATGACAGTTGGGAAGAAAATATATTAAGATTCATCCTTAAGTATACATAAGGTGTAGCAGTTTTAGGGAGAAATTGATACAGATGATAGAAAGATCCTAACAGGTTATTTGAGGTACCATGTTCTGCAAGACCTTGAACTAATCTAAAGTTTCAAGAACAAAATTTAGCTTTTAGAATTACTGTTTAGAGCACATGTGGATGTAAGGCCAGCAGCCGAATACAGGTCAACTATCTTCTAGGCCTGTTGCGCCATGGAGTTCTCTTCTCCCACGTTTTACTTTTTTTATACCACTAAACACTAGAGGAAAATATCAAAGAACACTTTTTTATTCAATGTCCCAGGTTGACATTTCTGACACTCTCCTGACATTGGTGGTGAAAAATTCTCAAATATAGATACTTCTAAATGAAGCCGGCCGTTGGCGATGGTGGTGACACCTACCTGACAGCTGACAAAACAAGAATTATAGATTTGTATATGTGGAAAGAATTGTTAATGTTTGTGCCAAGTCTCGAATGGTGTAGTGGGCTGCACACTAGTCTTGAGAACTAGAGGTCCACGGTTCGATTCCTGGTTCAGATATTAATTTTTCTTTTCACAATATCATTATAATATTGGTTTAATTGCAACCCACTTCTGAAGTTGGGGCGCCTGGAAGGCAGGGTTATGCTACCCCAATGATATGATGGATGACGATAGTGGTGCACCAGGAGAGTCCTTAATCCTAAACTTGATCTAAGGTGAATCTGAATGATGATTATGATGGCCATATGTTCGGGGACCGTTTTGGCCTTAAAGTTTCCTGACATTTGTGTTACAGGTGAGGAAAAATAAAAAAAACCTTACTCAGGAAACGTCCCAACCAGAGATCGAACCCGGGCCTGCTGCGTGACAAGGCAGCACGCTACCTCGAGATCACAGCGGTGGACTTCAAAGTGAACACTAAATATTGTTTATTTTTTATTATTTCACTCACCTCATACTTCATAACTCCTTGCAAACACTAAATACCTATTGACAAACACTGGCATGAGGTGTAAAATCTGATTAATTTAATTATTAAATAAAACCTCAGTGCTACTTCCTAAATATACTGACGAAACTTGAATATGGAACCCCATTCTTAGCCAATGACAGGCTATAATACATGTATCTACTTGATTGTGCCATTAAGTGATCTTGGGAAGTGAAAAGAGAGTGTATATGATAACATTTACCTTTGTTATGTAAGACACCCCAGTTTTAAGCTAAGGTAAAAAAGTCTGGGCAAGCTGAAGGTTATATCGAAACACGTTAGAGAATAAATCAAAATTAATTAGAGGTAAGATGGATAAATCATATTTGAAGAGAAAAATTATACGCTCAGACCGGGACTTGAACCCGGGACCCTTGGTTTTCTAGTCCAAGTGCTCTACCATTTGAGCTACCTGAGCAAGTACCAATCTAACCGCAAATTTTTCTCTATATACGTTGTAATTCCCGCCCACCAAATGCTTTGAAGCCTTTGCTTCTATCTTTGCAAATGGCAGCTCCTATATTAAGAAGACATATTTGGGAATTATACATTACATTATAAATGCCAGTACAGCTTTTTTCGAGGTAAGATGTTTCCCAGTCTAAAAAAAACTTGATTAAAAAAGTGCATTTTATACAGCAAAAAAATTGTACATCTCTTCACTAAGATTGAAATTAAGCTTAATATAATAAATTTGGGAATTTTTAACATTATGAGGTTTTATTGATAAGAATCAAATGAATCGTGAAGTCCATACATTGACCAGCTACACATTCAGTTCTCTTTTGTTCACACAGGTTCATCTACCCTTTCTTTAAACCATCCTTTCAATGTATTCTGAATCTATTGAATATAATGTTGAAAAACAAGTTTTTTACACGCTTTATATTAGCTTGACCTGTATCTATCTATGTAACAATCTTTCAACGCGTTTTTCACCCACTTAGAATAATTGGATTGCCTTGAAACTTTGTATACTTGTAAAGAACCCGTGACAATACAATAATTTCATATTTATTTTCTAAAATCCTGGCCAGAATCAGAAAATAAAAAGTGTCTTTGTATTTATGTAACGGAATCTTTGAACACGATTTTCACCCACTTAAGAGACATTGGATTGACTTGAAACGTGGGGTGCTTTTTATGATATTTACATTTTCTTCTTAGAGACTTTACTTTTACCAATATCTGTTTATTATCAAATATATTAATTGATATAGAGCACCACACGCTTTTGATGGTAAAATTATTTTCTTTTTGTTGATAACTCTAGTTTTATTCTATATGTGTTGGAGATGATTTTTTTGTTGACCACTTTAAATTTATCCCATGCGTGTTGGAAATTAATATTATTTTTCATTTTTTTTAGTTCGGTTTTCTAATAAAGCATGTTGTTTTAGTTTTTTAAAACTATTATTTATTTTTACTAAAATCATATTTAAGCATTAATACACTTTACTTAATTTCACATTTGTTGATTATTTCGAGATCTCTTGAATCAAAGAAACTAAAGAGAATGCCAAAATAATCTTTAATATAGCACTTCCACAGGAACATCCAAGCAAATTAAATTTTGCAAAGATGTGGACATTTCAGTGCAAAGAAGTATGCATTTGTATATTTCATTCAGGAAGACACATCCAAGTTAACCATTTGTGAAAATAAAAGTTTGAAAGCCATCTTCATGAAAAATTGATTAGAGAGAAAAAAAAAAGTCAGCACGTAAAAGAGATCAGATATACGTTTAAATTTTTAATTAAAGATGCGAGCAACATGGCCTTTATTCACTTTGTCAAACATCTAGCTGAGGAAAGGAGAGGAGGCTAAGATTTTACAGTTACATATGTAAACAATAGTAAAGAGAAAAATGTTTCCCTGAACCAGGAATTGAATCCCAAACCTTTAGCTTTCCATGCTGACACTGACCTAATTCAGGCTACATTCCCATCCAAGCATAAATCCTCCCTCTACCTTACTCTATTAGTCTTATGTTCAAAGCAATTAATAATCATTCACAAATACATATTGAATGACTTCTACATTAAGAAGACATGAAGGGACTCCACACAGCTATAGCATTATTTATTAAATTAATATTGAGATGAAGAGCGAATGATTTCATTATCAAGTGCCCTACATTAGATACCAACCAACCATATTGAGATGCTAAAGCTATTACTATGATAGAAATAAGTAAATGAATGAACACAAATTATTGTAAATCAATGGTAAAGAGATTTTTTTTTGCCTGAACCGGGAATTGAACCCCGAACCTTTAGCTTTCTGTGCTAATGCTCTGTCCACTGAGCTAATCCAGGCTTTATTCCCATCCAATAATTTAATTGTGTTCATTAATTTACTTATTTCTATCATAGTAATAGCTTTAGCTTCTCAATATTAATTTAATAAATAATGCTATAGCTGTGTGAAGTCCCTTCATGTCTTCTTCAGATAGAAACCATTCATTGTGTATTTGTGAATGGTGATTCATTGCAATTGAATGTGGGACCAGCAGAGTAAGGTAAAGGAAGGATTTATGCTTGGATGGGAAGGAAGCCTGAATTAGCTCAATGGTTAAGAGCATCAGCACAGAAAGCTGAAGGTTCGGGGGTCTGATTCCCAGTTCAGGCATAAAAATTTGATTACAAGTAAATTTATGAACACAAATTACTCTGTGAGGAATTCACACTATGAATTAATAATTACATCATAAATAAATTATCTAAATTATGTACAGAAATTATTGTAATGAAAAGTTAAGAGAAAATGTTTGGCTTGAACCAGGAATCGAACCCTGAACCTTCAGCTTAATATGCTGATGCTCTGACCGAGCTAATTCAAGCTTCCTTCCCATCCAAGCACAAATCCTTCCTTTACCTTACTCTCTTGGTCCCACATTTAAAAAAATCGTTATCGTTGATTACTATAAGTTAATTGTGTACATTAATTTACGCACTTCAATCATAGTAATAGCTTCAGCTTCTTAATAGTAATGAATAATTCAAGGATATGAAATTGCTTGTCTGACAAATTGGGAGAATTGATTCAATCTCTTTATGATTGTAGCTCATAAAATGTTTCTGAATACAAGTTATCAAAATATCTTCCTAGTTCCCTCTACTACCAATGGACATGTATAGCAAACTCCCGATTATCCATGTGCGTTTTATCCAGTTTGCAGATTATCCAGGCATGACTCTCTCTACTATATTTTTAAAAAATGAAGATGAATACTGTACTGTATTTTGTACTGTTATGAAAAAATTCTGTATTTTTAAACGTGCTACTATGAACTGCACTTAGAAATTAACACTCACAACCCCCTCCCCTGACGTGTTTAACAGTACCAACCAACATTCTGAGAATATAATACAATTTCGGAAATTTCCATTGTGAGTCATTGAAAGTTTGTTCTTACAGATTGAAACCACAGATATGCTGTGGCAGTGGGTTTATCACTGGTTAGAAGTGTGGTCATCGGTGGTTACTAGTGTGGTTATTGCTGATTATTTGTCATCGCTGGTTACAACGGCCATTTTGAGTAACTGTTGTAACCAGAGTGGTCATGACAGGAAATAGTAGGACTCGAATCTCCAATTTTCCAGCTTGTAGCGTATTGTCTTAACCAACTACACTATGATATATATGCTCCAGACGCCATATTACCTTAGATAAATACGAATGAGTCCCATGCCATAGTCGAGTGTTTAAGGCAAGATGCTTGGTCAGGACTTGTGCTGGTTCGAATCTCCATGGGAAAGATGTTTTCTCATGGAATTTTGGTCAGTATGGGACCCATCCTGAATCGTGGGAAATTTGGGTATCTACAATAAGTAGTGACTCCAGGTTGAGAAACCAGCACTTTTTTTTTTCATATTTACGAGTTAAATAAAATTATGATAATTACGACTCGCACCTAAATATATTATTTTATGATTTTTTTTGCATTTAAGTAGTGTTAAAGTGGGTAAATAAATTTCTAATCAACTTCCACGGCGCCGAATAACTTAATTGGATGAGTGTTTTTCTATTTTCTGTACATATCTCGATCTCAATTAACACGGATAATCGGGAGTATGCTGTAGAATTTGAATTACAAATCACCCTGCATCAATATTTAAATACCTTTAGACATAACAAGAGCAGGCACTCCACTGGCTGCAATTGCAGAGACAATAGCATAACGTTTCTGATTCACATTGATGCGTCTATGCCAGCGACGCCAGGGCTTAGTTGGAGCAAACATTCTACCACCACGACACATGTTGCCAAAAGCACCCTGACCTGAACGATGAGTACCACCACCTCGAACACGAGGGATACGTGCCACAGCACGACCAGTCCCCCATGATTCAGCACTTGTTTGATGTCCTGTGAACATATAAAACTCAACATCACAACACATTAACATGACACCATATACACTCAAATATCTCTTATTGTTTGAATCAACATTCAATCCAGTAATTTTATATTTTATTATACATTCATTTACTGTTAGGCAGCTCCGTGGCACAAGCGGTTAGACGCTCGCCTCTCACTGCTGGGGTTCCAAGATCGAGTCTTGGTCATTCCATGTGGGTTTCATGGTGGTCAAAACAGAGCATGGGCAGGTTTTTCTCCCGATTTCCCCTGCCACAATTTCATTTCTCCATATTCATCTCATCCATTTCCTTCATCTGCCCCCTGTGATGATGCGTCAGGCATGGTCAGCCAGCACCCTTGTCATTCACAAGACCTCTATATAAGGGGCTTCATCTCATCCTCTAACCCGATTTGAGGATATTATATTATTATTCATTTACTGTTATCAATAGATGGTGAACAGATTCAATTAAACAAACAAATGAAGTAATCTGACAGAATCAATTCTATATTGAGCTTAGTCAGATTTGGGTTTCCTTGCAAAAAGGGCTGTACCTAACAAAGGTCAGATTTCAATTATACCATCTTTTTCATTTAACAAATAAACTAGATGATCAATACTAGTCCCTCCATGGTATCTTTACCTTGTCGTGGTGGAGTGGCTTGTGTGCTTAAATGATCCTGAGAGCTATGGCGGCGGTAGCATTGCTGCCGATAGGGTTACCCATGCCAGACTGGTCGAAGGTGATAAGCCAGACGAAATAAGTACCTTAGTCGAAAGAGTGACGATCTTTCACCGTAAAAATACAACCGTCAAGAAATGCGGACATGGGTTCTACTGGGGTAAAATTTTCCGGAGGTCAAATAGTCCCCCATTCGGTTCTCCGGGCGGGGACTACTTCAGGGAACCCATGCCAAAGGCTCAAACACAGGGACATGTTCCTAGGAACATGGAATGTTAGGACTTTATACAATAGCGGGGCACTAGAGATATTAACGCGGGAATTGGATAAATCGCCCTTGGATATAGTCGCTTTACAGGAAGTTAGGTGGCCAGGAGAAGGTAGTCAGGAATCAGGAAGCTTTTCATTATACTATGGGGGTGCAGAAAGACCTGCATTTGGAACGGGTTTTTTAGTCAGAAGGAGGATCCTATCCGCTATCCGAGATATTAAGTTTGTTAGTGATAGGATATCATACATAATTCTAAAGGGTAAACGACATGATTTTATAATTGTAAATGTACATGCCCCCACAGAAGATAAAGATGACAAGATCCAGGATGAGTTCTATGAAGAATTAGAATGCTTATTTGATAGCCTTTCACGATATCATATGAAAATTGTCTTAGGAGATTTTAATGCAAAAGTGGGGCGGGAAGATATATTCAAACCAACAATAGGCAAATTCAGTCTTCATGAAGATAGTAACGACAACGGGGTTAGATTAGTCACATTTGCCACATCAAAGAATCTCCATTGTTAAGAGCACAACATTTCAGCATAAGGATATTCATAAATACACCTGGACGTCCCCAGATGGAGAAACTCGGAACCAGATAGATCATGTATTAGTGGATAAACGCTGGCACAGTAGCATCATTGATGTTAGATCAGTTAGAGGGACAGACTGCAATTCAGATCATCATCTGGTCAGGGTGAAAATCAGACAACGGCTATCGCTTATGAGAGGAACAAACGCTAAAGATGATTCTGTAAAATATGAATTAAAAAACTTGAAAAATGATGAAATGCGGCAAGAATACCAAATCAAAATTGCTAATAGATTTGAAGTACTGGAATCTTCAGATGACAATGTGGCAAACGAAGAAGAAACTGATATAAATAAAGAATGGGAGGCTATAGAGATACTATTAAATTGTCAGCATCAGAAAGCATTGGTTGTTTAAAAAAGAGGCAAAACAAGAAATGGTTTGATGAGGAATGTGCCGACATTGTAAAAGAAAAGAAAGCTAGCAAAAATGAAATGGTTACACGAGCCAAATGAGGTAAATTTAGAGCAAGTGGGTAGTGTTAGACGGGAAACCACCAAGTTACTAAAAGAGTAAAAAGAGGGAATATTTGAGAGAGAAGATTAATGATCTTGAAATGAATGCAAAAAATAGGAACATTAGAGAATTATATCAGGGAATTAGTATAGAGAAGAAAGGGTTTCAGGCTAGAACAAACATCATTCGGAATGAAAATGGGGATATGATTGCAGATTCCAAGAGTATATTAAATAGATGGAAAAGTTATTTTAATCAGCTATTAAATGTACATACAGAACAGGACATTGAGGAGAATAACTTACAGACAGCAGAAATGCTAGTCGCAGAGCCAAGTGCATTAGAGGTTGAAATGGCAATTGAAAAATTGAAGATGTATAAAGCATCAGGTTCAGATGAGATCCCAGCAGAACTGATAAAATCAGGGGGAGAAAAATTGATGGACAAGATACGCTGGTTGCTTAGTATGATTTGGGAAAAAGAAGCTCTTCCAGATGAATGGAAGGAATCAATTATCGTACCAATTTATAAGGAAAGGAGATAAAACTGATTGCAACAACTATAGGGGCATCTCATTACTTTCAACTTCGTACAAAATTCTAACAAATATATTAGTAAGCAGACTTACTCCCTATATTGATGACATTCTAGGAGATCATCAATGTGCATTTAGAAGAAACAGGTCTACAAACAGATCAGATTTTTAGTATAAGACAGATTTTAGAAAAAAGAAATGGGAATATAATGGTACTGTACATCAACTATATGTAGACTTCAAAAAAGCATATGATTCAATTAAGAGGGAGAAGTTATATAGTATCCTGCTGGAGTTTGGAATTCCTAAAAAGTTAGTTAGACTTATACGAATGTGTCTAAATGGCTCAACGAGTAGGGTGCGTGTAGGCAAACAGTTTTCAGACACTTTTGAAATCCAGAATGGGTTAAAGCAAGGAGATGCACTATCTCCTCTACTATTTAATTTTGTACTAGAGCATGCCATTAAATCTTTAGAGAATGAGGAAGGCTTACAACTCAATGGTATTAATAAGCTGTTAGTTTATGCTGATGATGTAGTACTACTGGCCGATAGCGAGGAGATACTAAAGGCCAACACACACACACTATTGAGTAACACTAAGAAATTAGGACTGGAAGTAAATATCAGTAAAACTAAATATATGGTCACACGTAGAAATACATTATATAATGGAAATGGACAGCTAATGACAAATGAGGGAAATTTTGAGGAATTGGCTGAATTCAAATACCTAGGAACAATAATCACAAATAGGAATGAGATGCACAAAGAAATTAAACATAGGCTCAATTCTGGAAATGCATGCTATTATGCATTGCAGAGACTTTTGATGTCCCAACTCCTTTCAAAAAACGTTAAGCTGAAAATATATAAAACTATTGTTCTACCAGTTATATTATATGGGTGCGAAACATGGACTCTTACTTTAAGGGAGGAAAGGAGATTACGAGTATTTGAGAATAAAGTTCTTAGGAAAATTTTTGGACCAAAGAGAGATGAACAGACAGGTGAATGGAGAAGACTACATAACAATGAACTACATGGTCTTTATAGGAAGCCAGATATAATAAGAACAGTTAAGTCCCGTAGACTGCGATGGGCAGGACATGTTGCGCGTATGGGGAATGAAAGACGTGCATGGAAACTTCTTGTAGGAAAGCCAGAAGGAAAACGCCCAGTTGGTAGACCAAGAATGAGGTGGGAGAACAACATTAACTATGATTTGAGGGAAGTAGATTATACAGGGAATGATTGGAAAGCATTAGCTCAGGATAGGGATGTATGGAGAGCTTATGTCCGTGCGGCCATGAACCTACGGGTTCGATAGTGCCAGTGAGTAAGTAAGTAAGATCAATACTAGTAAAATTCATATCAAATTCTGTTGAGGTGAATAGTCATATGATGAAATTTAAAAATTAAAATGTACCTATTGGTAGGTGCCGTCATCCTCAATTTTGTTAAAATATTGTATATAAAATTAACTGGAGCGCTTTCGGCAGGTTGAGCTTCCACTACTCGTGTACGGTGATGTATACTCCAACTGACTTGTTTTTGACGATCTCGTATAATGGGTTTGACTGGGGGGCGTTCTCATTACGAAGTAAGGTGTTGTTTCCTTTATAATTGAGGTCTTCAAATATATTTATCCTAGCTGGAATGTTTTCTCGGTGGATTATCGTTAAGAGTATTTTCAATTGTGTTCATTCGATGACCTGTGTTAATAATATGTTTAGCGTAGCTTGATTTATCACCCAAGTGTATGAAATCTTTTAGGTGTTCTTTATATCTTGTATTGAAATGTCTGGCAAGACAAGCAGAAATTTCAATAAAAGATATAAAGAACTCCTAAAAGATTTCATACACGCAGGTGATAAATCAAGTTATGCTGAACTCTCATTAACGCAGGTCATCGAATGAACACAATTGAAAATAACGATAATCCACTGAGAAAACATTCCAGTAGGAAAAATACATTTGAAGACGATTTTATTATTAATTTAACACTTCTCATTGAAGGATAAATTATATTTGAAGAGAAAAATGTTTGCCTAGACCAAGACTCGAACCCGGGACCCTTGGCTTTCTGAGCCAAGTGGTCTACCAACTGAGCTACCAAGGCAAGTTACGATCCAGATGCAAATTTTTCTCATATATACATTGTAATTGCCTTGCGCCAAATGCTTGAAACCGTAGCTTCTATCTTTGCAAATGGCAGCTTCTTAGTTAAGAAGACATTTATTGGGAATTTAACAATACTTTATAAAGCCAGTAGGGCTTCTATTGATGATTTTATTATTAATTTAACACTTCTCATTGAAGGATAAATTATCTGGATCGTAACTCGCCTCGGTAGCTCAGTTGGTAGAGCACTTGGCCCGGAAAGCCAAGGGTCCCGGGTTCGAGTCTCGGTCTAGGCAAAAAATTTTCTCAATATTTGAAGACCTTGAAATTATAAAGGAAACAACACCTCACTTCTTAATGGTAACGCACCCCAGTCAAACCCATTATATAAGATCGTCAAAAACAAGTCAGTTGCTGCTACAACAGTTGGAGTATACATCACCGTACACGAGTAGCAGAAGCTCAACCTGCTGAAGATGGAAGATAACTTCTGAAAGCGCTCCAGTTAATTTTATATGCAATATTTTAACAAAATTGAGGACGATGGCACCTACCAACAGGTACATTTTAATTTTTAAATTTAATCATAAAACTAGATGATCCACTCCCTAAATACCATACCACAATACCACATGATGGTATTACTACAATTTCAGTTTTATATAATAAGTTATCAATTTTTAATTCTGATCTGGATATAACCATTAAAAAATCCTGGTCTAGTCACTTTCTAAAGAAGCCAATAGTGAATATAGTTCAGTTATTTAACTTCCAAGTTTAAGATGAAACATCTTAAAACCTAACAGATATGTTCCTTTAAACAAAATCAGTGTGTAAGATGGTTTTTTTGATAATTTTTATTAAATTAGCAATCCAAGAGAAGAAAAAATCATCCTTTCATCATTCAAGATTATAATAAAAAAGCCAATAATTAAATTTCAGATTGTTCTTGTAAATATTACTTAAAAACTTAAATATGCAGAATGATGGAGTTTGAAAATGTATAAAAACCATTACAGAAACTGAACACTAATTCACCTTCCATAAATTCTAAATTTAAAAACTTATTATATAATGAACATGCATTTAGATTTAACAGAACATTTTAATGCATTTAGATCTACATCTACAAATAGCAATAGCCCAATTTTGAGCTTTAGCTTCTCATTTGTTAGAAGTTACTACACCTAATTAATTTAATTATGCTTATTTCCCAAAGATGTCATGAATGGTATGCAGTCAATTATACTGATCTTCTCTAGTGAAGTATAGCATTGCAACATGCAGAGACTTGGACATTACGACGGAATGAGGAAAAGCGACTGGAAGCTTTTGAGATGTGGATATGGAGAAGATTGAAACGTATAAAATTTACAGACGAAATAAAAAATAAATATGTGCTAGACAGAGGGGGTGAAGGAAGAACAATACTGGAACTCATAAAGAAGAGGAAAATAAATTGGATTGACCACTTGCTAAGATGAAAATGCCTGCTGACGGATGCTCTGCAAGGAATGGTCAACGAAAAGAAAGAGGCAGAAAAATACATCAGATGATAGATAATATTAAAATAAATGGTTTGTATGCAGATACAAAACAGAAAGCTGAGTTAAGGAAAGTGTGGAGAATGCTGAGTTTGCAGTGAAAGACCTGCTCTTGGGCAGAACACTATGTATGTATGTATGTATGTATGTATGTATTTTTTTTTTTTTTTTTCTCTTTATTCAGCATGTTCCATAACAAAAAATGTAATACTACATGCTCTAGTTTACAACATTATTTACATAAAATTATTTACAAGGAAATAACAATTCTTGTCTTTTAATTAATTTTCTATGGCCACTCACTTTCTTTTTTTTTTTTATTTGTTATGCTCATTGAATTGGCTTTTTTTTTCTTTGTTCTAAAGTTTGTTTAATTTTATGGAATTAATGAAGGAGATTAATTCTTCTGTATACACCACTACTAGTCTTACTTTATCGAATGTCCAATTACCATTTTTCTTAAGCATGTTGTTTTTAAATAACCGCCTTTCTGTTTCTAATTTTGTACATTGAAATAATAGATGATCTATAGTTTGATCTGAAATGCCGCACGTACACAAAGGGCTATCTTTTATTTTAAAGCGATAGTAATAACTGTTTATATCACCGTGCCCTGTTAAGAAGGTTGTTGTTTTTCCTGTTAAGGGTAAATTTAATTTCAATCTGTCTTTCACGCTAGGTAAAAGGATTTTGTCACTGCACCCTTTGTGGTATTTTGCCATTCATTTTCCCACTTATTTAAACTCATTGATTGCAATTCACTAAAAACTACACTGACTGGTTTACGGTCGTAACACACTGGAAGTTCTCCATTCCCTGCTGCTTGTTTAGCCAACCTATCAGCAATCTCGTTGCCATCATTCCCGTTGTGTGCCTTGACCCATGTGTAGTGAATTTTCCAATTCTGAATTTCTAAGTTTTTAGTTATCTCTCTAATGGATGCTATTAGGTTTTGTTGGTTTTTATTGTTTTCTAGTGAATCTAATGTTATTCTGCTATCTGTATGAATTAGTGCTGTTTTTTGATGGATAGGAAGATGGTGACCATTTTCTAGATATTCTAGCGCTTTAAGGATTGCTAGCTGTTCCGCTTGATTGTTTGTGCAGTGGTTTTTTAGTCTGTATTGTAACTCTTTAGTAAGTAGTTTGTTGACATATAAGGCGATTCCTGCTCCTACACCCGTATCACCTTTGCTACCATCAGTGTATATGTCAATATTGTATTTCACTTTCTCCTGCTTTCTTTTTATTATATAAATCTCGGCAGGATGTGGCCATTGCGAGTAGTGTCTTGGTATGTCCAAAGCTGTTTCCTTTGGATCACCTTTTTTTATTGTGTATAAACTTACTAACTTTTGGATCTCTAATATTATTGGAGTATTTTTTGTTAGGATGCATAACGCTTCATGTGACGTTGTGCGAAAAGCCTTGGCTATTTTAATATTTATTAATCTCTGCACTCGATTTAGTTTTGCTGCATTATGATGTTTGTTTATAGCTTCAATCCAGACGGGGGCTCCATATATGTATGTATGTATGTATGTATGTATGTATGTATGTATGTATGTATGTATGTATGTATGTATGTATGTATGTATGTATGTATGTATGTATGTATGTATGTATGTATGTATGTATGTATGTATGTATGTATGTATGTATGTATGTATGTATATCTAGTAGGCAACTAAGATATTAATAGGATGAAAAAGATTGGTAAATTTTGCTTAGAAGCCTCTTTATTCAGGCTTAAGGATCTTTTATGGGCCTGAAAATCTTCAGACATAGGACCCATAACTTAAAAGTCCACCGTGGCCGACAATATGCATAAATGACATGAAGAGTAGGTAAAATAAACAAATGTAGTGCAACACTGCCCTCGCCCAATCAAATATGGACTGGAAGGGAACGCCTAGTTACTCATTTATCTTGCACTGTTCAAGTAACACCAAAGTAATGTAAACAACAATGGTGTGGACATTTTCAGTGCTTAAAGCAATATCAAGGGATTGAATCAGTAAAATATTAATTAAAATATTAATTGTTTACTTCCCAACACTGATTTAAATATAATAGTAATATATTCTCACCTCTAATTTTGTTTTCTCACCTGGAACATGCTTCAGCAGGCATCTCTATTATTCTCAAACCAGAAACAGACTTGGAAATCTTGCATATGCTCATAATGAATTTTAATTTTTTTAAATTTAAATTACAGTGGGAGGAAACACTATGAGGTATTTACATTAATGGATGAGTTGGAGAAAATGCTTTAACATCTCACCTCATAAAGTTGTGTGTAATACTATACTTATTTCAGAATTCATTATTTTGTCTTTAATGACCATCTCAACAATAGTAATAAAATGATATCACTAATTACATTGTATTATTACTTATGAATTCATTGTTTCTTTTATAATACTAAGATCTCACGTAACTAAATTTTTGGCTATTCTATGCCACTATACCACCTGTGAATATTCAATTGTAGAACGAGTGACTGCCATTGTCATGTTGGCCAATGTAATAACTAGAGACCGGATGTTAGGGAAAATGCCTAGTTATTTATTACAGATACTGTAAAAGTGACTTCATATCAGTTCATACCAACGACTCTAAAATTGTTCCCATAAAGTTAATTTTGCATATAAATGCTTATTTCAGCTTACAATGCCTATAAATGCCTATCTGCCATTTTTCTCGAAATTAACTTAGTATTTCAATGAAATTAATTGAAATGGACAAACTTCATAACACATATCATTGCAGAGAAACCTTTAAGTGATTGGCAATATTTTTTTATGTTGGTAAAACTGAATTCAGTCTGTAGTCTTCGTTCAGATGGGTGTTTCAAAGACAAAGTAGTGCGACAAATCTGTGTTTTTTTTAACCTTTAGAACAGTTGTTTTACTATGCCATAAGAACGGTAAACAATAAGACAAACTGACCAATTTCATGAAAGAATTTGGTTCAAAAATGTTCTCAAGTGACGGTTCAATATTGTTTTGCAAAGTGTGTAAAATTTCAGTGAATTGCGTGAAGAAGTGCCATGCTTTGCAGCACGTACTCTGCAAAACATACATATGCCCTTTGTAAAAAAAAAAGGCAAAACAAGTTCCAAAATCATCTCTGATATCTTCGTATGCTATTGATAGCATATGTTTAGCTACATTCTTTACGTAAGGCTGTAAAAATGTATGTAGTCTATTTTTTAAGAGCCTATTTTGAATTTATATATTAAATTTGGGAATTTTTAACATTATGAGGTTTAATTAACAAGAATTAAATGTTCAAAAATACAACAGATGGCAGTTTAGAAAATTATTCATTTAAAAAGAACACCAGATGGCAGTTTGGAGATTAATTCCTTCAAAAGAACACCAGATGGCAGTTTGGATGATTACCGGCAGAAGAAAGAATTGACAGTCGTGAAAACAGCTGACGATGACAATGGGTTGCCGATACTGCTGTGTTTAAAAAAACATAGAAGTATGAGGTAAGAAGAAATCATGATTCATTTAATGCCTATTTTGAATTTTATAGTGCCTATATTAATGAATTTTAGTGCCTTTTTGCCTGCCTATTTAGAATTTTTTAAGTGCCTAACATCCGGACTCTATTAATAACACATGTTCCTGTTAGAGCAATTGCCAATGTTTATTCATATAAGGGGATTCTATCCAGGAGTCCACCTTACATTAGTGGGCAAGTTAGGGTGAGTTAGTGTACAGATTACTTTAGGGTTCACTTGTTTGTTAGCAGGTTTTTGTGATATGTCTTCTACACTGTCTGAGCAATGACTAATCATATTTTACATGTAAATATGGTGATTTCAGGTTACTTTGACCTCAACTTCTCACTTTATTTTAAGGCATTTCTAATGTTTTTGGGAAAAAATCAACATGTATTTCTCTCAGGTAATTAATTATTCACATACTGCAAAAATAAATTCTGTGTTTTTAATTTTTTATTTAAATTTATGAGACACGGTGGCATAGAATCCCCAATTTTTTCTATTAAAGAAATAAATGTTTATTACTTCAGAAAATAGAGACATGAAAAATGAATTTTGAAGATTTCAAAAGGTTTAATTCTGAATTGTATCTGTCCGTCATCAAAAGGATAGAATAAACAAGACTTTCAACATGGAAGTCAGTTTCTGAGTTTGGAGAAGATGTCGGACAAAATATGTTCCAGGTAGGAAAACAAAATATGAGGCAAAGTGTATATTACTGATTGAATCTTTTGATTAATTACATCAGTGTTACCTCCCTTCAATTTTAAGAATAAAAAAATTAAATTAAAAAATACAACTCTTCTTCTCCTTTTTAATACCAAAAATCATTAAATTCAGCGAATAAAAATTTAAAAAATACAACTTTTCTTCTTCCTTTTAATGCAAAAAATTGAATTCAAGAAATATTCATGAAATATGGAGAATAACATTACGAGGTTGTTAATTCATGAATGAATGAGTCATTTTTTATATCTTACCTCATAGTTTGTTTTCTTAAACATGATAACTGCTCATAATGTTGGTTGAAAATGGGAGGGATGTTTTCTCTTGAAAACTGCAGTACCTATGTTTAAGAAAACAAACTATGAGGTGATATAAAAAAATGACTCATTCATTCATGAAATATTAATTTGTCCGTTTGTGGATATTGATGATTATTCATATTCTCTCTGGGGATATGTGGATGGCTACCACAAGGTGCCAAAGCTGAGCAATACATTGCTTCCACTTATGTTTTGCTCCTTACTTTTAACTTTTCTGTATATAGCCTCTCTTGACTAATTCTTGTTTTTTTCGATTGATGGTATTAGAGCATTCGAGGCCTAAGAGATCTTTTCCTACTTTCATTCCTCTCTATTGATCTAATTCTTACAACCTCTTGGGCACTCACCTTGATAGGAGAGAAGGGTTAACCTTGTTATTGACATATTAGGTAAATGAGGAATTAAAAATGTCCACATAAGCTGAATGTACATCAATATAGCCTCATTGCAACTTATACACAGTACTGATTCTTCTAAAGTGAAATAAGCAGAAGTATGCAATGGATTCATGTCATCAGCTACAGCTGGATACATGTGATGAAGGATGAATGAAAATAAATATAACAGTTCAATATTTAATATTTAATTTTAGGAAGTTATATTTTGAGGTTATTTTAATTATATTATTTTTGGTCTGGACATCTTACCTCAATATTAATGTTGATTTGTTCTTGGACATGTTTCAAAACAATTCTCTGTTTTATCTTCAGCTTTCCCAGTCTGGGAAAGCTGAAGATAAAACAGAGAATTGTTTTGAAACATGTCCAAGAACAAATCAACATTAATATTGAGGTAAGATGTCCAGACCAAAAATAATATAAGTTCAATATTTAATTTTAGGAAGTTATATTTTGAGGTTATTTTAATTATATTATTTTTGGTCTGGACATCTTACCTCAATATTAATGTCCAGAGAGTTTATAAACTTATATTTTGCTTACCTTGATAGGAAAGAAATAATATTGAGGTAAGATGTCCAGACCAAAAATAATATAATTTAAATAACAGTTCAAAATATCTTAATATTATGGAAATATTAAGAGGAAAGAGAGAATATTTACCAGCATCTTTGTTTACACAATATGGCTGACGATGGTTCTTAGCCATGTTCATATGAACGAAGTTCACGACATCAGGCCTAATTGGTGCCTTGAAGACAGCAGGCAATGCCAGGGTTGCACCAGATGCTTCATTTTTGTCACTGTAAACACTAACAAGGGGACGAGCTGCGGAGAGCGACTGCAAAAAAAAAAAAGAAAAATTACCAACTAAACAATCTGAGAGACAACTTAATAAATCTGAGAGAGTTTATAAACTTATATTTTGCTTACCTTGATAGGAAAGAAATAAAAGGTAAAAATATGGAGGAAAAAAGGCTTCAGGGTTAAAAAGAACTCACAAGGTCCCTTTAAAATTGTACAATTACATAACAGAAAGAACTTTCTTTAATGAAAGGATAAAGAAAGATCTTTAACAAGAGAAGAATTTAGTGGATTTACCTCCCCCAAATAATCCATATTATTCCACAATCAGTTAGTTAAATAAACTATTTTTAATTATATTTTTCACAATAAATACAAATACAACTGCATGTACTAACACATTTTCTGTTAGTATCTTTTTCGGCCCCACAACTCCACTTACGGCATACAAAACGCACAACTCCAATTAAGGGTTAAAAATTGTAAACGTCTCATATTTGTCGATCATGATTTTCGTTAGAACATTCTTATGCCATGGTTACACTAAACTTTTACTGTTTATAATAAGGTTTCGTACTGTTTTAAACATTTTGCAATGATTCTTTAAACATTTGGAAAAAGTGTACTATTTGTGTCACGTGAATTCAACAGAATTGTAGTGCGCATGCATGGTTAACCCTCTGTATGCCACTGGCAAATCTTCTTGTGTCAGAGATTTAAATTGCATCTGCCGATGTGATCGGCTTTGCAAGTAGTTTAAGTATATTGTCTGGCAGGTAATGGACAGGAGCATCAGAGCCAGTCTAATCAGCTCACGGCACCTAAAGGGTTAAGGTAGCTTCCGATAGATGGCTCTGAAGTCGGCGTTACCAACTTTCAGAATAAATTCCCAAATGCTAAAAATATGGACATAAAATAACTTCCCATTTCCTAACCTAACAAAAATTACATGCATATTATTTAACAAACCATTAAGCGCAGTGTGAATTTTTTCTAAGTCCGAGGCGACACCACGCGCATGCACCAACAGGATTTTATTTTCAAATTATTTCCCACCATTTACAACAAATTTTATATATTTTCTAACGATTATTTGAACATATTTTTCTATGATATATAACTATATACGTAACATGAAGATGTGGCAGCCATATTGATTTTTAAGAATATTCTATATAATAACAGAGCAGCCAACATAGGGTATGTACTTCAGAATTTGAGAATTTACTATTTAGTTTTGGGCGTTGCATTCTTTCACAGGTTAGAGTGCTTAAATTGCATTAGGTTAGCTTTTAGGTTGATCTTTCACAGGTTAGAGTACTTAAATTGCATTAGGTTAGCTTTTAGGTTCGTTAAATTGCATGTATAATGTTGGCTGCATCGCGATATTCCATAGAGTAAACCGCTTCTTGTTTGTTAGTGCATGCGTGTGGTGTCTGCCTGGGACTTAGAAAAATTCTCGCTGTGCTTAATGGAAAGATTATCCCTAATTTTATGTACATTAACTTGTCCCATTGGAATCTAACAAAATAAAGTTAATTTCTCGAAATATGGTTTGGAATTATTTGTGAATGTTGGAAACACTGATTTGAGAGCTATCTAGCGGATGTAACATTAAGTATTTGCGCATCTATAGAACTTGATTCACAATATTCATGTAATTATATAAATATTTAAAAATCATAAGTTTATATAATGGCTCCAAAATGTTTAAAATAGTACCAGATGGCTCTGAAATTGATGTTACCAACTTTTGTAATAAATTCCCAGATATCTATAATAAATGGACATACAACTTCCCTCGGAAAAAGTTCACTATTCGTCTGTCATGGATTCTTCAAGTACTACAGAATCGCAGTGCACATGCACGAGTTACTGTGGTGGTTAATGTAGCTGCTGTTAGATGGCTCTGAAGTTGGCATTACCAACTTTTGGAATAAATTCCCAAACGTTTAAAAAATGGATGCAAACAAACTTCCCATTTCCAAACCTAATAAAACAAATTATGGCTGTGGTGTATAAACCATCGCACACAATTTTCCATCTAATATTCTTATGCCACTGATGCACTAAACACTTTTCAACCATTTATAATAACGTTAGGTACTATTTTAAACATTTTGGAACCATTTTATAAACATTTCTTCGATTTTTAAATATATCTAAATTACACGAATATTGTACGCCGAGTTCTACGGGCGTGGAAAGGATTCATGTTACATCCACTAGGCGACTCTCACATCGCAGTTACCAACAATTGAAAATAATTCGAAACCATATCTAGTGTTAGTGTACGTAAAATTAGTTTATAGTGTGCTAAATAATATGCATGTAAATTGTTTTGTTAGGTTAGGAAATGGGAAATCAGTATACGTCCATTTTTTTTTGCATTTGGAAATAAATAATATGCATGTAAATTGTTTTGTTAGGTTAGGAAATGGGAAGTTAGTTTACGTCAATTTTTTAGCATTTGGGAATTTATTCCCAAAGTTGGTGACGCCGACTTCAAAGCCATCTACCAGAAGCTACA
Organism: Diploptera punctata; assembly: GCA_030220185.1. NCBI lineage: Eukaryota > Metazoa > Arthropoda > Insecta > Blattodea > Blaberidae > Diploptera > Diploptera punctata. The sequence continues at coordinate 1,444,368 of JASPKZ010000001.1, forward strand.
TTAACCATTACAGTAACTGCCGCAACTCGCACATGCGCACTGCAATTCTGTAGAACTTAGGAGAATTCATGTGCGACGGTTTATACACCTTATCCTGGTTTGCAATTATTTGCAAATTTTGGTAACACCTATTTGAGAGCCTTCTACTGCATGTTAAAATAAGTGCTTATCTGTAAAACGATTCACAATATTCGCGTAATTACATAAATATTTTAAAATCGTAAGAAATGTTTATAAAATGGTTCCAGAATGTTTAAAATAATACAAAACATTATAAATGGTCGAAAAGTGTTCAGTGCTACAGTGGCATAAGAATATTATATGGAAAATAGGGGCTGAGGTTGATAACACAATTTTCTATCTACCATACTGATGCACTAAACATTTTTCGGTGAGGTTGTACAAGACCAGCTTTTTACTTATGCGACTTATGCCATTTTTTATGTAATTTAAAGTATTACAAAGTGTTAATGATACCATTTAGCTGTGGATTTTACCATCGTCAAAATATTGAAACGTATCATGAAATGAAGTAGTGGAAATATGATTTTACATTGTAACCGTCAGACATGTTGAATTTTCCATAGAATAACAGATATGAAGAGGTCATTTATGTTATACGTATTAAATCAGATTTAAAATGCAAGGAAACTAAAAGCTAACCAAACCTAAATCATTTAATGGAAACTAAACCAATTACTCTTTTTATTATTTTACGCGGTTAAATATGTAAAAGACAAATTTGGACATAATTTGTTGAAGCTACAGATATGATTAAATGTACACAATGTGGTCATATGTGGTATGTCTGTGGTCATCGGTGTGATAATCAATGGTCTATTGTAACCTTCGTGGTCATGACAGGAAATAGTCCCACTTTATTTTCATATTTACGAGAAAATAAAGAAATGATAATTACTTTTCGTCCTGCGCCATAGCCGAGCGGTTAAGGTAGGAAGCCTTGGTGCAGAGCTACGGGACTTGCGCTGGTTCGAGTCTCCATGGGGGAAGAAATTTTCTCATGGTATTTCGGCCAGTATGGGACCGGTGCCCACCCAGCATCGTGAGGCAATTGGGTAGCTACAATAAGTAGCGGCTCCAGGTTGAGGAACCAGCTATAACGGCTGGGGGACTCGACATGCTAACCACATGTCAACCCTACACTGGCTGTTGATCATCTACCTCTGTGATTGACACATGTGGATGTGAAGGGCCAGCAGCCGGCTGGTAAAAGGACAACCGCTGAAAAGTGGAAAGACCTTCAATCGGAATAATACTTTTCCAGACTTAAATACGTTAAATATACTATTTCATTAATATGTATGCCAATTATGTACTGTTAAAGTGCGTAAATAAAAAGGCACTCTTCTCCCACCCAGCCCATTTTTCAAACTATTTATAACAACATTTTGTTATATTTTAAATATTTTATAAACAACTCTTACGATTTTTAAATATTTATAAATTACGCAAATATTTGTGCATCGGGTTCTAGACACGCAGAAATGCTTCATGTAACATCTGCTAGGTGGCTCTCAAATAGGAGTTACCAACATTTGATAATTCCAAACCATATTTAGTGTTACTGTACGTAAAATTAGTTTATAATTTATTAAATAATATGCATGTAAATTGTTTTGTTAGGTTAGGAAATGGGAAGTTGGTTTACGTCCATTTTTTTAGCACTTTACACTTCAGGTCGCAAAAATTTTTCAATTTAATATCTTATTCCACTGATGCACTAAACACTTTTAAACATGTTTAAAACATTTTACAATACTTTTAAACACATTTTAAACATCTTCCAATGTTGCAACAATCTTTTTTTTATATTTATATATTTACGTAAAACATGGTCGTGCTACATTGCTTAACTGCTATTTTCCCTCCTCTTCGTCCTGATGTCTAAACTATAGCTTTACCCACCACAAACACAACGGCCAAAATACTCCAGATGTTGCCAACCATTTCCACGTTCCCTGGATTTCACCTACGTTAGAGTAATTGATTTGTGTTACAGTAATTGATTTAGGTTTGGTTAGCTTTTAGGTTCCTTGCTTTTTAAATGTGATTCCACATTCCCTGGATTTCACCTACGTTGGAGTAATTGATTTGTGTTACAGTAATTGATTTAGGTTTGGTTAGCTTTTAGGTTCCATGCTTTTTAAATGTGATTTGATATGTAAAATAAATTACCTTTTCATATCTGTTATTCTATGAAAAATTCAAAATATCGGACGGTTACCACTAGTTCATTTCGTGTTAATTATACATTTTTAGACAAGTTCTGGGAATTTTGTGTCAATGTTGGTCATACTGATCTCTCATACACATACCGCCAACTGCTGGAGGTTGCATTTATCTACCTGGGATAATTGGAGCACTAGCGCATGCGCACTGCGATTCTATAGAACTTAGAAAAATTTTGGTGCGACCCGAAGTGTAGCATATCCGAATTTTTCATAGAATAACAGATATGAAGAGGTAATTTATTTTACATATCAAAATCACATTTAAAAAGCAAGGAACCTAAAAGCTAACCAAACCTAAACCTATTACTGTAACACAAATCAATTACTCTAACGTAGGTGAAATCCAGGGAACGTGGAAGTGATGTTGGCAACATTGGAACAACATAGAAAGAGGAGGATATGCTACACTTTGGGTCGCACGAAAATTTTTCTAAGTTCTATAGAATCGCAGTGCGCATGCGCTAGTGCTCCAATTATCCCAGGTAGATAAATGCAACCTCCAGCAGTTGGCGGTATATGTATGAGAAATCAGTATGACCAACACTGACACAAAATTCCCAGAACTTTTCTAAAAATCTATAATAAACACGAAATGAACTAGTGGAAATATGATTTTACGTGGTAACCGTCCGATATTTTGAATTTTTCATAGAATAACAGATATGAAGAGGTAATTTATTTTACGTATCAAATCACATTTAAAAAGCAAGGAACCTAAAAGCTAACCAAACCTAAATCAATTACTGTAACACAAATCAATTACTCTAACGTAGGTGAAATCCAGGGAACGTGGAATCACATTTAAAAAGCAAGGAACCTAAAAGCTTACCAAACCTAAATCAATTACTGTAACACAAATCAATTACTCATACGTAGGTGAAATCCAGGGAACGTGGAAATGGTTGGCAACATCTGGAGTATTTTGGGTTGTTGATGGTGGCAACGCTGGAACAACAAAGGAAGAGGAGAGAAAATAGCAGTAAGCAATGTAACACGACCATGTTTTACGTAAATATATAAATATAAAAAAAAAGATTGTTGCAACATTGGAAGATGTTTAAAATGTGTTTAGTGCATCAGTGGAATAAGATATTAAATTGAAAAATGTTTGCGACCTGAAGTGTACAACAGCCGAGGAGGGAAAATAGCAAGTGAGCAATGTAGGACTATCATGTTTTACGTAAATATATAAATATAAAAAAAAAGATTGTTGCAACATTGGAAGATGTTTAAAACGTGTTTAAAATTTTGCAAAATGTTTTAAACGTGTTTAAAAGTGTTTAGTGCATCAGTGGCTTAAGAAATTAAATTGAAAATTTTTTGCGACCCTTAGTATACCACACCCGGCTGTTGTACACTTCAGGTCGCAAAAATTTTTCAATTTTGATATCTTATTCCACTAATGCACTAAACACTTTTAAACACGTTTAAAACATTTTGCAACACTTTTAAACACATTTTAAACATCTTCCAATGTTGCAACAATCTTTTTTTTATATTTATATATTTACGTAAAACATGGTCGTGCTACATTGCTTACTGCTATTTTCCCTCCTCTTCCTATGTTGTTCTAGCGTTACCACCATCAACAACCCAAAATACTCCAGATGTTGCTAACCATTTCCACGCTCCCTGGATTTTACCTACGTTAGAGTAATTGATTTGTGTTACAGTAATTGATTTAGGTTTGGTGGCTGTGCTTTCCTTCAGGTCGCAAAAATTTTTCAATTTAATATCTTATTCCACTGATGCACTAAACACTTTTAAACACGTTTAAATCATTTTGCTACACTTTTAAACACATTTTAAACATCTTCCAATGTTGCAACGAGTTTTTTTTCATATTTATATATTTGCGTATAACATGGTCGTGCTACATTGCTTACTTCCTACTCTTTGTTATTTTCCCTCCACTTCCTATGTTGTTCCAGCATTGCCACCATCAACAACCCGAACTTGCTTTTTAAATGTGATTCCACGTTCCCTGGATTTCACCTACGTTAGAGTAATTGATTTGTGTTACAGTAATTGATTTAGGTTTGATTAGCTTTTAGGTTCCTTGCTTTTTAAATGTGATTTGATACGTAAAATAAATTATACATTTTTAGACAAGTTCTGGGAATTTTGTGTCAATGTTGGTCATACTGATTTCACATATATATACCGCCAACTGCTGGAGGTTGCATTTATCTACCTGGGATAATTGGAGCACTAGCGCATGCGCACTGCGATTCTATAGAACTTAGAAAAATTTTCGTGCGACCCGAAGGAAAGCATATCCGGTTTGGTTAGCTTTTAGGTTCCTTGCTTTTTAAATGTGATTCCACATTCCCTGGATTTCACCTACGTTAGAATAATTGATTTGTGTTACAGTAATTGATTTAGGTTTGGTTAGCTTTTAGGTTCCATGCTTTTTAAATGTGATTTGATACGTAAAATAAATTACCTCTTCATATCTGTTATTCTATGAAAAATTTAAAATATCGGACGGTTAGCCCATATTTTCACTAGTTCATTTTGTGTTTATTATACATTTTTAGAAAAGTTCTGGGAATTTTGTGTCAATGTTGGTCATACTGATTTCTCATACATATACTGCCAACTGCTAGAGGTTGCATTTATCTACCTGGGATAATTGGAGCACTAGCGCATGCGCACTGCGATTCTATAGAACTTAGAAAAATTTTCGTGCGACCCGTAGTGTAGCATATCCCCACACCCACCTTAAGAATTGTTGTAAAATTTTTAAAACAGTATGAAACATTATTACAAATGGTAAAAGTGTGTAGTGCAACAGTGGCAAAAGAATATATGGAAAATCGTGATCGACAAATACTAGACTTGAGCCAAATTTTTAAAACACATGTAGGAAATGTTAGCAAAAACGAAACCATAAACCAAAAATATAGAGAATTTTAAAAATCCAATGACATAATGGAAACTTCATCCAACCTCTGGCATATAATCCCCCCCAGTGGATCTTTACATGTTATATAATGCACATTTTTAAACTAAAATGAACTATGGAGTAACTAAACAGCTCACAGCAGATTCAGTATAATTACCCATTAATGTAATATTACTGAACTGTGGGTTACCTCGAGATCTCAAATCATAAACACAATTGAGAATGCCAAGATAATCCCTCAATAATATAGCACACTTCATAGCATCAAAGCAACACATGTTTACAATGATGCGGACATACGGTGCAAAAAAGTATATTTTTTATTAAAATTATTAAACATTAACAAAAAAACACATATAACACATTCGTTCAATATATTGGATTTGTCACACATAAAACTATCCTGAATTACGTTACCAACAAAGTGAAAGTAATTACAAATCTTAATGAATGTTTCCGTCTGCACGTGGAAACTATGTACATCAGATATTAAGAATCTTTTAGCTCCAATTAATTTCCCCTTATTAAAATAATGCCACATTAATCTCCCAAATATAAATAGAGTTTCACTCGAACAAACTTACCATGTTTAATAATTATTTAATGCAACGTGATCCAAATTCAATACCCGGCGGATACCTCCGCCATACCACAAAAGAACGATATGATGGAAGAAACACGTCGTTCCGATATCTAAAGAGTATGATTATACCAACATACAGGAAAAAAAAATACCAAATTAATTTAAAAACTAATAGTATTTTCAACAAATTTGTTCGTGAAAAAAATTACAATAATACTACATAAATAGTTTTCTTCCAAAACTTGTATTTTAAATTGTCAATTTAGTTTTAAAACTGCTTTATATATATTATGATTTAATTAAATTCTTCAAGTTGTAGAGTTGTGTAACCTGTTTGCTACTGTTTCCTGATATAGGGTCTACAGAACTACAAACATGGACATATCCTGGTTGGTATGCGTTCCATTTCGATAACGTATTTTATTTGGAGCATTGAATGAATATAAATGCAAAAATTTTCAAATAATAATGTAAAAGGTAATTATATAAATGTATCAATCTAGTTCAATATATTTTCTTTTTATTTCGACTATTACACTGGGGCAATTGGCTGTTGCTTTAACACAAAAATACAAAATATTTATATAGGAGCGGGAAATTCAAAAATTATATTTTACCAATGCCGTCTAGTTACCTTCATGACATTTCTGACATTTTCTCCTGGCATTGGCAAAATTGCAACCCACTTCTTAAGGGCCGGTTGTACGAACTTCAGGTTAAATCCCCAGGCAGTCATCTGACGCTTAAGGCTACCAGGAGTACAGAGTCAATATGCGTTGTACCAGCTGCTTTTAACAGCCAGTTGCTTATACCGGTTTTAACTTAACTTTTCAATTATGTTGGTAATAAATTCCAATTTCCCTCCGTATTATGTTGGCTAAATTGTGTATCCGCGCATCATTTTTCGTATGTTTTCTTATTTCCCATAGCTATGCCGGCAGTAGCATTGCTGCCGATAGGGTTACCCATGCCGTACTGATCGAAGGTGATAAGCCAGACGAAAAAAGTACCTTGGTCGAAAGAATGACGATCTCTCACCGTAAAAATACAACAGTCAAGAAATGCGGACATGGGTTCAACTGGGGTAAAATTATCCGGAGGTCAAATAGTCCCCCATTCGGTACTCCGGGCGGGGACTACTTCAGGGAACCCATGCCAAAGGCTCAAACACAGGGACATGTTCCTAGGAACATGGAATGTTAGGACTTTATACAATAGCGGGTAACTAGAGATATTAACGCGGGAATTAGATAAATCGCCCTTGGATATAGTCGCTTTACAGGAAGTTAGGTGGCCAGGAGAAGGTAGTCAGGAATCAGGAAGCTTTGCGTTATACTACGGGGGTGCAGAAAGACCTGCATTTGGAACGGGTTTTTTAGTCAGAAGGAGGATCCTATCCGCTATCCGAGATATTAAGTTTGTTAGTGATAGGATATCATACATAATTCTAAAGGGTAAACGACATGATTTTATAATTGTAAATGTACATGCCCCCACAGAAGATAAAGATGACAAGATCAAGGATGAGTTCTATGAAGAATTAGAATGCTTATTTGATAGCCTTTCACGATATCATATGAAAATTGTCTTAGGAGATTTTAATGCAAAAGTGGGGCAGGAAGACATATTCAAACCAACAATAGGCAAATTCAGTCTTCATGAAGATAGTAACGACAACGGGGTTAGATTAATCACCTTTGCCACATCAAAGAATCTCATTGTTAAGAGCACAACATTTCACCATAAGGATATTCATAAATACACCTGGACGTCTCCAGATGGAGAAACTCGGAACCAGATAGATCATGTATTAGTGGACAAACGCTGGCACAGTGCATCATTAATGTTAGATCAGTTAGAGGGACAGACTGCAATTCGGATCATCATCTGGTCAGGGTGAAAATCAGACAACGGCTATCGCTTATGAGAGGAACAAACGCTAAAGATGATTCTGTAAAATTTGAATTAAAAAACTTGAAAAATGATGAAATGCGGCAAGAATACCAAATCAAAATTGATAATAGATTTGAAGTACTGGAATCTTCAGATGACAATGTGGCAAATGAAGAAGAAACGGATATAAACTATAGTTTATGACCCACTATGCTATACCATACAACATTAATATGACATTGTTGCACTATTTACTTTTTCCATTTCTACTAACATTTCCTACTATATTAACATTTTGTAACGATTCTTAAAACTTTTTTTTTACATTTCTTATATATTTATCTATGTATACAAAATCTCTCAGTCATTTCTTCTAAGTTCTACAGAGCTGTAGTGCATATGTGCATGCAAAAGGTTTTGTCAATATATGGCAAGACTAACTGTGCTATTGTATGACAATCTTTCACAATATAACTACTATTTTATTTTGTTTGGTTAACCCTTAAATTGACAAAACACAAATTTCTTCTGTTAGATATTTGAATGTGGTGGACCACAGTGAAAACTGAATCTTGTATAACTGTTATTATAAGGTATATTGTATAATTAGACACACATTTAAGTGGTTTATTTTTGTTCGTTTTCTTCTGATTTATTATAAATATGAAATTAACAAAACCAACTGATATATCTAAAAGGATACATTACAAATTTAAGGGTTAAGAAGGAAAAGTTATTGTACACCAAATTAGATTATCGAATAATTAATGATTTACTTCATTAGGTTACGAAATTACAAATGAATGAACATCCTTTCTTTAAAAGCATGTTTGGGAACTTATTGTGAAGATTGATTATTCCGATAGCACAGATACTCTTGTCATCTATCGAGTAAGTTCATAAGCTTTGCGCATCCACACAACTGTTATGTAGGAAAAACAGAAAAACTGCACTTAAACTAGCGTGAAATATTTTCAAAGTCCTAGAGAACAACAGTGTGCATGCGCCAGAGTTTATAGAGCCAGCGATAACCCACAATCGAACTACATATCGATTATCATCCTCGGTTACTATCCGTCACAATGAAATTTAAATGACCAATATTTGCAATAAATCCCCAAATCTATGTTTAAAAAATATATTAATAATATTAAAATTACCAAATGTTTATTAAAAACGGGTGTTCACTCACTTATCACTCCCTAATGCTGATCCAACCAGCAATAACACAAAACAGTGATACAAAAATCAGAGACTAAGTAATATACTCTGTGGAGAAAATAGCAGTTAGCATTACAATATTGTATAACAGTATCATAATATTGTGATTTGTATTCTAGTTTTATGGGAAAAAAATTCAATTTAAAACTTTTCTTTAATTTTTTAATTATTAATTAATTTTTTAGTTTAGTTTAAAATAGATAGGGCTAAGTTTTAAATAAATACTTCAAAATTGTCTAATAATGTTATAAAAATTGTTTGAAAAAGTTTAAAATATTAAGTAATGTTAGTAAATATAGAAGAAGAGCTACAATAAAATATTAAGTAATGTTAGTAAATATAGAAGAAGAGCTACAATATAACTGAAAAATCAAGCGCTAGTAGAAGTGCAGTTGAGCCGGAAAAACTATAGTTTGAAAACTGGTATAATAGGTTGCGGACTTGTTGACTTTTTAGTCAATCGTTGTAAGAGCTCAGTTGGTAGAGCAATGAACTCTAGTAATATATAATTTCAGTAATCCATAGGTCGCTGGTTCAAATCCGGCTGGGAGGTTTTTTTTTAGAAGAGTATTACTTTTAACTCATACTACAACAGTATCAAATTTAAAGATATTTACATTTGTATCTTATTCTGTAAAATATTAAAACTAAAAAATAAAAAAATAAATAATAGTTTTAAAAAACTAGAACAACACGCGTTATTAGAAAACCGAACTAAAAAATGAATAATAATTTCAATTTCCAACATGCTTGGGATAAATAATTTTAAAATCAAAAGCGTGGGGTGCTTTTTATGATTTTTATAGCGTGCTGCCTTGTCACGCAGCGGGCCCGGGTTCGATCCCCGGTCGGGACAGTTTTTCTGGGTGAGGTTTTTATCGGCTTTTTCCACACCTGTAAGACAAATGTCAGGAAAACTTTAAGGCCCAAACGGTCCCCGAAATCATATGGCCATCGCAATCATCATCATTCATATTCATCTTAGGTTAAGCTTAGGATTAGGGACTCTCCTGGAGCACTATTATCATCACCACCTCCCATCATATCATCGGGGCAACGTAACCCCGCCTTCCAGGCGCCCCAACCTCAGAAGTGGGTTACAAGTACGCCATGCCAGGAGAGAAACCAGGAATATCGAAAGACAAACCTGGGGCATTTAAAAAAAAAATTCTTCTTAGAGACTTTACTTTTACCAATATCTGTTTATTATCACATATATTAATTGATAAAGAGCACCCCACGCTTTTGATTTTAAAATTATTTATCCCAAGCATGTTGGAAATTAAAATTATTTTTCATTTTTTTTAGTTCGGTTTTCTAATAAAGCGTGTTGTTTTAGTTTTTTAAAACTATTATTTATTTGTATATCTTACATAATGCAGCAATACCCAAGCATTTAATTCAAGCGATTCAAAGCATGTATCATAACACACGAATTCGAATAAAAATAAATAATCAAATCAGCAAATCCCAAGGTGTAAAACAAGGCTGTCCACTTTCCCCTCTTCTATTTAATTTATATATGAATGAAATCATAAAATTATGGCAAAACCAATCACAATCACACTTTATGATTGATGGTCGACCCCTCAACACATTAATGTATGCAGATGATCAAGTAATATTGGCTACTTCTGAAGATCACCTACAAAGAGCAGTACATAGATTGTCAAATATAACCCAAGATTATAATTTACAAATTTCGGTACGACAAAAACTATGGCGTTTCAAGGGAAAATACCGATACGAACTAAAATTGTTATTAACAACAATATAATAGAACAAGTTAATGACTTTACTTATCTTGGCTGCAATCTTTCCTACGACACATGTAAAGACATAGACATAAAATTTGGTCAAATTTCAAAAACTTATAGGAACAATAAAAAGCATTGTTTTCCGAAAAGTACGTCCAGATACAATTCTAAAATTTTATAAAACAATGACTCTTCCAACTCTACTTTATGGTTCTGAAACCTGGACTCTTACTACAGGTAAATTAAATAGGATAGTAGCTGCAGAAATGAAGTTATTAAGACCTTTAGCGGGTTATACGCTTTATGATCACATACGTAATGAAGATATCCGCAAAGCTCTCGACACACCAGCAATAACTGAAATCATTCAAAAATATCAAAATGATTGGCATGAACACCTTCTGAGAATGCCAAACAATAGACTACCTCTGCAGCTATTGAACTACAGACCCACAGGGCGAAGAGACCCAGGAAGACCTAAGAAGAGATGGAGGGATCAATTTCTTTCCTGAAGCGGAACAGGCCAATGGCCTAATCCATGCCTGCCATTGATGATGATGATGATGATTTATTTGTATTGATCTTTTGTTTTTATTTTTCATTGTTGTGCGACTAAAACTAGGCAACACAAATTCACAACGCAAAATTCACTACGTATATAGACCTACTTACCTTCAAATTCTTCGCGTAAATTGAAAATCTTAGCATAAACATGAACCAAACATAATTTATTTTAACGTAATTATTTTTCAACGCCAGGCTCTCTTCTAAATAAAACATGGCTTGTCGGCAGATACAAACAGTTGGCCGAAACCGAATAATAGAAGATCCAATCTTTGAAGCAGCTCGTCAGACACTAAACCAAGCTATAGAGGATTACAAACGCATGCAATGTAATCTTGGCCTTCCAGTTAATCTATGGACGATAAATATGAGCCAAGCCCTATCGACTGTAGGTAAGAAATAAATCAGTAGTTTAGTAAATGTTTCAATTCTAAACAAAATCTCGACCATTACAATAGTTATTTTCTAGTAGAGATATCTGAGACTCTACTGCAAATAACAGTCTACCTACAGTAATTCGTAGAAAAGCATTTAAAAACTTACTAATTACACTGGTCAACATAATTTTTGTCTCAATAGTTGTACTTAATACAGTTTTTTGTTTCGTGTTTTCAAATATGTATTCGGAATTTCTCCATCACCCACAGTTTTTTTTTAATTTCAATTAATGGATTTAAATATTTTTAATAAACGTTTTTTCGTCCATTTGTCCATTGTAAAATAAAACCAAATGAGCTAACTCAGGAGATTTCAGCTATGTGAAAGAGATATCAAGGCAAATGGAATCCTAATATGTTGGCCGATTATTATTATTATTGGACCATCAAGAGGGATGCTCCACAGGCAAAATTCTAGGTGAGTCCGAATGTTCGAATATTGTGCAGTTACGAATGTAGAAAATATTAAAGTGTTTGAAATTATAAATTCCTGTCTCTCGGAAACCTTGCGTGATGGAGAAAAAACCGATATCATATTTGAATTCATGAGAAAAAGTACTATCACTATCACATATTTTTCTTTCTGAGACAAAAAAAAAAAAGAGTTTATTTTTGGTTGCTCAGTGTTATTATACCAGTATCTGAAAACCGCACCAACAGCTGTTTATGTCTCGTCAGAATCTTACGTGCGCTGTTGAGACTTTCAGAAAGTTTGGTCTTAATTATTTCATTGATCGTGGGGCCAATCACAAAATGAATGAGAAAATAATTGTTTATTTTATTGTAATTAACGCCTCCTTGATTTAGCGCACTTACATCACTTTCGCCTATATTTAGTTTGGTTTCCTCTATCATATATCAAATTTTGTTCCAAAACGTTCAAGACATACTGTATATATATATTATATATATATATACGTGTGTGTGTGTGTGTGTAATTTTGTTATATACAAGGAAAATAAGTGTTTGAATTGGATCCCAGAGTTCCGGGTTCGAATCCCGTACTAGCGTACTTGACAGACGTCCTGCCATAAGGTTCAATTCTCGTGTCATGGAAGGACGATAAAATTATATTAGGTTACTTTTTTAACCATATAATTCACTAATTAAGATAATTCACTAATTAGATATCATTAAATAAGTTCTAAAGAAAACCTCTCACAGCCATCTGTTGTGGCTCAAGAAGCGTGCATGATGACGTCGCATTGTTGTCGCGCGGAATATGTCGATTATGCAGATGAACACCATTATATTCCCATTTCTTTTCTAAAATCAGTCTTATGCTAAAAATCTGATCTGTTGTAGACCCGTTTCTTCTAAATCCACATTGATGATCTCCTAGAATGTCATCCATATAGGGAGTAAGTCTGCTTACTAATATATTTGTTAGAATTTTGTACGAAGTTGAAAGAATGAGATGCCCCTATAGTTATTGCAATCAGTTTTATCTCCTTATAAATTGGTATGATAATTGATTCTTTCCATTCATCTGGAAGAGCTTTTTTTTTTTCCAATTCATACTAAGCAACCGGCATATCTTGTCCATAAACTTTTCTCCTTCTGATTTTATCAGTTCTGCTGGGATCTCATCTGAATCTGATGCTTTATGCATCTTATTTTTTTCTATTGCCATTTCAACCTCTAATGCACTTGGTTCTGCATGTACATTTAATATCTAATTATAGTAACTTTTCCATCTATTTAATATACTCCTGGAATCTACAATCATATCCCCATTTTCATTCCAAATTATGTTTGTTCTAGCCTGAAACCCTTTCTTCTCTATCCTAATTCTCTGATATAATTCTCTAATGTTCCTATTTTTTTTTTTTTTTTGCATTCATTTCAAGATCATTAATCTTCTCTCTCAAATATTCCCTCTTTTTTTACTCTTTAGTAACTGACATAAAAAAAGTCTATAACCCGATCGCAGCGCCACATATCGAGTCCAATTGTGAATCTAAACCATTCAGGGACCCATTCAAACACACACAAAAATTTCATCAAAATTGGTCCAGTCGTTTAGGCAGATTTTAATTTCGGATTTCAAACAAACTTCCACTTCTAATTGTTGGATTTCGCTCATTTTTTGACAATACATACATCAGTTTATTTTAATAGGATTTACTGAGTTTCGTTGTGAAACATCGAAAAATGTGACCGCTAAAGCGATTTTTCAATTTTCACTTCAGGTGAACTCCTACACCTAATGGTTCTAGAGGATCCAATTGTGAATCTAAACCATCGAGAGACCCAATCAGATAAACACAAAAAAAATCATCAAAATCGATCCAGTCGTTTAGGAGTAGAGTGAAAAACACACGTACAGAAGAATTATATATATATATATATATATATATATATAGTAATTTTGCCCGAGGGCAGGTCTTTCACTGCAATCATGCTAAGCTGCAGCTTTACTAGGGAATTACAGGTGTGGTAACTTCCCGTTGCTTTCCACACCGGTGAAGGATGATAATGATGAGGATGATGATAACCGGATGATTTTCGGGGACCGTTGAGCCCTAAGCTTCCTGACATTTGTCTTACAGGTGACGAAAAACCCCGAAAAAAACCTCACCCAGGAAGTTTTTCCCGACCGGAGATCGAACCTGGGCCCGCTGCTTGACAAGGCAGCACGCTACTCGTGACCACAGCGGTGGAGATCATATACATACATTTTATTTCAGGATTGTTTCTGTTATTTACACAGGTATCCTCAAACAAAATATACAATTTTTTTTCTTCCACACTTCCCGATTTTGCGTGTCTGCTTTTGTCATATTTATCTTCTTCATGTTGTCTTGAATTCCCTTTATCCACGTTTGCTTTGGTCTACCATGTTTCCCTTTTCCAAAAAGTATCCATTTCAATAATTCTTTGTTTGTTTCTGTGTACCTTCTTCTCATTTTATGTCCATGGCATCTTAGTTGTATTTCTTCAACCTCTTGTATAATGTCCTTTTCTACATTCATTATTTCTCTTCTTGTAATTTTTTTTCTCCAATTTTGATATTCTTGCCGATCTTCTAAAAAAGTCCATTTCTATGATTAATAATTTATTTCTGTGTTTTTGCTTCAACGTCCATGTTTCCGCACCATATAATAAAATACTCTTCACAATTTAATTTTGTTATATCTTGATTATATGCTTACTCCATAAAATAGAATTCAAATTGCCAATAACTTTCTTTGCCTCTAGTATTCTTTTCTTCGAAGTCTAATGCAGATTATCCATATTTTTGAATGATTGATCCCAAATACTTAAAATATTCTACCCTTTTAATCTTTGTTCCATTTATTTCTAATTCCTCGAAAAAATCTGTGCTCATATATTCTGTTTTATTATAATTAATTGTTAAAAAATATCCGACGTACCGTGCTACGTCTAAATAAATCATAATGTATTTTTACCTTTAGTTGAATAAGTAAAAGGAAAAAAATATATATAAATTTATATCATGATTATATTTAGATACTCCGTGCTGTTTACCCGGCCTCGGCCGTAAATCTACGTAGTCCGATGTACTTGGCATAAATGAGCTGAAAGACAAAATTCGTTATTTTGAGTTATCTGTAAAAGAATACGCGCTGTGAGCTGCTTATACTTTCCCGGGAATCTACTTATTCCGATCTTCTTGGCATCAATAAAAGACAAAGATGTGAGTTATCTGTAAAAGATAAACATGTGCTGTCGAAGACTTTTTTGTAGAATTTTTTTAGATATTCAATTCTGTGTATATTAATTTTGTGTATTTATTATGGTTTAGTCAGCGTAAACCATTCAAGTACCAAAAACGGGACCTTTTCACGTTTTTCACTCTTTTAAGTGTGTAGAAGTTGAGTATCACAACTCTCTTATAGCCTATGTTCATCCCGGGAATTAGCTGAACATTTTGAAAAAAAAAAAACATCACAATCGGATGAACGATATGGCAGCGCATAAAATACAAACAAACATAATTTTTTATATTAATTAGACATAACCCGGAACTCTGAGTCTGTACCTCAGCGTGTTATCCATTGCACCAACAGGCGAATCCAATTCAAACACTTATTTTTCTTATATATGTATTATTTTCTCCATTATTACTATATATATATATATATATATATATATATATAAAACCTAAATGTATCTTAATATACAAATTTTAATGGTGTCAGGTAATTATAATATATATTAAAATTAATGTTGGGAAGTAAACATTATGAGGTTATATCATTAATATTGAGTGGAGAACAATTTTTAATAACTCACCTCATACCATTTCAAATTTATTTGAGACCATTGGTTTCGAATGAATTTTTCATTCAACTTCAGTCATGACTCCAACTGTTGAAATTCTCTGTTTGTTGATTTCACCATGGTTACCTCTGGTGTTGCCATCTTTCGTTGGCTTTATAAATTTCAAAATTTATAAAGCCAGTAAATTCGTTATCCGATTAGGGTCGGTACAATTATTCGGATGATGACTCGAAGGCAGCTTCTTTCAGAACTTGGCTCAGAAATGTGGCATAAAAATTTTCATTACATATGTATATTCTCTCAAGGTCATTTCTCGATCCGAGGATGGCGATTTAAATCCGGATGTAGATGTTTTTTTTAATAACGTTAGAATTTCCATCTACTCGTAGATCAACGGGATTGCTACCTTTGAAAGATAAGCAAAGGCATGGATTCAGTAAAATAAATTTATGGAATGTAAAATAATTTCGAGCTTGAAAAAAGAAGTTTCTGAACAAAATTTGTAGGAACATAAATGCACAGCTTTGAATCTGGATGTCAAGAGTGTTATTACCACTTTCAATTTTCCTCATGACAAAAATAATAATAATTATTATTATTATTATTTGTCATGATATTATTATTATAGGAATAACAATAATGCATCTTTCTCTTAAATTTCTTCCTTTATAGGTACTTTTACATATCCCACGCCATCCAGGCCTTATAGGGACACGGGAGAGGATTACTAAACTCTGGATTATCAAACACACACTTTTTAGACCGTATAAGGACAAGAAGATTTCTCTGGATGAATGACCATCTTAATGCCAAGGCCACCGCAAAGACAAAACGAACATTTGAGACACGACACACACTCACACATTCATACTAAACAAGGCTAATAGATGATGATTATGATGGCCAAATGGTGTTCGGAGACTATTTTGACCTTGAAGTTTCACGACATAATAATAATAGTAATAAAAGATTCCGGGCTATGTGGCCGTGGTCTATTACTGGCGTTTCTTCCAGACGTTACTCCGCAGTTGAGGGAGTAACGTCTGGAAGAAACGCCAGTAATAGACCACGGCCACATAGCCCGGAATCTTTTATTACCATGATTACCGGCCGTGAAAGCCTGCATTCCACTATAATAATAATAGTTTTGTTTTACCTGTTGAGTTAAGGCCCACTCAATCGGTTAGATAAATTTGCATTAATTAATCGTATAACAAGAAAGGGCATGGTTCATATACAAAGGGAACACAATGAAACTTATCCAAATAACACAAAGGGGGGTATATCATCATCATCATATATGGCATTACAGTCCAAAATGGGGCTTGGACTTCATAATTCTTTACCTCCATTCTTCTCTATTCATCGATTTCATCTCCCAATTTTTACATTCAAGCATAGAATAGCTATCCTCCTTTAAGATATCAATCCATCTTTTTTTGATTTTCCATCGTGTCTCTTTCCAAATATTGTTTCTTTCATAGTAATTTTTGCGATACTAGTGTATTCAATCCATTGAGCATCTCCAGCCTATTAAAGTAAAGTAATCCCACTACTAGCCTCAGGAGGCCCTTGGGGTATCAGGAGGTTAAGGCTCCCATTTTTTCTGGACAATCAGCACTTGATGTCAGCTGGGTTGTCAGCCCTGCGTGACGGCCGCCTTTATCCCCAGAACAAGCGTCTGGTACTCAGGCTGAGTCGGCCCCAGAGCCATAGTGCCGCCAGAAGGTTTGGGTCAGTTTAAAAATCCTGATCCCACCGGGACCTGAACCCTCGACCTTCCGGCTTGTAGCGCAGTGTCCCATTGCAGTCTACACATCGATGATGATCTATTACATCATCAATGTAAGGAGGCTGTAAGGAAATGAACATAACTAAATTCTTTTGGGTAAGAAACTTCCCACTAGGGAAGCACCCATGGTCCCGCAGTGGGACAAACAAGGATCCATCATCATCATATGACCTTTTGAATGGACAGTCTCATTCTCTTCCCCCTGTCAACGAACCTTGACCTTCCTTCTGAGTTACATATTTTAGTAAAATAAATTATTACATAAAAGGTATACAATATATTACTTTATAAAATGATGTTAATTTAAACTTGATTAGATATACTATAGTGATCTACAACATTCTCTATAATACTCGGCGGCAAGCGGGTCTGGCGTCAGCGCTTGTCGTTTCCTGTGAACAGATTCCGCTGCAGTTGCACATTACGGTCAGTTGTTTTGCTCTCTCTCTCTTCCCCTGCCTTCAGAGTTAATACACAATATGGATACCGTTATTTTAATAATCGACTCTAGCTGTCTCCCTTCACCGGGAACAAGCATTGCCACTGAGTGCCGTAGAGAATATACACTGCTCTATACATGTTCTTTTATTCTCTCATATTTTATTTTAATTACTTCATAAAGTATGGAACCAGCAAGTACTGACGAAGAGTGACAATGTTAAAATTCTTTTACATTTTTCAGGCACATACCAAATCCAACAGATGCAACAGCAGTCTCCATTTGCAGGTCCATTAAGTGTTAAAATGGTTGAAGATACAATGACTTTCAGGCCTGATTGCTTTGTGGTAAGTGAATTGTAGTGTAAAAAAAAAATAGTTTACAACACTCAGGAAGTAAAAGCAAACATCTCTTTTTTAATGTGTGACAAAAACTTCACATTTTGTCTTTGTAAGGGTTAATTATTGCTTGAAATCCTGTTGACTGAAAGTATACATTATATTGTGAGATTCTGTAAGAGCATGTAAAAATTAAACTGACATGGGGGAGCACAATTTGACATGGGGAACCTATGGTCCGAGAAGCTAGCTTAAGCAGATATGGGACTAAATTTGTCTTTCACATACTATCTAGCCTTCTTATTTACATTATTTATTAGTTCAGTGGTTATGCTTCTTTCTCTGATCCCGAGTTCAAATCTGCCCGGAATCGATGGATTTTTTGGATGGAAAAATTCAAGAAGCAAGTCTATAATGGCTAAACTGCAGTTTTACTTACCCTTCATTTTTCATTTATTGTAAACTATAGCTCTTCTCTATTTACTAACTTTTTTAAATATTTTTAACTTTTTCAAACAATTTTTATTTAAATATGCAAATCACATTATGACACTGTTGGACAATATTGTGATGTTAACTATTTTCTCTACAGTGTACATTACTTAGTCTATGATTTTTTTAATCGCTGGTTGGAATGGCATTAGGAAGTGATAAGTATGTGTACACCCATTTTTAATAAACGTTTGGTAATTTTAATATTATTAACATATTTTTTAACATAGGTTTGGGGATTTATTGCAAAGATTTGTCATATAAATTTTGTAGTGATGTGCTACCATCTAGCATAAGCTGTATGAACTTTAGTACGATATTGATAATAATCGATATGCAGTTCAATGGTGGGTTATCACTGGCTCTATATACTCAGGCGCATGCGCACTGTTGTTCTATAGGACTGAAAATATATCAAGAAGTGCAGTTTTTCCCTAGTTGCCTGCTAGATGTCTCATTGAGTATGTTGATCGCATACCATTCATGATATCTACGGACAAATAATCTTAACTAATGGTAAAATTAAATGTTTCTTGCCTCTCCTCATATAAATCTTCTAAGTAGATCGCGATTTCAAGACCATAACGGTCTCATCTTCAGTACTTTATTGGCGACTGATGTTATGTCGATTGGAAGAAACTCTTTCTTCCCTCTTTTGGTGGACCGATGAACCTCAGGATCAGGTCAAAATCGGCCCATCAACAGAGAGTTTCTTCCAATTGACATAACATCAGTCCCCAAAAAAAAAATACTGAAGATGAGACTGTTATGGTCTCGAAATCGCGATCTACTTAGAAGATTTATATGAGGAGAGGTAAGAAACATTTAATTTTACCATAAATTAAACCTCAAAGTGATTAATTCCTGTAAAAGTTTTTAAAAAAATCGTAACTAAATTAACTTGGTCTGATATCTATGGACAAATAATCGTAACTAAATTAACTTGGTCCAGTAACTCCTAACAAAGGAGAGGCTATGGTTCAACATTGGGCTGCACCATCATAGGCATCAGTTAATTTCAAGTACCATCATTGACACAATTAATATAGCATTTTGAATCTTACAACAGTTTCTCAAACTGACAACCATCTACAATGCAAATATGACATCAGCGTACAAGATTCTGCCACACCTTGTTAAATATCCCTGGTGTGTTTCAAATTACAAATTAGTACTATTTAATTAGAAAAGAATAACAAAATCCCGTTTTTGGACCTGTACATAACGAGGAGTGAACAACAAAGGATCAAATTCAATATTTACAGGAAGGATACTCATACAGACAATTATATAAAGTCTTCAGGTTTCAATCATATTGCGCATAAACATGAAATTTTCAACAGTTTGATATTATAGATTATTAAATGTTCCACTAAATGGAGATTTTAAGAAAGACAATCACATTTTAAACATAGCTAATTTAAATTGTTTTGGAAATTAAATGATTATAAATAAATTAAACAAATTCAAACAACAAAAAAGATTAAAAGACACCACCCTGCAACATGATTCAAAGAAAGGAAAACAATTAAAGAAAATGACTCATCATCCTGAAATACATATATTTCAAAAAAAAATTTATAACATTCAAAACAATAAATAAGTTAGCCTTGGTAATCTATTAATAACCCCCAGATAGTAAAAAATCTGGAATTTATCAAATTAGTTATAAAGACTGCAATGATGTATATACAAGAAACACAAAAAGGAATTTAGGCACTCGCACAAAAGAACAATTTAGAAAAATGGAGAAATTGAAAAAATCAGTTATTGCAGCTCATAGTTTGCTGGAGAGATGAAATTAAAAAAGCTAAACTTTTAAAACACTTGGAAAAACCTTTGGAATTGACAGTTTGGGAAAAGATATATATTCAGAGGAAAAAATTAATATCCATGAATTTTTAAATTCCCGATGAACGGGTCTTGCCCTAGAGGTTCAACAGATAGACTCCAGATGGCAATGTTATAAATGAAGTTTCCAATGAAAAACCGGTAATCATAATGTCGGCTCCTCTTGAAAACTGAAGTTCCCATGTTTAAAAAACAAAGTATGAGGTAAGATAAGTGACTCATTCATTGATCTAATAGAGACATTTCAAATTCTACCAACACAACTCAAAATATAAAGAGTGAAAAACAAAATTATCTTATCTTGTAGAACATTTCCGGGCTGTTGGCCGTGGTCTAGCAATTCCCCAACGTTTTGCCAAACTGCATCCGGCATCCTCAAGGGTTGCCTTGAGACTGGAATTTTGCCAGGGGAAGCTCAACGTGGAAGTCTGAATGCGGCAAACAGCCAAAGACTGCTGCGGCTACAGATATCCTTTAGGATGGCCGAGGTCATCCTCGGGTACCAGGGCTATTCGCCCTTTTGCCCCGTTAATTTAGAAGAAAAGGCCGAAAAATAAAAGAATTGTGTGAGGTGAGTGTGAGGCCATGGCAGTGTGTGTTTGCATGTGTGTGCATCTTAGTTGTTAATGCACGTCGGAGGAAGGTGTTATTGCAGGTTTGAGTACGGCACTTTCTGTAGCAGGCGTCGAAGGTGTTAAACCAGTCCCAGAAACGAAGTTTTATTTCCCCCGCCCGGCTCAATATTGAAAGAATGAAGTTACTGGTGGGAACTAGGGGACTACTCTGGTATTTACCTTGTCGCTATGGAAACCACCGAAACCAATAGCAGAGTAGCTTGTTAAATGATATAAGAGATAAAAAGATTATAATTTTAGGTTCGAGGGAGTAATTTTGAATATAAAATTTTGAATTTAGAATAAATTGGGGATGGATTAAATTTACTGGTGGAGACTAGGGTCCAACTCCGACATTTGTCTTCGCGCCAAGGAAAACCACCGAAAACCTTGGCAGAGTAGGGGTGAAGTTAAGTGGGAGTTATCGAAATATGGCCAAAATCGGTCCGGGCCGTCCGGTTCTCAAGGTGCATAACCGGTAATTCACCTATTTTTAGTAGCGTTTGCGCCTAGGTGGGTCCAGGGAGGTGGTGACTTCACTGTCGATTATGGACCCTCCATACCAGGTTAGATAAACATGTAGATTCATCTTAGCTTGGCCCACACAGAGTGTTTTGTCAATGGTTGAGTAAATATTGTGGGCGAGATTTCGGACTAATTTATTACCGTAGAGGGGGCATTCCCTCCAACATGTACAGTGTGCATCTGCATCTGTTCCCACTGTGCTATCGACCATAATAGGCCTTCGTACAACCTCCTGAGGGGCTGTAGATTCGTACGGTATCGGGACAGTTTGAGTGCCCACGGCCGTTTTTCTTTTGGGCTTAGCTGTGGCCAAGCCATCGTTCTCGGTTTGTGTGGCCATTGAAGTCTGTGTCACTGCTGGTTTTGTGAGTAGATCCCTGCTTCGTGGGGGAAGAGGTGGAGGGGCACGGGGCGCCTTTGAACCTGTGCTGTGAGTGAGGGCAGCAGGAGCAAGCTCAACTGGGACTGCCAGTTTATCAGTATCTGGAGTGGCCTGAACTACTAATTTTTTCCTTCGAGGCGCTTCAGGTCGGAGGGCAATGGGCACCTCTGATCCTGGGCTATTGGGGAGGGCAGTAGGAGCAAGCTCGACTGAGACTGCCTGTGTATCAGCAGCAGGAATTGCCTGTACTGCTTTTTTGGGGCGCGCGGCAGGCTTGGGGACCTTAGCACGACGGTACGCTTCCACTTTAACTTTGTAGTGGCAGAGGCGTTTTATTTGGAGGATATCCGCTGCGTTGGACCCTTCCGCCAGGACTGCTATGAAAATTGGCAGCGGCCTCTTGGTCCTCCCAGAGGTCATGTTGACCACCTGAAAGACTTCGAGGCCATGACCCTTAAGGTCGTCCTGGATCTCGGTTGGATCCACGCCCGAGTCGAGTCCTTTCACTACAAATTTACGCGCTGTAGCTCGCGATTTTTTATTCCCTTCGCAGCAGGGAATGTGACGATGCAGCAGCAGCTGTCGGTATTTGTAATAGGCCGACATTGAAGTCAGCCTAACCCTTGTTCCGAGCGGCGTTGGTTCGCAAATGAATGCGCGCGGCTCGATTTTTGCGAAAACCCTGTTCGCGGCTGCTAACTCGACGGTAAATTCCCGACGTATCAGCAGTGGAGAGGGTTTCGATTGTAATTGGCGCGAGTCCTGTGACCCCGAACCCCCAGTGGGCCCACCGTCGTTGGACGGTAAGTCCCCCGGAGACCGGTCGACTCGAGTCCCCGAACCCCCGGTGGCCCCGCCGTCGTTGGACGGTGAGTCCCCCGGGGACCGGTCGACTCTCGAGACCTGAGTCCCCGAACCCCCGGCGGCCCCGCCGTCGTTGGACGGTGAGTCCCCCGGGGGCCGGTCGACTGTCATCGGTAACTCGGCTTGTCTGGCAGGAGATGCTGCAGTTTGTGGCGTCGATGGCTGTATTTTCCCCGCTTGGGATTTCTGGCGCGTTCGCTGCGCGATTGGTGGAGTGGGAGCGACGTTTCGGCTCGTTCTCTTCTTCTTATTGGGCTTTCCCATTGTGTGAGGGTTCTTATTTAAGGTTTGGGAAATGGTATCACCGGTTGGAAGTGCCCTGACAAAGACCCTGGGATAGGGGCCGAGCTAGGGGCAGACGGGATAAGGCCTATTGCCTTTTGAGGTAGAGGTGCTAACAGGGGGGGGGCAGGTATGAAGAACCCTCGCTGAAAAAGAAATGCTGCCGGGACAGTTTGCTATGCTGCCTGACCACGTGTCGCTGCCGCTAGGGGCGCTGGGCGCAGTCGCTGAGCACGACTGTGTGCGAGGGAGTCGTTCCCGGATGCCGTCCGTTGAGGCTACGCTTGCCGGTAGGCTGGAGTGCTTCTAGACGATCAGGAGCTCCTTCCTCTTCCACTGCTGGCCATCGAATCAATGAATCCGAATCGAATGAATGATGATGCTGGCAATTTTGTCGACTATCTGCCCTATTTATACATTTATCCGCGACGTTTTCTCTGTGCGGTCCGTTACTTCGTAAATTGTACCTGCCTTCTGGTTGGTTAGCATTAGGGTCTCCTATTGCACCAATGAGGTTGCTGTCTGATGTTCTAGTAGATTGTTCATGTAGTGGTTTACATCAGGCAGCAACCTCATTGGTGCAACAGAAGACCCTAATGCTAACCAATCAGAAGGCAGATACAAGTTACGAAGTAACGGACCACGCAGAGAACACGTCGCGGATAAATGTATAAATAGGGACCACCTGGTAAAAAGAACATTGCCATGGCAATTTATCTTTATAGGATCCTTAACATTAACATCACAATTTTTAGGTTATGTTTATGTCAAATTTTAATTTACTTTTTCGATATTTTTCATACTTTCTTTTATTCCTCAGGTCGCTAATTACATTCTGCAAAGGTTGTTTATCCTGTTTTTGGTGTTTTATTAATTACAATAAGTCATTACTTACTCCACAATAAAAAAATTCAATAAACTTACATATTGCAAGCCATCAATTTCTTTGCTTCATTGAAACTTACACTCCTCAATAAATTTACTGTTTAAACTCAACACATATGCACTAAAATGTACACCACCATTTTGCAAACTTAAAGTATGGCTATGTTCTATGGCATGGTATAATTAATGCTAAAACTGCTCAGTAACCGAATAAAATTTATAACCAATGTTAAAACAATATGATCACTGAAATAAATAAGTTCTTAGTAAAATTTTAAATTGTAATTTGTGTTAAAGTGACACAATATTGAAAAATTAAAAAGTAGAAAAACAAAATTTACTTGCTGAGGTATTTTTTTGAGCATTACAATTTTTTATTCCATCATTTATAGGCACCATCATCCAAGGTCTTGTTATTAGTTACTGTACTCTACTTAACAATTCTTTGAAATATCTCAAATAATTTTGCATTCAAATAAAAAGGGCCAACAAAATTTCATATAATAAAGTTGGGAATTTTTACATTATATGATTTTCATAATAAAAATCAAATAAATCGTGAATTCTTATCTCGTATCTATTTTTTTAAACACAACTGCAGTATCTGAAACACCTATCTAAACCTTTGGAATTAACTATCTTCTTAGTGTATCCAGCTATTTGCTAACACAAAGTTCCACTACATTGTTCATTTTACAAAAGATGGATATAGCGCCAAATGTTTATAGTATATTCCAGCTGCTATAGTCCAAAGATTAGTAGTCAGGATATATTGTGCTTTTTCCAAAGTTCCAGGTATTAAAGATTTGAGTTTAGTTCTTTGAAGGTTTGGAAAAAGATCAATTTATGAGGATGTGTCTTAAGATCTTCATGACTGTTACACCAACAGCAGGTACTAGAATCAATGAGATTAAAATGAAATATATATTTTTGGGTGACTATGTGCTCTTGTTAAGAAAGTTTATATAATTCTGGGGATGGTTTTGTACATTTGTAAATCATTTGGCTTGGTTTGTACAACTTGCAGTGTTTTACCTTTGTCAGATGAAAGCCATGTTTTGACCCATGTCTTTAGTTTTATGGGAAAAAAATTCAATTTAAAACTTTTCTTTAATTTTTTAATTATTAATTTATTTTTTTTAGTTTATTTTAAAATAGATAGGGCTAAGCTTGTCTATATGAATTAACAGTTTGGGAAAATATATACATTAAAAATATATTTATAGAACCATGAATTTTGAGTTTCTGGACGAACCAAATTTGATTATAAAGTTCTTCAAATCAACACCAGACGGCAGTTCAAAAAATTACTGGCATAATGAAAAACTGAGTCGTGACAACTGATGATAAGAATGTTTCCCGATACTGCAGTTGTGTAAAAAAACATAGATGTATCAGGTAAGAAGAATTTACAGTTCATTTGATTCTTAACTAACAAAATTTGCTCAGAGGTTTTATTTTTATCCTTAAGTTATTTTACATGCTTTAAATCTTAACACAGGACCTGCAACTTTTCTTACTTTCCAAAAGAACTCGTACTAAGGCTTAAATGGTCTTAAAAGCTAGATTTGAATCTGTGAACTTTAAGAACTAAATGTGAATACAGTTCACAGCTCATATGATTAGTATCTTGAGATATTATATTATTTTTAGTCTGGACATCTTACCTCAATATTAATGTTGATTTGTTCTTATTGAGGTAAGATGTCCAGACTAAAAATAATATAATTAAAATAACCTCAAAATATAACTTCCTAAAATTAAATATCTTGAGATATATCTATTTGGGCATGTGCTTCTATTATTGTGATGTTTTTATTTGAAGTTATCACTCACACGGAAGGACAAATTCATATTTTAAGAGGACAATTTTTGCCCAAATTGGGATTTGAACCCAAGGTCCCTGGTTCTACGTACCAGCACACTAGATCGCCATGCTACCTAGTCATTTGACTTGGAAATGTCTCTCTTATATAATCCTGTGCGTCCAAGATCATGAACTTTTAATTCTACCCACCATCTTGCTGCTTCTGACTCAAGCAGATTATTACAGCTAGAAAAGCTTGTATTGCGAGGTTTTTATTTAAATTTCTAACTCACACTGAAAGATAAACTAATATTTGAAGAGAAAAATTTTCACCAAACTCAATGTCTCTGGTTCTACACAACATGCACTGGACCATTACCTGGGCATCTCACTTTAAATGGATATTTTCTCTCTCTCATACAATCCTGTGTGCCTGAGCCTGTGAAGGTTCCATTTTATATGTTTCTCGCTGCTTCTTATTCAAGAAGACTTTAAATGGATTTGTATAGCAGGTAAAGCTTCCTTCAGACAAATATATTATGAATAGAAGAAATTTAATATTATGTAGTATTATACTTTATTAATTTTTTTACAGATTATTATGGATGTTCAAGGGTTTAGACCAGAAGATATATCTATTACTCTACGATGTAATATAGTAGAAATATCTGCTGAAAGACACATTCAAGATTTAAATACTGCTCAGTGTTTTTCGTTCCATCGACGGTACGCTTTACCTCAAAATATAAGAACCGATGCTCTAGAAAGTAATCTATCTTGTGATGGTGTTCTAGTGCTTTCAGCACCTTGGGTAACGTAACTTTAACTCTAGAAACCAACTTGAAAAAGTTTGAAGAAAAAACTGTTTATCACTATACAAGAAAAATCAAGGCCTAGTAATAAAAATTGCTAAAATAAAGAATCTTTTTTTCAATATTTTTATTTCTCAACCATTTTTAAAAACAAATTAAATTTATTTCTTCGGAGCAGCAGCGGTTTTTGCTGGAGCTGTTTCTGGTTTTGTTGGTGTCTTTGCTTTTGCAGGTGCAGCTGGTTTTCCCTCCTTTTTAACTTTAGGCTTCTTAGGCTTTGCTGCCTTTACCTTCAGTATGGCTCCACGTCTGCGTTCTTGCATCTTGGCTGTTCTTTCCTCAAATGGGGTTGGAGTATATGTTATCTGAAAATACAGAGACTAAATCAAGCTCTGACAAATTTAAAAGAGTATAGAGTATTACCCCTCTTTTACACTTTTCAGGGGACCAGAGGGAAAGTGGTATAAATTAGGGGAAAGCCATTTTGATATGTTATATGGCTTAGCAATAAATTTAAAGGTATGGAAAAATTAGAAAATTTAGCAGTAGAAAATTCTTACCAATTAGTTGAAAAATTAGAAAATGTAGAAATAGAACCTTCAGAAAGATTGGTCTCATTTGACGTTACTTCATTGTTCACAAACATCCCGACTGATACAACTTTGAAAATTTTAGAAATATGGTTGAAAGAAAACAAATTAGATGATGATAGCATTAAAGAATACATAAAACTAACAAAATTATGCTTAAATCAAATGTTCTTCACCTTTAGAGGAAAATACTTTAAACAAAAATCAGGACTTGCAATGGGAAATCCATTATCACCATTCTTAGCAAACATGTTTATGGGGAACTTTGAATGTCATGTAACCAAAGCACATCCTTTGATGTTTAAATTTTGGAGAAGATAGAAGATATGTAGATGATATCATAGCAATAGTAAAACAGAAACAATTAGAAGATGCCATTAAACTGTTAAATATTCAAAATAAAACAATTAAATTTACAATGGAAATAGAAAATAATCATGAAATACCATTTTTAGACCTTAAATTGATTAGGAATGAAGAAAAAAAGAAAATAGAATTTGGAATCTACAGAAAAGAAACTCACATCGACAATTATATATAAAAGCTACTGGATTTAACCATTTTTCACACAAACAGGCAGTATTTAATAGTTTAACAAAAAGACTTGTGAATGTCCCCATGAGCAAAGAAAATTACAATAAAGAGAAAGAGCACATCATAAAAATTGCGAAGGATAACGGTTTTCAAGAGAAGATGATACACAAGAAAATAAATAAATTCAAAGAACAAAAAATCATTAATGAAAGTACTCTTCAGACAGATAAAAATATAGGCAAAAAATTCAAGAAGTTCACATACCATCCTTTAGTATTTGACAAGTTTAAAAAAATTTTCAACAAATTCAACATTAAATTAGCACCGAAAAATGATTACAGCTTAGGTAATTTAATAAAAACCAACAAAAATGAAAAGATTGAAGACTGCAAAAAATCGGGAATTTATGAAATTAATTGTAAAGATTGTGAAAAGATATACATAGGAAAAACAAAAAGGAATCTGAATACAAGATTAAAAGAACACCTCAGAAATGTTAAAAATGGAGAAACCGAAAAATCTGCAATAGCTGCACATGCCTGGTCAGAAAAACATAGAATAGAAACCAAAACAAAATTACTTAAACAATTGGAAAAACCGAAGGAACTCACAATTTGGGAAAAAATTTACATATGCAAGAATGAAAATACAACTATGAATTTTGAAATACCCGGTTATAAGGAGAGAGGACTGATTTGGAAATTCTTCGGTCGGCCACCAGATGGCGCGGAGGTCAGTCTGCAGGATAGAAGGCCGTTGGACGTCAGTTGTGAACGTGACACAGCATTGAGAATGTCACAAATGATGTGAAGAAACCCTGGGTCTGCTATGAAGTATGAGGTGAGTGAAATAATAAAAAATAAACAATATTAAAAAAGCTCATAGTGTTATTTCCTATCTACATAACTTAATTATGAGGTTTATTTTAATTTAGTTGAGTTGTTTCTTGACTCACCTCATACTTCTTAACTCCCTCGCGATCCGGATTTCGTCACTCTATTTGTGACAAAATTCGGATTGCAAGGGAGTTAAGAAGTATGAGGTGAGTCAAGAAACAGTTGTGAACGTGAACAGCATTGACAATGTCACAAATAGAGTGACGAAATCCGGATTGCGAGGGAGTTAAGAAGTATGATGTGAGTCAAGAAACAACTCAACTAAATTACTTCTAGTCTGTTCATCTTACCTCAATATTAATGTTGGTCCTTTCTTGAATATGTTTCGATTATATCATCGTCAGCATATTGCCCAGACAGGTTAGATTTATATTGTACATCCTGGATGTTGATGTCAGCTTCATCCTACGGTTGGCCAAAGAACCTCCAAACAAGGTCACGCTCCATCGGTATTTCAAAATTCATAACTCTGTTTTTCTTCTTCTGAGTATAGATTTTTTCCCAAATAGTCAGCTCTTTTGTATTTTCTAACTGTTTTAATAATTTAGTGTCTGAAGTTATTTTATGTTTTTCAGACCAAACATGAGCAGTAACTGCAGATTTTTCCCCATTTTTAATATTTCTTATGTGTTCTTTGGTTCTAATTTTTAGGTTTCTTTTTGTTTTTCCTATATATATCTTTTCACATCCCATACATTCAATGATATATTTATGATTTATTACTTTTTAAATTTTTTTTCATTTTTGTTGGTTTTTATAAGTTTATTTAAACTGTAGTTATTTTTCGGTGCTAATTTAATATTAAACTTCTCAAATATCTTTTGGAATTTATTATGTACCCAAGGGTGATATGTGAATTTCCTATATTTTTTCATAGTGGATTTTCTTTTTCAAGAATACTTCTGTTGATCATTTTTTGTTTCTTATACTTTTCTATCCTTTTGTGTACCATTTTTTCATCAAACCAGTTTACTCTTGCTACTTTGATTGTGTCTTTTCTCCTGTTTGAAATCTTCTTTGTTTAAGGGCAAGTTTACCAATCTATGAGCTAAACAATTAAAGACTGCCAATTTATGCCCAATTGGATTGAACCCTGTTGTTTTTATAAAATTTTCTGTATGAGTTTCTTTCCTATGAATCCCAAATTGAATTTTTCTTTTTTCTTCATTTCTGACTAATTTAGGATCCAAAAAAGATATTTCATTATTTTCTTCTATTTCTTTGGTAAATTTGATGTTTATCAACATTAATATTGAGGAAAGATGAAAAACAGACTAAAAATAATTTAATTAAATTAACCTCAAAATATTACTTCCTAAAATAAAATATCTATTTTATATATATTAAATTAATGTTGGGAAGTAAACATTATGAGGTATAATCATTAAAATTCATCGGAGAACATATTGTTTAAACAACTCACCTCATAGGATTCATGCTTCCATGATATCGCAATTTCAAACATAGTCATGTTCATCTTCAGCCATAACTCCGACTGACGAAATTCTTCGGCCATCAACTATTCTATTGTCGCCATCTTCAGTGCTGCCATCTATGGTTGAATTTATGAACATCGAAATCAATGTAATTTCGTTAGGGATATCAAAATTCATTGATCTATTTTTGTTTCTCTGAATGTATATTTTTTCCCAAACTGTCAATTCCAAAGGTTTCTCTACTTGTTTTAAAAGTTTAGCTTCTCTTTCAATTATATGATGTTCTAATAAACTATGTGCAGCAATTGCAGATCCCCGGTCGGGGCAGTTTTTCTGGGTGAGGTTTTTATCGGGGTTTTTCCTCACCTGTAAGACAAATGTCAGGAAAACTATAAGGCCCAAACGGTCCCCGAAATCATATGGCCATCATCATCATCCTTATTATTATCATCATCCTTCACCGGTGTGGAAAACAACAGGAAGCTACCACACCTACAATTCCCTAGTAAAGCTGCAAGCATAGCATGAAAATGCTATGATTGCAGTGAAGGACCTGCCTTTGGGCAGAATTACTATGGATGGATGTTATATATATATCTAATCAGTGATAATCCTACAAGTGAAGTAGTGGGAAGAAAAACAATAGCCATCTGTTTTGTGTATGAATTCTTTCGTATCGCGCTATTCGACTATTTTTGTGGTGGATCTAAATATGAATCCTGTTTACGATCTAGTGTGTGTTTTATTGGAAACAACTTTTTCACATTGGAAGGATGAAGTTCTGTGGAACTTAGATGAATTCGTGTCTGCCAAATAACCGACTTTTTCCAAATTCACCAATGTGTTTGGCCCACAAAGTGTTCAAGAAATGTTAGTAGTGTGGCAGAAGCATTCAAACTTTCTTCACTCTTAAACTTGTCAGCATGATTGTTACAGAGACTAACCATTGTGCGGATCAGTACATGAAATCTCGAGGTATGCTTTTCTCATTTCGATCCAGAGTGAGAGAATGGACCCCTGTGACACTTGATGAAATGTATATGTTACTTTAGCACTATTTCTATTAAAAAATAAAAATCAAACGAATTGTGAATTATTTTCACCTCATATATCTATGTTATTTAACACAGAACTGCGGTATCGGGAAACATCATTCCCACCTCAGCTGTTGCCATGACTGTCGATTCTTCATTATGCCAGTCGTTTTCTAAACTTCCATCTGGTGTTGATTTGAAGAACTTTGTAATCAAATTTGGTTCGTCCAGAAACTCAAAATTCATGGTTCTAATATGTTTTTCTTTAATGTATATATTTTCCCAAACTGTTAATTTCAAAGGTTTAGATAGATGTTTTGAAAACATCTGTGTTAAAGGGGTAAAGGCAGCCATCACACAGGACTGACAACATGGCTAGTGCCAATTGTTTAGAAAGATGGTCCTACTACCCGAAGGACTTCTTTATGCCTGTAGTGGAATGACTTTATCATAAGTAATGTCACGAGTGATTTCCAATTTATCTAGAGAATTTGGAAATCAAGATTGGCATTTGTTAGGACTATTTAACGAATAAAATTAAGCTGTTTACTCACAAATCAATATTTAAATACAGTTATTTTAAAATATTTATATATTTAATGTAAACGGTGATGTTTGAAAACAAATGATAAACATTTGTTATGTTTTATTTGTTCATCACTGCAACTAGATCATATTATTTAATGTCAAATAGGATCGCAATATTGTAAGAACGCACCCGACTGGAGAAAAAGTGAAACACATCAAACTGTATATTATAACCAACATTATAGGTTATTAATTTCTGATGTCCTATGATGTAAATATGTCAATTATATTTTTCTGGAACGTAAATACCTGGGAAATGATATGTTTATGAAAGTGCAATCAGTGTTTTCTTTTTATTGTTGTATAATCAATTGCTACAAATGTTTTTCTATTATATCGCACTAGCAGTGGCTGGTTACGTTCATGCACTATATGTACAATCTGGGAGCCACATGCATTCTAGGAACCACATGGGTTCTTACAATGGTGCTAAGTGAATATATAAATTGCTATATTCATCTTATTTGTTAGAGAGTCAGTCACTGCAAGATAATGATCTGACCTGTTCAGAATATTAAAAAGGAGGAGATTTCTTTAATATGATAAACAGAATTTGATTAATATCAAGATGAAACACGGCTGTGATTGGTTATAAATCAAAATTCATTGAAACGTGATTGGTCACTGACTCCCATTTGGGACATGAGTTAAATAGTCTTTTTAATAAATAACAAGCGTGAAATCTCGCCCCATAACTCCTTGATCTTCAAGCACGGAACTGCAGTTTGAAGAGGCATGATTCTCATCTTCAGCCATCTTTATGACTGTTGAATTTCAGCCTACACTTTCATCTTCAAAGTTGCCATCTGGTGTTGATTTCAAGAACTTTGAGATCAAATCTTGTTCACCAGGAATTTCAAAATTCATCAATCTAAATTTGTTCTTCTGAATGTATATCTTTTCCCAAACTGTCAAATTCGAGGGGTCTGCCAAATGTTTCAAAAGTTATTTGAGAAATTGATAAAAGTTTTGAAGTTTGGGAAAAAGGTATACATTCAGAAAAAAATGGATTTCTGACAAAACAAAATTCTCATATGATGGACTGAAATATCAAAGACTTGACACACACAATTTTCCTCCCTTAAAGTAAGAGTCCATGTTTCACATACATATAATATAACTGGTAGAATAATATTTTTATACATTTTCAGTTCAACGTTTTTTGAAAGGAGTTGGGTCGTCAAAAGTCCCTGTAATGCATAATAGCATGCATTTCCAGAATTGAGCCAATGGTCAATTTCTTTGTGCATCTCATTCCTATTTGTGATTATTGTTCCTAGGTATTTGAATTCAGCCACTTCCTCAAAATTTCCCTCATTTGTCATTAGCTATCCATTAAAATTTTCCAGGCACACCTGTCAGAGAGTAGAAAAAGAAAGGCGAACTTGTGCCTGTTCTGAAAGGTGTGACTGAATAGTCCACCAGTTGGAGATCTTTGGTTCAATCCCCACCTCAAGTACATATTTTTCTCTCTAGTTATGTGAATCTTTTATTTATTAATCTCCATCAAATTAAAGACTAAAAAAAATGTGGCCAAGACTGCAGAAGTCCCTATTGAAATCAATTTGAGAAAGAAAAAAAATCATGTTGCAGATAGATTTCTATTTTTTATTTTTTTACTCACAAATTTTCAAATATGTCTTAAATAAACATAGATACCCTAACCAGTATTAAAAAGTCATAATCTACACAAGAGATGAAGACATAAAAGTTTAATGCGTTGATTTCAATAAACACTTTATTCTCGAGGACTATATTGACATATTTTTAATTCCAATTTGTTTCCAGTGCACAAATGGATGCTGACAGATTTATTCATAGGCATTGAGTAAAGCACCAATACATAGTTCATCTTCAATAAGAAATGGGCTGTGGCCCTTCAGTAAAATGTTCCAGCATTCGCTTTACAACCATGGGAAACCACAGAAAACCATGGTCGGAACAGAAATGGAATTTTGGTCATGTTCCAATAAACTGTAATAGTTTTAATAGGAAGAAGTGCGCACAAATGTGCATTAGATTTGGTGTCTGCTGTACGCCAGCAACATTTTTGTTCTCTTTAAACAGACATTGATATGGTACATTGCACACGGTCTATCACAAAGCTTACACATGCAGTCCATTGACGGATCATGATAGTTTGAAATTTTGCAGAGTTTGTGGTGATATCCATGCACTGCCAGTTTTGTTAGACAAGGTAGCTTGTAGAGTGTTAGAAGCCACTACTACAATTCACAAGCTGGTGAGACAGTGATTGTTGTGTCTACATTGATATTTGAAGAATCTTGTAGCTTTCTCCTCTTCTATGAACACACCAAGCTGATATATGGTGACACAGCAAACCTGAATCAGAACAAACAATATTTGGTAATTATGAAAGTACAGAAAATTAATTGAACTTTTATAGGAATAAATCACTATGAGGTTTAATTGAAGATGAATTAAAATGTTTGATACCTCTCCTTATAACCAATCTTCTAAGTGTATCGCGATTTCAAAGCCGTGACGGCTTCATCTTCAGTACTGTCTTGACAACTGATGTTATGTCGATCGAATGCAGGGATTGTAACAAAATTAACGTTGGAAAAACAAAACGAAATTTGAAAACAAGGATGAAAGAACATCCTAGAAATGTCAAAAATCGTCAAGTGGAAAAGTCAGCAGTAGCTGCTCATGCTTGGTGCAAAAAACATCCAACCGAATCAAAAGCCAGTCTAATTAAACAAATGGAAAAACAAGAAGAACTCACAGTTTGGGAAAAAATCCACATTAAAAAAAAACAAGAAAGAAAAACTTATGAACTTTGATATTCCCGCAGATTCTGACTTGATCCGAAGGTTTATCGGTCCATCAACAGAGGGAAGAAGTAGTTCGTCTGATCAACATAACAGCAGTCATCAAGATAGTACTGAAGATGAAGCCATCAAGGCTTTGAAATCGCGATCTACTTAGAAGACTGGTTCTGTGGAGAGGTATGAAACATTTTAATTTATCTTACAGAAAATTATATTTGAAGAAAAAAATTGATTAAATAAATAATAGTTTAAAAAAACTAAAACAACATGCTTTATTAGAAAACCGAACTAAAAAATGAAAAATAATTTTAATTTCCAACACGCTTGGGATAAAATTAAAGTGGTCAACAAAAAAATCATCTCCAACACATCTAGAAGAAAAATATAGTTATCTAAATATTGTTGAGAGCAATAGCAGGATATCAAAGGACTGATAAAAAGAAAAACGAAGATATAAGAACAGAACTTAATATATTTTAATCTCTGTGAAAGAATAACATATTACCAAAACGCTTATCTTCAGCACATATTACGAATGAATGAACAGCACATACCAAGAAGAATGTATAATTATAAACCAAAAGGGAGAAGAATGTTGGGAAGACCATTGAAGAGATGGAAGGACCAATTCGACCTATAATGAGATTGGAACAGGCCATTGGGCCTAATCCTTGTTGTTGATGATGATAATTATATTCTTTTTATGTTTTACTCCAGTTTTTATAGTTATTTTATTTTCTACATACAGACTTTTTATTGCAGTTATTAGGTGCTGAGGTATGCCTTTCAATTTCATTATATTCCACAATTTATTTCTATTAACTTTATCAAAGGCCTTTTCAAGATCTATAAATGCCATGCAAGTTGGTAGGGTCGTCACAATGTATATCTTACAATTTAATTAACCCGTAATTTTCTTTAACTTATTCAACTAAAATAAAAACACATATCTAATTCATTTAGGTGTAGCAGTGCATGCCAGGTATTTGCTAGTTCTTCTTCTTCCTTCCAAGTATTAGGCCAAGGCCTGTTATGATCCTATAGAAAATTTTCCGATCCATCCGGGAAATTCTCGTATAAGACTTGAAAGCATAATAATAGTCCCTTCGATTGGTTGCTGGCCAAAGGAAGGCAAGACCAGTGATGGGGCTGCCATCTTATAGCTTCTGGTCAGGCTTTTCTGGAGAAGAAAAGAAAATAAAGGAAAGAAGAAATGGAAGAAAGGAAAGACTCCCTAGCCCTTGGATGCCCTAATAAGCGTCGGGGTCGAAAAAAACAAGAGTTAACCAAGAGAGGTTAGATAGTAAAGTTAAAAGAGTGCAAAACACAAGTAAGTGGAAGAAATGTTTTGCTCAGCTTGTTTAAAATAAAAATATTGAAATATTATTGCTTATAGGTAGCAAGCCATTAAATCTTTTAGAGAATGAGGAAGGCTTACAACTCAATGGTATTAATAAGCTGTTAGTTTATGCTGACTATTTAACTCATGCCCCAAATGGGAGTCAATGGCCAATCACGTTTCAATGATTTCTGTTTTACAACCAATCAGAGCCGTGTTTCACCAAATATTTATCAGTGTTATAATTACCATATTAAAGAAAGCTCCTCCTTACAATATTGCGTTCCTTTGGCAATAAATAGTATGATCTGGTTGCAGTGATAAACAAAAGAAGCAGTAGAAGCGTACCTATCGTTTCTCATTTGTTTTCAAACATCGCCGTTTACATTAAATATAAATATATTTAAAATAACTATAGTTAAATAATGATTTGTGAGTAAACAGCTTAATTTTATTCGTTAAATAGTCCTAACAAATGCCACTCTTGATTTCCAAATTCTCTAGATAAATTCACTCCTCACTTCGTGAGTCGTGAATTTATCGATAATTTGGAAATCACTCGTGGCATTACTTATGATGATGTAGTACTATTGGCCGATAGTGAAGAAATACTAAAGGACAACACACACGCACACACTACTGAGTAACACTAAGAAATTGAGACTGGAAGTAAATATCAATAAAACTAAATATATGGTCACACATAAAAATACATTATATAATGGAAATGGACAGCTAATGACAAATGAGGGAAATTTTGAGGAAGTGGCTGAATTCAAATACCTAGGAACAATAATCACAAACAGGAATGAGATGCAGAAGGAAATTAAACATAGGTTCAATTCTGGAAATGCATGTTATTATGCATTACACACACTCTTGACTTCCCAACTCCTTTGAAAAAACGTTAAACTGAAAATATATAAAACTATTATTCTACCAGTTATATTATATGGATGCGAAACATGGACTCTTACTTTAAAGCAGAAAAGGAGATTACGAGTATTTGAGAATAAAGTACTTAGGAAAATGTTTGGACCAAAGAGAGATGAACAGACAGGTGAATGGAGAACACTGCATAACGATGAATTACATGGTCTTTATAGGAAGCCAGATATAATGAGAACAGTTAAGTCTCATAGATTGCGACGGGCAGGACATGTGGCACGAATGGGGAATGGAAGATGTGCATGGAAGATTCTTGTAGGCAAACCAGAGGGAAAATACCCAGTTGGTAGACCAAGAATGAGGTGGGAGAATAACATTAACTATGATTTGAGGGAAGTAGATTATACAGGGAATGATTGGAAAGCATTGGCTCGGGATAGGGATGTATGGAGAACTTATGTCTGTGCGGCCATGAACCTACGGGTTCGATAGTGCCAGTGAGTAAGTAAGTAAGTATAGGTTGTAAGTGGAATATTTTGTGCTATTAACTAAGCTCTACTTGAGATTGGCTATTTCGTTGAGTGTTGGCTTATTTATCACTGCAGGAGTCTCCTAGACCATGAGACAGGAACCGCATTGCTGCAGTGGAAATTCCTATCACTGACCAATCAGAAGTCAGATACAATTTATGACAGAAAGCATCGCAGGAAACAGTATACATAAGCGAAATAGTCAGTTGATGAAATAGCCAACCCCGGATGCAATCTCTGGTGAAATGTGAGGGAATATTAACCCCCACAATCACGGCTAATAGTCTGGAAAATGTCTACAAGATCATAATAGTTGAGAGTTTATTGGATAATGTACTGCACCATAACAATATGTTGGTTATTCTGTTTGAACTGTGACTAATGCATATTTTCCATTGAAGACCAGCCTCGTGGGATCAGCATTTCTGACTACTGTTCATAGGCCCTAGGTTTGATTCCTGGTCAAACCATGGAAATTTTTCCTTTAAGGGCTGTGGCTGACCATGGTCTGGAATTTAGGTTAAGAACTCTCTTGGCGCTTCATTATCATTTATCATCCATCATATCATTGGGGTAATGTAACTCTGGCTTCTAGGCACCTCAACTTCAGAAGTGGGTTACAATTAAGCCAATGTCAGGAGAGAACACCAGAAATGTCGAAATGATAACCTGGGGTATTGAATAAAAAATATATATATACATTCCATTGTAAATATGGTGATTTTATGTTAAATGTTAACTTCTCATTCAATTTTAAAGCATTTTTCAAATTTTTTGGTGAAAAATCAACATGTATTTTCCTCGGGTAATTATTCACAAACTGCAAGTACAATTTATGTTTTTCCATTTATTTATTTGAATTCATGTAGGTGGAAATGTGGCATAGAATCACTTTTTAAAATTAGTCTCTACAATGTGACAGGCATCACCACCTGGCTGCTGGCCTAACATCCACATGTCTTGATCACAGAGATAGACCATTATCCATCCTGTGTAGGAGTACATGTGTTCAGCATGTCGGTTCCCCAGCAACCTGGAGCCGCTACTTATTGTAGCTACCCAAATTCCTCATGATATTGAGTAGGCACTGAGTCCCATGAGAAAATTTCTTTCCCCATGGAGATCCAAACCAGTGCATCAAGGAATATTGTCTTAACAACTTGGCTACGGTGCGGGACATTTAAAATAAATACCAACTGTTTATTTTTTTAATATATCTAGGAAATAACACTATGAGGTTTATTTTATTTATATTTGAGTTGTGTGTTTTGACTTACCTCATATTTCTTGATTTTATGCAGACCGGTTTCGTCGCCAATTGTGCGACATTCTCGATATTTCACAATTGTTGTCTTGCAGTTGTCCCTCCTGTAAATTGATTTCTGCACCCTCTGTTGGCTGACCGATGAACTTCCAAATCAAATTTTTTTTCACTTTCTCCGGGAATTTTGAAATTCGTGGTTTTCTTTTGATTCTTGCATTTGTAAATTTTCTCCCAAATTGTGAGTTCCTTAGATTTTTCTAGAAAAACACAGAATTGAAACTAAGGCAAAATTAGTTAAACAGTTAGAAAAATCTAAGGAACTCTCAATTTGGGAGAAAATTTACATCCACAAGAATCAAAAGAAAACCATGAATTTCAAAATTCCCGGAGAAAGTGAAAAAAAATTTGATTTGGAAGTTCATCGGTCAGCCAAAAGAGGGTGCAGAAATCAATTTAGAGGAAGGACAACCACAAGACAACAGTTGTGAAGCATCGAGAATGTTGCACATTAGCGACGAAACCAGTCTGCATAAAATCAAAAAATATGAGGTGAGTTGAAACACACAACTCAAACATAATTGAATATTTCTTACCATTGTTCATAAACTGCATGACATACTCTTCTTTGCTGTAAGAGAAATGATGAGGTGTTGCTAGTACTCAATATGGCACCATTGGAGGAGAAATCTCTACATACAGAGAAAAATAGTCTCGACGTGTATCTCGAATGTCAGTTGTTAGGATGCTCCAATACCATCCACACGAACAATGGATGCCATCTTCTGGATTCTCTCTAACTATGAACAAAACAGCTCAACAATGGCCTAATTTTGTGTACGGAATATGATGATCATATTTATAAATTGTAATAATTATATTTTTCTGAAACAAAATTCATATTTTGTTAAGTACAGTTTTAAAATATCATACCCTAACACTGAAATATCAGCTTTTCTATTAAACTCAACATTTTTCTTACCATTATTTACAAATCATTAAAATACATTTTGCTTAAAATAAAAAAAAACGCTGAGAATTAAAATGTTATGCTGCAAGAAATACATTTTAGTTATTAACAATATATTTACAGTATTAAAATTTCATTCTCTGAAAAAAATTTCTAAAAATTGATTATCTCTTACGAACATTATATTATCACTTCATGCTGAAAATAAAATGATGCACATATTATATTGTAACATATTAATTATATTTATTATAACATTTCATACCCTAAAAAGTAAAAATTTAAAATAAAAAAAACTGTTATAACTATTATTCATAAATAATAATTATTTCATCCTGAAAATAAAATTCACATGTTATTAAAGATAATATACTTTTAATATTAGATTTACAATAATTTCATCACCTGAAAATTAAAATTATATGAAAATATAACTCATTAGATATAATGCTAAAAATAACATTAATATGCTGTAAAAAAAGTATTAAGTAGCTGCTATTAAAAAACAGCTACAATTAATCAGCTGTGAAAATTACATGTGCTTTGTCTTATGCTGCTGGTAAATAATTTGGCATTTTTGGAATCTTGCTAAGTATCTCATTTCCTTTATTTTATTTTTCTTCAAAACTTCCCATGAATTTCAATAGAAAGCAAGTTGTTATTTTTTAGTCTTGCTCAATATGTTTTTTTTTAATTCTTCTTCCTTCAAAATTTTTTCACACGTTGCTTTCTCATTTTAATTTGATGAATCTGTAACACACTTGTGAAAATTAATTGAGGCAAAAGGTAATCTTACCTTCTGCAATTTGTGTTAATGAAATAAAAAACCCTCATAGCACAACAAACAATACTGGTATACAATTCCATAACAATGTACCAATACTCAAAAACATGAATCAGACAAAAACATTAATAAAGCAAATACACTCAATAAATACTAAAATACAAGTAACATTTCACAACAGTTAAAATAAATTTACTATAATTAACATCTGAAAACAAATTAAGATAAAAATGTTATTCTGTAATATTGCAAGAAAATATTAAAATGAACAAGACATAAATACAAAAATGGACACACAATGAACATACAATACATAAAAGTATGTGACATAATATTTAAATTGTTCCGATGGTTTCGATATGGTTAAAAACCAACCAGAGCATAGACTACCATTACCAAACATAAACCAATAAATGGTTAATTTATTTATAGAATTTGTAGAGATCCGTATTTTTTCCTGGATTTCCATGTCCTATTAACATCTGAATTTTACTTCTTCGCTACTTTATCATTTCACTTCTGTTGCTATATTTTTTATTTTCCATGCTGTTTAAAATTTTCTTGTCTATGTTTTGCTTGGACATTGTTGGAATAAGCAAAACACCCAACATGTGATAAATTTGTATCAGGTGTGTATATTCTATACATTGAATCTGAAACACAATATGATGCTCAACTTTAGAATATCTCAACCTGTGATTTTCTATACTACATTCTTGTAATACTGTTGCTCTATATACTTTTACTTTGGCATGCTACGAGTTATTGGTAAATCCAGAAAATTGGATAAACTTGGGTAAATTTCTGGACAAAACGCGGAAAATAAGAACAA
Source organism: Diploptera punctata (assembly GCA_030220185.1). Taxonomy (NCBI): domain Eukaryota; kingdom Metazoa; phylum Arthropoda; class Insecta; order Blattodea; family Blaberidae; genus Diploptera; species Diploptera punctata. Next base: position 1,485,791 of record JASPKZ010000001.1, read on the forward strand.
CACTCATTCATGAATAAATATATGTTATCAAAATGCAATAACATTAATTCTTAATAATTATATATAAATTAATTAATGTATAATGCTATTGTGTTATTATTTAATTGTAATATTACTGTGTTTTCTTAAGTAATTGCAATGCTACGGTTTTTTTTAGTGTATAGTGCTATTGTGTTATTATTTAATTGTAATATTACTGTGTTTTCTTTATGTAATTGTAATGTTATTGCTTTTTTTAGTGTATAATGCTATTGTGTTATTATTTAATTGTAATATTACTGTGTTTTCTTAAGTAATTGCAATGCTACGGTTTTTTTAGTGTATAGTGCTATTGTGTTATTATTTAATTGTAATATTACTGTGTTTTCTTTATGTAATTGTAATGTTATTGCTTTTTTTAGTGTATAATGCTATTGTGTTATTATTTAATTGTAACATTATTGTGTTTTCTTTATGTAATTGTAATGTTATTGCTTTTTTTTTGTTTTGTTGTTTATTTTTCTTCATACTAGTAGCAATTATTTCTTTATTATAACGGACTGTCAAAAGCACGTATGGCTTACTGCCTGTGTGACCCATATTTGTAAATAATATTGTAAATATCTTACTTTTGTCTAATAAAGTCCTACTACTACTACTTTTTCTGCCCCTACTAACATTTCATACTATTTCAAATTTTTTACAATGATACATGATATTTCTAGAATACCACAACAATACTTATCTACATGTGCAAATTGTCGCATATATCTCTTACTGATAGTGGGAAATTAAAACTTTCTTCTTTTTCCTTCCAAGTATTAGGCCAAGGCCTGTTATGATCCTATAGAAAATTTTCCCTCCAGTGTTTCATAGACGGCCCAGAGATCTTCGTCCTCTTGGTATATAATTATAAACAGCTTTGGGGACGCATATTATATGGATGTGAAACTTTAAGAGATGAGAAAAAAATTACGAGAATTTGAGAATGAAGTTCTTAGGAAATTTTTTTGGGCCAAAGAGAGGTGGACAGACAGGCAAATGGAGAAGACTACATAACAATAAGCTACATGGCCTTTATAGGAAGCCAGATATAATAAGAACAGTTAAGTCTTGTAGACTGCAATGAGCAGGATATGTGACACAAATGGGGAATGGAAGAGGGGCATGGAAACTTGTAAGAAAAGAAGGAAAGGGCATAGTAGGTTGGCTAAGATTGAGGTGGGAGAATAACATTAACCATGATTAGAAGGAAGAAAAGAAGGAAAGGGCATAGTAGGTTGGCTAAGATTGAGGTGGGAGAATAACATTAACCATGATTAGAAGGAAGTAGATTATACAGGGGGTGATTGAAAAGCACATGTTGGATTTCTGAATCAAAGTCTGAACCATGACCCCGATTTACCAATGTTTTATTGTTTCCATAACACCTATAAAATGACTGAAAATTCAAAGAAATTATGAAACCATAGACATGATTCATACATTTGTTTTTGTAATTTTCCATTTTTGTGGTTGTTATGGAAACAATAAAAATCGGAAAACCACGGTCGTGTTTTAGACTTCGGTTGAGAAATCCATCCATTACCTTTTAGGATATGGTTGTATGGAGGGCTTCTGTCTGCATGGCTATGAACCTCAGGGTTTGATAGTTCCACTGAATTAGTTATACATGTCTATGACATATTTCATTTTATTTTCCAAGTGTTATTAATTTTCCTTAACTAACTAACTCACTGGCACTATCAAACCCGTAGGTTCATGGCCGTGCGGACATAAGCTCTCCATACATCCCTATCCAGAGGTAATGTTTCGTAATCATTCCCTGTATAATCTACTCCCCTCAAATCATAGTTAATGTTATTCTCCTACCTCATTCTTGGTCTACCAACTGGGCATTTTCCCTCTGGTTTCCCTACAAGAAGTTTCCATGCACATATTTTATTCCCCATTCGTCCCACATGTCCTGCCCATCACAGTCTACGAGACTTAACTGTTCTTATTATATCTGGCTTCCTTTAAAGACCGTGTAGTTCACTTTTATGTAGTTTTCTCCATTCCCCTGTCCGTTCATCTCTTAGGTCCAAAAAATGTTGTAAGAACTTTATTCTGAAATACTCGTAATCTCTCTTCCTCCCTTAAAGTAAGAGTCCATGTTTCGCACCCATATAATATAACTGGTAGAATAATAGTTTTATATATTTTCAGTTTAACGTTTTTTGAAAGGAGTTGGGACGAAAAGCGTTCCTGTAATGCATAATAGCACGCATTTCCAGAATTGAGCTATTTTAAATTTCTTTGTGCATCTCATTCCTACTTGTGATTATTGCTCCTAGGTATTTGAATTTAGCCACTTCCTCAAAATTTCCTTCATTTGTCATTAGCTATCCATTTCCATTATATAATGTATTTCTATGTGTGACCATATATTTAGTTTTATTGATATTTACTTCCAGACCCAATTTCTTAGTGTTACTAAATAGTGTGTGCATGCATGTTGATTTTCCTTTCCCATGTAAATAATACTTTAATATATTCATGTAGACTTTCACGGCCGGAGTTGCTATGATGATCCTGATGAAGATTTTTGGGCTGTAGGCCGTGGTCATATGAGGCTTGTAGTTTCCCGACGTTTCGCCAGAGACTGCATCTGGCGAAACATCGGGGAACTACAAACCTTACGACCACGGCCTACAGCCCAAAAATCTTCATCAGGATCATCAATACTTAAAATTTTTTTTCTTAAACACTCATGACTAATTGCCATGTTAATGGTTTCATACACTTAAAACAATTTCATGGAAGAATTCTTACTCAAGAGATTCGACACAAAAATCCTTCACCTGATATACAGTGCAAAACCACTTCAACTATATTTCTGAGAAATACATTAAAGATGTGGATAATGTCATGTAGTGTAGGGAGGTAAAATGTCCTGAAAGAACAACCATCCGGTAAAATTTGTATATTCTGTCATCCATATATTTCAATTATAGAACTAATAATGACTTGAATTAAAAATTGTAGAGTAAAATATTACACACCTCTCTATACACCTCTCCCTTCAGGCTGGGACACAAGCAGATATCTTCACATGTTGCTGTGGTCAATAATACCATCCAGTCATCTCTCGAAGTGCTCACTATCCCAGATTAGGCAGTCTCTATCTCACATACTCCACTGCAGTCTTCTTCACTTGTCCTCGAAAGCAGTCTCCTTCCCAGGTTGTACGCTGAAGGCAGTCTTTCTCCCAGGTCGCCTGACATAGGCAGTCTTCCTCCCACCTCCTCCACTGAAGGCAGTCTTCCTCCCAGATCGTCTGCCATAGGCAGTCTTCCTCCCAGGTCTTCCGATGAAGGCAGTCTTCCTCCCAAATCTTCCGATGAAGGCAGTCTTCCTCCCAGGTCCTCTGATGAAGGCAGTCTTCCTCCCAGGTCTTCCGATGAAGGCAGTCTTCCTCCCAGGTCCTCTGATGAAGGCAGTCTTCCTCCCAGGTCTTCCAATGAAGGCAGTCTTCCTCCCACATCTTCCGATGAAGGCAGTCTTCCTCCCAGGTCCTCTGATGAAGGCAGTCTTCCTCCCAGGTCTTCTGATGAAGGCAGTCTTCCGATGAAGGCAGTCTTCCTCCCACATCTTCCGATGAAGGCAGTCTTCCTCCCAGGTCCTCTGATGAAGGCAGTCTTCCTCCCAGTTCTTCCGATGAAGGCAGTCTTCCTCCCACATCTTCCGATGAAGGCAGTCTTCCTCCCAAGTCCTCTGATGAAGGCAGTCTTCCTCCCAGGTCTTCCGATAAAGGCAGTTTTCCTCCCAGGACTTCCGATGAAGGCAGTCTTCCTCCCACATCTTCCGATGAAGGCAGTCTTCCTCCCAGGCTTCCGATGAAGGCAGTCTTCCTCCCAGGTCTTCCGATTAAGGCAGTCTTCCTCCCACATCTTCCGATGAAAGCAGTCTTCCTCCCACATCTTCCGATGAAGGCAGTCTTCCTCCCACATCTTCCGATGAAGGCAGTCTTCCTCCCACATCTTCCGATGAAGGCAGTCTTCCTCCCAGGTCTTCCGATGAAGGCAGTCTTCCGATGAAGGCAGTCTTCCTCCCACATCTTCCGATGAAGGCAATCTTCCTCCCACATCTTCCGATGAAGGCAGTCTTCCTCCCAGGTCTTCTGATGAAGGCAGTCTTACTCCCAGGTCTTCCGATGAAGGCAGTCTTCCTCCCAGGTCCTCTGATGAAGGCAGTCTTCCTCCCACATCTTCCGATGAAGGCAGTCTTCCTCCCAGGTCCTCTGATGAAGGCAGTCTTCCATCCAGGTCTTCCGATGAAGGCAGTCTTCCTCCCAGGTTCTCTGATGAAGGCAGTCTTCCTCCCAGGTCGTCCGATGAAGGCAGTCTTCCTCCCATATCTTTCGATGAAGGCAGTCTTCCTCCCACATCTTCCGATGAAGGCAATCTTCCTCCCACATCTTCCGATCAAAGCAGTCTTCCTCCCAGGTCCTCTGATGAAGGCAGTCTTACTCCCAGGTCTTCCGATGAAGGCAGTCTTCCTCCCAGGTCCTCTGATGAAGGCAGTCTTCCTCCCACATCTTCCGATGAAGGCAGTCTTCCTCCCAGGTCCTCTGATGAAGGCAGTCTTCCTCCCAGGTCTTCCGATGAAGGCAGTCTTCCTCCCAGGTTCTCTGATGAAGGCAGTCTTCCTCCCAGGTCTTCCGATGAAGGCAGTCTTCCTCCCAGGTCTTCCGATGAAGGCAGTCTTCCTCCCATATCTTCCGATGAAGGCAGTCTTCCTCCCACATCTTCCGATGAAGGCAGTCTTCCTCCCAGGTCCTCTGATGAAGGCAGTCTTCCTCCCAGGTCTTCCGATGAAGGCAGTCTTCCTCCCAGGTCTTCCGATGAAGGCAGTCGTCCTCCCACATCTTCCGATGAAGGCAGTCTTCCTCCCAGGTCCTCTGATGAAGGTAGTCTTCCTCTCAGGTCTTCCGATGAAGGCAGTCTTCCTCCATGGTCCTCTGATGCAGGCAGTCTTCCTCCCAGGTCTTCCGATGAAGGCAGTCTTCCTCCCACATCTTCCGATGAAGGCAGTCTTCCTCCCACATCTTCCGATGAAGGCAGTCTTCCTCCCAGGTCTTCCGATGAAGGCAGTCTTCCTCCCACATCTTCAGATGAAGGCAGTCTTCCTCCCAGGTCCTCTGATGAAGGCAGTCTTCCTCCCAGGTCTTCCGATGAAGGCAGTCTTCCTCGCAGGTCTTCCGATGAAGGCAGTATTCCTCCCACATCTTCCGATGAAGGCAGTCTTCCTCCCAGGTCCTCTGATGAAGGCAGTCTTCCTCCCAGGTCCTCTGATGAAGGCAGTCTTCCTCCCAGGTCTTCCGATGAAGGCAGTCTTCCTCCCACATCTTATGATGAAGGTAGTCTTCCTCCCAGGTCCTCTGATGAAGGCAGTCTTCCTCCCAGGTCTTCCGATGAAGGCAGTCTTCCTCCCAGGTCTTCCGATGAAGGCAGTCTTCCTCCCATATCTTCCGATGAAGGCAGTCTTCCTCCCACATCTTCCGATGAAGGCAGTCTTCCTCCCAGGTCCTCTGATGAAGGCAGTCTTCCTCCCAGGTCTTCCGATGAAGGCAGTCTTCCTCCCAGGTCTTCCGATGAAGGCAGTCTTCCTTCCGAATCTTCCGATGAAGGCAGTCTTCCTCCCAGGTCCTCTGATGAAGGAAGTCTTCCTCTCAGGTCTTCCGATGAAGGCAGTCTTCCTCCATGGTCCTCTGATGCAGGCAGTCTTCCTCCCAGGTCTTCCGATGAAGGCAGTCTTCCTCCCACATCTTCCGATGAAGGCAGTCTTCCTCCCACATCTTCCGATGAAGGCAGTCTTCCTCCCAGGTCTTCCGATGAAGGCAGTCTTCCTCCCACATCTTCAGATGAAGGCAGTCTTCCTCCCAGGTCCTCTGATGAAGGCAGTCTTCCTCCCAGGTCTTCCGATGAAGGCAGTCTTCCTCCCAGGTCTTCCGATGAAGGCAGTCTTCCTCCCACATCTTCCGATGAAGGCAGTCTTCCTCCCAGGTCCTCTGATGAAGGCAGTCTTCCTCACAGGTCCTCTGATGAAGGCAGTCTTCCTCCCAGGTCTTCCGATGAAGGCAGTCTTCCTCCCACATCTTATGATGAAGGTAGTCTTCCTCCCAGGTCCTCTGATGAAGGCAGTCTTCCTCCCAGGTCTTCCGATGAAGGCAGTCTTCCTCCCAGGTCTTCCGATGAAGGCAGTCTTCCTCCCAGGTCTTCCGATGAAGGCAGTCTTCCTCCCAGGTCTTCCGATGAAGGCAGTCTTCCTCCCAGGTCCTCTGATGAAGGCAGTCTTCCTCCCAGGTCTTCCGATGAAGGCAGTCTTCCTCCCAGGTCTTCCGATGAAGGCAGTCTTCCTCCCAGGTCTTCCGATGAAGGCAGTCTTCCTCCCAGGTCTTCCGATGAAGGCAGTCTTCCTCCCAGGTCTTCCGATGAAGGCAGTCTTCCTCCCAGGTCTTCCGATGAAGGCAGTCTTCCTCCCAGGTCTTCCGATGAAGGCAGTCTTCCTCCCAGGTCTTCCGATGAAGGCAGTCTTCCTCCCACATCTTCCGATGAAGGCAGTCTTCCTCCCAGGTCTTCCGATGAAGGCAGTCTTCCTCCCAGGTCTTCCGATGAAGGCAGTCTTCCTCCCAGGTCCTCCGATGAAGGCAGTCTTCCTCCCAGGTCTTCCGATGAAGGCAGTCTTCCTCCCAGGTCCTCCGATGAAGGCAGTCTTCCTCCCAGGTCTTCCGATGAAGGCAGTCTTCCTCCCAGGTCTTCCGATGAAGGCAGTCTTCCTCCCAGGTCCTCTGATGAAGGCAGTCTTCCTCCCAGGTCTTCCGATGAAGGCAGTCTTCCTCCCAGGTCTTCCGATGAAGGCAGTCTTCCTCCCAGGTCTTCCGATGAAGGCAGTCTTCCTCCCAGGTCTTCCGATGAAGGCAGTCTTCCTCCCAGGTCTTCCGATGAAGGCAGTCTTCCTCCCAGGTCTTCCGATGAAGGCAGTCTTCCTCCCAGGTCTTCCGATGAAGGCAGTCTTCCTCCCACATCTTCCGATGAAGGCAGTCTTCCTCCCAGGTCTTCCGATGAAGGCAGTCTTCCTCCCAGGTCTTCCGATGAAGGCAGTCTTCCTCCCAGGTCTTCCTATGAAGGCAGTCTTCCTCCCAGGTCTTCCGATGAAGGCAGTCTTCCTCCCACATCTTCCGATGAAGGCAGTCTTCCTCCCAGGTCTTCTGATGAAGGCAGTCTTCCTCCCAGGTCTTCCGATGAAGGCAGTCTTCCTCCCAGGTCTTCCGATGAAGGCAGTCTTCCTCCCAGGTCTTCCGATGAAGGCAGTCTTCCTCCCAGGTCTTCCGATGAAGGCAGTCTTCCTCGCAGGTCTTCCGATGAAGGCAGTCTTCCTCCCAGGTCTTCTGATGAAGGCAGTCTTCCTCCCACATCTTCCGATGAAGGCAGTCTTCCTTCCAGGTCTTCTGATGAAGGCAGTCTTCCTCCCAGGTCTTCCGATGAAGGCAGTCTTCCTCCCAGGTCTTCCGATGAAGGCAGTCTTCCTCCCAGGTCCTCTGATGAAGGCAGTCTTCCTCCCACATCTTCCGATGAAGGCAGTCTTCCTCCCAGGTCTTCTGATGAAGGCAGTCTTCCTCCCAGGTCTTCCGATGAAGGCAGTCTTCCTCCCAGGTCTTCCGATGAAGGCAGTCTTCCTCCCAGGTCCTCCGCTGAAGGCAGTCTTCCTCCCACATCTTCCGATGAAGGCAGTCTTCCTCCCAGGTCTTCCGATGAAGGCAGTCTTCCTCCCAGGTCTTCCGATGAAGGCAGTCTTCCTCCCAGGTCTTCCGATGAAGGCAGTCTTCCTCCCAGGTCTTCCGATGAAGGCAGTCTTCCTCCCAGGTCTTCCGATGAAGGCAGTCTTCCTCCCAGGTCTTCCGATGAAGGCAGTCTTCCTCCCAGGTCCTCCGATGAAGGCAGTCTTCCTCCCAGGTCTTCCGATGAAGGCAGTCTTCCTCCCAGGTCTTCCGATGAAGGCAGTCTTCCTCCCAGGTCTTCCGATGAAGGCAGTCTTCCTCCCAGGTCCTCCGATGAAGGCAGTCTTCCTCCCAGGTCTTCCGATGAAGGCAGTCTTCCTCCCAGGTCTTCCGATGAAGGCAGTCTTCCTCCCAGGTCTTCCGATGAAGGCAGTCTTCCTCCCAGGTCTTCCGATGAAGGCAGTCTTCCTCCCAGGTCTTCCGATGAAGGCAGTCTTCCTCCCAGGTCTTCCGATGAAGGCAGTCTTCCTCCCAGGTCTTCCGATGAAGGCAGTCTTCCTCCCAGGTCTTCCGATGAAGGCAGTCTTCCTCCCAGGTCTTCCGATGAAGGCAGTCTTCCTCCCAGGTCCTCTGATGAAGGCAGTCTTCCTCCCAGGTCTTCCGATGAAGGCAGTCTTCCTCCCAGGTCCTCCGATGAAGGCAGTCTTCCTCCCAGGTCTTCCGATGAAGGCAGTCTTCCTCCCAGGTCTTCCGATGAAGGCAGTCTTCCTCCCAGGTCTTCCGATGAAGGCAGTCTTCCTCCCAGGTCTTCCGATGAAGGCAGTCTTCCTCCCAGGTCTTCCGATGAAGGCAGTCTTCCTCCCAGGTCCTCCGATGAAGGCAGTCTTCCTCCCAGGTCTTCCGATGAAGGCAGTCTTCCTCCCAGGTCTTCCGATGAAGGCAGTCTTCCTCCCAGGTCTTCCGATGAAGGCAGTCTTCCTCCCAGGTCTTCCGATTGAAGGCAGTCTTCCTCCCAGGTCTTCCGATGAAGGCAGTCTTCCTCCCAGGTCTTCCGATGAAGGCAGTCTTCCTCCCAGGTCTTCCGATGAAGGCAGTCTTCCTCCCAGGTCTTCCGATGAAGGCAGTCTTCCTCCCACATCTTCCGATGAAGGCAGTCTTCCTCCCACATCTTCCGATGAAGGCAGTCTTCCTCCCAGGTCTTCCGATGAAGGCAGTCTTCCTCCCAGGTCTTCCGATGAAGGCAGTCTTCCTCCCACATCTTCCGATGAAGGCAGTCTTCCTCCCAGGTCCTCTGATGAAGGCAGTCTTCCTCCCAGGTCTTCCGATGAAGGCAGTCTTCCTCCCAGGTCCTCTGCTGAAGGCAGTCTTCCTCCCAGGTCTTCCGATGAAGGCAGTCTTCCTCCCAGGTCTTCCGATGAAGGCAGTCTTCCTCCCACATCTTCCGATGAAGGCAGTCTTCCTCCCAGGTCTTCCGATGAAGGCAGTCTTCCTCCCAGGTCTTCCGATGAAGGCAGTCTTCCTCCCAGGTCCTCTGATGAAGGCAGTCTTCCTCCCACATCTTCCGATGAAGGCAGTCTTCCTCCCAGGTCCTCTGATGAAGGCAGTCTTGCTCCCAGGTCTTCCTATGAAGGCGGTCTTCTTCCCAGGTCCTCTGATGAAGGCAGTCTTCCTCCCACATCTTCCGATGAAGGCAGTCTTCCTCCCAGGTCCTCTGATGAAGGCAGTCTTCCTCCCAGGTCTTCCGATGAAGGCAGTCTTCCTCCCAGGTCCTCTGATGAAGGCAGTCTTCCTCCCAGGTCTTCCGATGAAGGCAGTCTTCCTCCCAGGTCTTCCGATGAAGGCAGTCTTCCTCCCAGGTCTTCCGATGAAGGCAGTCTTCCTCCCAGGTCTTCCGATGAAGGCAGTCTTCCTCCCAGGTCTTCTGATGAAGGCAGTCTTCCTCCCAGGTCTTCCGATGAAGGCAGTCTTCCTCCCAGGTCTTCCGATGAAGGCAGTCTTCCTCCCAGGTCTTCCGATGAAGGCAGTCTTCCTCCCAGGTCTTCCGATGAAGGCAGTCTTCCTCCCAGGTCTTCCGATGAAGGCAGTCTTCCTCCCAGGTCCTCTGATGAAGGCAGTCTTCCTCCCAGGTCTTCCGATGAAGGCAGTCTTCCTCCCAGGTCTTCCGATGAAGGCAGTCTTCCTCCCAGGTCTTCCGATGAAGGCAGTCTTCCTCCCAGGTCTTCCGATGAAGGCAGTCTTCCTCCCAGGTCTTCCGATGAAGGCAGTCTTCCTCCCAGGTCATCTGATGAAGGCAGTCTTCCTCCCCGGTCCTCTGATGAAGGCAGTCTTCCTCCCACGTCTTCCGATGAAGGCAGTCTTCCTCCCACATCTTCCGATGAAGGCAGTCTTCCTCCCACATCTTCCGATGAAGGCAGTCTTCCTCACACATCTTCCGATGAAGGCAGTCTTCCTCCCACATCTTCCGATGAAGGCAGTCTTCCTCCCAGGTCTTCCGATGAAGGCAGTCTTCCTCCCACATCTTCCGATGAAGGCAGTCTTCCTCCCAGGTCCTCTGATGAAGACAGTCTTCCTCCCAGGTCTTCCGATGAAGGCAGTCTTCCTCCCAGGTCCTCTGATGAAGGCAGTCTTCCTCCCAGGTCTTCCGATGAAGGCAGTCTTCCTCCCAGGTCTTCCGATGAAGGCAGTCTTCCTCCCAGGTCTTCCGATGAAGGCAGTCTTCCTCCCACATCTTCCGATGAAGGCAGTCTTCCTCCCAGGTCTTCCGATGAAGGCAGTCTTCCTCCCAGGTCTTCCGATGAAGGCAGTCTTCCTCCCAGGTCTTCCGATGAAGGCAGTCTTCCTCCCAGGTCCTCCGATGAAGGCAGTCTTCCTCCCAGGTCCTCCGATGAAGGCAGTCTTCCTCCCAGGTCTTCTGATGAAGGCAGTCTTGCTCCCAGGTCTTCCGATGAAGGCAGTCTTCCTCCCAGGTCTTCCGATGAAGGCAGTCTTCCTCCCAGGTCTTCCGATGAAGGCAGTCTTCCTCCCAGGTCCTCCGATGAAGGCAGTCTTCCTCCCAGGTCTTCCGATGAAGGCAGTCTTCCTCCCAGGTCCTCTAATGAAGGCAGTCTTCCTCCCAGGTCTTCCGATGAAGGCAGTCTTCCTCCCAGGTCTTCCGATGAAGGCAGTCTTCCTCCCAGGTCTTCCGATGAAGGCAGTCTTCCTCCCAGGTCTTCCGATGAAGGCAGTCTTCCTCCCAGGTCTTCCGATGAAGGCAGTCTTCCTCCCAGGTCTTCCGATGAAGGCAGTCTTCCTCCCAGGTCTTCCGATGAAGGCAGTCTTCCTCCCAGGTCTTCCGATGAAGGCAGTCTTCTTCCCAGGTCTTCCGATGAAGGCAGTCTTCCTCCCAGGTCCTCTGATGAAGGCAGTCTTCCTCCCAGGTCCTCTGATGAAGGCAGTCTTCCTCCCAGGTCTTCCGATGAAGGCAGTCTTCCTCCCAGGTCTTCCGATGAAGGCAGTCTTCCTCCCAGGTCTTCCGATGAAGGCAGTCTTCCTCCCACATCTTCCGATGAAGGCAGTCTTCCTCCCAGGTCTTCCGATGAAGGCAGTCTTCCTCCCAGGTCCTCCGATGAAGGCAGTCTTCCTCCCAGGTCCTCTGATGAAGGCAGTCTTCCTCCCACATCTTCCGATGAAGGCAGTCTTCCTCCCAGGTCTTCCGATGAAGGCAGTCTTCCTCCCAGGTCTTCCGATGAAGGCAGTCTTCCTCCCAGGTCTTCCGATGAAGGCAGTCTTCCTCCCAGGTCTTCCGATGAAGGCAGTCTTCCTCCCAGGTCTTCCGATGAAGGCAGTCTTCCTCCCAGGTCTTCCGATGAAGGCAGTCTTCCTCCCAGGTCTTCTGATGAAGGCAGTCTTCCTCCCAGGTCTTCCGATGAAGGCAGTCTTCCTCCCAGGTCTTCTGATGAAGGCAGTCTTCCTCCCAGGTCTTCCGATGAAGGCAGTCTTCCTCCCAGGTCTTCCGATGAAGGCAGTCTTCCTCCCAGGTCTTCCGATGAAGGCAGTCTTCCTCCCAGGTCTTCCGATGAAGGCAGTCTTCCTCCCAGGTCCTCTGATGAAGGCAGTCTTCCTCCCAGGTCCTCTGATGAAGGCAGTCTTCCTCCCAGGTCCTCGGATGAAGGCAGTCTTCCTCCCACGTCTTCCGATGAAGGCAGTCTTCCTCCCAGGTCCTCTGATGAAGGCAGTCTTCCTCCCACATCTTCCGATGAAGGCAGTCTTCCTCCCAGGTCCTCTGATGAAGGCAGTCTTCCTCCCAGGTCTTCCGATGAAGGCAGTCTTCCTCCCAGGTCCTCTGATGAAGGCAGTCTTCCTCCCACATCTTCCGATGAAGGCAGTCTTCCTCCAAGGTCCTCTGATGAAGTCAGTCTTCCTCCCAGGTCTTCTGATGAAGGCAGTCTCCTCCCAGGTCCTCTGATGAAGGCAGTCTTCCTCCCACATCCTCCGATGAAGGCAGTCTTCCTCCGAAGCCCTCTGATGAAGGCAGTCTTCCTCCCAGGTCCTCCGATGAAGGCAGTCTTCCTCCCAGGTCCTCTGATGAAGGCAGTCTTCCTCCCAGGTCCTCTGATGAAGGCAGTCTTCCTCCCACATCTTCCGATGAAGGCAGTCTTCCTCCCAGGTCCTCTGATGAAGGCAGTCTTCCTCCCAGGTCTTCCGATGAAGGCAGTCTTCCTCCCAGGTCTTCCTCTGAAGGCAGTCTTCCTCCCAGGTCCTCTGCCATAGGTAGTCTTCCTCCCAGGTCCTCCTTTGAAAGCAGTCTTCCTCCCAAGTCCTCCGATGGAGGCAGTCTTCCTCGCAAGTCCTCAGCCGGAGGACAACTTCCTCCCAGGTCGTCCACTCTAGGATGTTTCTATCCCAGGTTAATAGGGGATCTTCCTCCCATGTCGATGTAGGGGAAATTCATCCCATGTTCTTGTAGATCTTGCTACCATGATGTCATAGGGGAAATTCCTCCCATATTCTTGTAGTTTTTGCTGCCATGTCATCATAGGGGAAATTCCTCCCATGTTCTTGTAGATCTCTGTGCCATGTGTTGTAGGGGAATATCCTCCCATATCCCTTTAATATTTAATTTCCATTTTCATCCTAGGGAATAATTTTAATGTACTTGAAGTTTCGTGCAACATTTCTGAATTCTTTGTAAACTATTGAATAAACCTGAAAAAAAAGAAGAATCGTTAATGAAACATTAGCCAATAGAAAGCGGACCTTTAAGCAATAATGATGACATCTATTTCTCTTCTTGCAGGACCCAAGGTATCTTATATCCTGAAACAGATAAGAAAAAATCATATTAATAATTGAATATGTCTTGAGGAAGATGGAAAAAAACCATCATCCTCTTTTTAAGCAAGACACAGCTATGTAACTGCAACTTGCATAACCACAGACAGCCCAGCACATAAGCACAGCTATCGATAGAGCCAGCAGCATTGTCGACTTCTTAAAACTATGCCCTACCTACACCTAGACACTGGCCGAACAATGACGCTTGCAATATCATACCTACAGAGATCCTCGCAGCAGACCAGTAGAGATGTGGGTCAGGCGGGGACTTGCCTGGTGGTCTACATCTGTGCTGGTTTGTGCGCAGATCAGATGCTTGCAGCATCATTGCAATGATCATAGCAGCAGGTGCGCAGAGATGTAGTTCAGGGGGGGACTTGCCTGGACTCCATAAGTGCTCTTTAGTGCACAGACCAGATGCTTGCAACATCATCTACGAAGATCCTAGCACCAACTCGCAGAGGCATAGCGACAGGGGGGACCACCCTTTGCTATGTCAGTACTTGTTTGGTGCATGGATCTTTTTCCCAAGCATCAGTGAGATCCGCAAATATCAGACCAGCCAAAGTAATCCAGATACAGAATTGTTTCATTCCGTATTCTGGATTTGGGTTAGCTCTGTTTTAACCTGGGCATTAGCAGCATTAAACCAGAAGCACTGACACTTGTACGCGCCATGTACTGCTGTGCGTGGTCGTCTGTGGTGTTTGTTTGGTCTTCTTGTTTCCTACTATTCTGATGAGGTCCCACGACGTATGTTGTTTTCCAACGATGGAAGGCTGCTACGTGGCCCCGGTCTGAACCGAGACCTTCTTCACCCCTTAAAAGGGGCCCTAACTACAAAAATAATAAAAAAAATATTATATAATACCCGATGTGGGGCCAGCAGCCGGCTGGTATACCCCAAAGGCCTTCTAGGCCTGTCGCGCCATCGAATTCTATCAACGATACGAACACCGCATAACACTGCACAACACAACACCTGTAAAAAAAAACATGCATTAAAATTCTACATATGTAAGTATTAAAATAAGAAAAAAAATTTTAATAAATTCTTTTTCACCTCACATCATTATGTTTTTAATTAGATGGTTTCAAAACCTTTCAGTTTCATCCCCAGTAATTCCCTGACCATTGTTCAGTCGTCTAGGAGCACTGCTTCTTACTCCATCTGTTGGTGGATCAATTAAACTTACAAATCAACTTCCCCGCGAGTTTCAGAATTCAGTAATTTTTCTTTCCAGTTTTTTTTAATGTGGATTTTTCCCAAACCGTAAACTCTTTAGAGTTTGCTAATTGTTTTATTAATCTGGCCTTTCTTTTAATTTGATGTTTTTCTGACCATGCATGAGTGGCCACTGTAAATTTTTCCACTACTCCAGTTTTGATGTTTCTAAGATGTTTCTTCACTCTGGTTTTCAAATATCTTTTTGTTTTCCCTATGTCAATTTTATCACAATCTCTGCATTTGATCTAGTAAATTCCTGATTTGTTTTCTTCTTCCATTTTATCATTTTTGTTGGTTTTAATTACTGTATTGAGGCTGCATTCATTTCTCGATGCCAATCATATATTCAACTTTTTAAAAAAAATTTGGAACTAACGTTGATACAATGGATGATAACTTAATTATTTTAATTTTAATAATAGTAAAATTAATAATTGTTGTAATAAATAAGATTATAATAAAATTCAAGAAATTCACTTCTCATCCATTGAAGTATCACAAGTTCCAAAACAATTTTTAAAAAGTTCAACATATAATTGGCTCCGACAAATGAATACAGCCTATACAGAATAATTAAAAACCAACAAAAATGATAAAATGAAAAAAAGAAAACATATCAGAAATTTACCAGATCAGATGCGGAGATTGTGATAAAATTTACATAGGGAAGACAAAAAATAAATATGAAAATGAGAGTGAAGGATTATCTAAGGAATGTCAAAAATGGAGAAGTAAAAAATATGCTCAGAAAAACATCAAATTGAAAGAAAGGCTCAAAACAGTTAGAAAACCTAAAGAGCTCACAGTTTGGGGAAAAAATCCACATTAAAAAAAAAAAAAAAGAAAATTAATGAATTTTTAAATTCCTGGGGAAGTTGATTTGATTGGGAGGTTCATCGGTCCACCAAAAGATAGAGTAAGAAGCAGTGCTCCTGGATGACAGAACATCAGTTGTGTAACTATTTAAGATGTATCCACTAAGGTTATGAAACCAGTCTAATTAGAAGATAGGATATGAGGCAAGGTGTAAAGAATTTTATTTTAAATTTTAAAATATTAATATCTTATATTTGAAGAGAAAAATTATATGCTCAGACCGGGGCTTGAACCCAGGACCTTTGGCTTTCTGGGCCAATACTCTCCGACTGAGCTATCTGAGTGAGTTCCGATCTAAATGCAAATTTTTCTCTTATTCACATTGTTAATTCCCGTGCACCAAATGCTATGAAACCTTCTTTTACAAATGGTGGCTTCTTTATTAAGAAGACATTTATTTGGGAATTTTTATATTATGGGTTCTTTCAATGTTTTAATATTCATTTCATAGGAAATGAATAATAAAAATATTGAAAGAAGCATACCGGCATTCTAACGTAATATAAAAATTCCTAAATAAATGTCTTCTTAATAAAGAAGCCACCATTTGCAAAAGATAGAAATGAAGGTTTCATAGCATTTGATGCATGGGAATTAACAATGTATATAACAGAAAAATTTGCATTTAGATCGGAACTCGCTCAGGTAACTCAGTCGGTAGAGTATTGGCCCGGAAAGCCAAAGGTCCTGGGTTCGAGCCCCAGTCTGAACGTATAATTTTTATCTTCAAATATAATTTATCCATTATTGAGATATATGAAATGAATAATAAAAATATGAATACCTTAGTTTAAGATTTAAATTCTTTATACCTCACCTCATATCCAATCTTCTAATTAAACCAGTTTCAAAAGGTAGGCAGTTTCATCTTCATTAATATCTCGACTGATGTTGTATTCAGAACTCCTTCTTACTCCATCTGTTGGTGGACTAATGAACCTTTGAATCAAATCAAATTCCCCAGGAATTAAAAAATTCATAAGTTTTTCTTTCTTGTTTTTTTGAAATCACAGTTTGGAAAAAAAGTTCATGTTCAAAAAAAAAAAAACAAGAAAGAAAAACTTATGAATTTTGAAATTCCCAGGGAATTTGAATTGATTCTGAGGTTCATCGGTCCACCAACAGATGGAGTAAGAAGCCGTCCTCCTGAATGACATAACATTGGTTGAGATATTTCTGAAGATAAAACCGCCTACATTTTTAAACCGGTTTAATTAGAATACTGGATATGATGTGAGGTGTAAAGAATTTTAATTTAAATCTTAAATGAGCTAGAAGACGTTGGGCTGATGCATTATGAAGTCGGAACGGGCAATTGCCTAATCCCTGGAGTGATGATGATGATCTTAAATGAAACCTCATAGTAAGTTTTTTTTAATAAGACTGTCCCCTGCCCTCTTGATAATATGACCACTAACCATACAATAATCATTTTTTGAATCCTCATTTGTTTTCGTTCCTAAATTCAACTAATCCTCAAACAATTCTCCATATATTGTTTCTTCTTAATTAGAGGCCAGATTTGTATGCAAAATAAAATGCTAAATATGCATGAAAAATGTTTAAAATATACAAAAGCAGATTGTAATAAAAAATTATTTGCTTTGTGGATAATCTTAGCTTATCCAGGGTATGCAACATAAATCAAACCAGTCTGGACAAGCTGATGATAAAACAGAATTTTTTTGAAACATGTCCAAGAACAAATCAACATTAATATTGAGGTAAGATGATCAGACTGAAAATAATATAATCTTAGCTTATTCCTGGCCATTACAGTAGATAAGGAAGGTTTTCTTGTGTGAAGCTCCTTCGTATGTCAGTGAAGAAGGGTTTATACAATGAAAATGCCCTTTCTACATCACATGATGTCACAGGTGCACGTGAAAAATGCCATAGTTCTTCTTCAGTGAATCCCTCTTCAGTTACAGTTTTTTCACTATCACCAGAGAGCATTTTGCTAATTTGACAAATTCTATTGTAGCCAGGATTTTTAATTTAATACTTATCATATACAATTTTAGTAATACAGTGATATTATTTCTCAAGGCCCACGGATATTCCCCTCTTACATAGATGTAAATATACACATTACGCTTAATCCAATGGATTTCAGATGCTAATTAATTTAAAAAATGAATTAATAATTAATCAATTACTAATAATTAGCTGAAGGAAAAAATATAATTTAATACCACATTTAGTAGTAAAATATGCATTAAAATCTAAAATAAGCATTTTCCCCCAGAATATGCATTTATATGCATTATCAAATACCACTCAAATTGTCTGTGAATGGACCACACATACTTTTTAATGCGTAAAACAAGACATGCAGTTCGTATACAAATCCAGTCTCTATTCATAATAAATTACCAACCTCATGGGTTGAAGGGTTCTGACTTCAGTTCATGTGGTCCCGGGTTCAATTCCCAAACAGACTACAGGATTGTATTGACGTGGACTTTCATGGCCGGAGTTGCTATGATGATCTTGAAGAAGATTTTTGTGCTGAAGGCCATGGTCGTGGTTGAGGATATCAGACGCAGTCTCTGGCAAAATGTCGGGGAACTACAAGCCTCACGACCATGGCCTTACAGCCCGAAAATCTATTTCAGGACCACAGGATTTTTTTTTCTTAAAGGGAATTATTGCCATTGTCTCCCATGGTGTGGATTTCATTAAGTTTAGGTTAAAGGACTCTCCTGTGCTTCAATATCATGCATCATTTACCAAATTATGGGGTAATGTAACTCTACCTTCCAGGTGCCCAAATTAAGAACTGGGTTGTAATTCTGCCAGTGCAGGATAAAACACCGGAAATGTAATAAAAACAACAGTGGCATTGGTAAAAAAAAATTATCTTATTCTATGAATCAATTTTTTTAATTACAAATAAGTTCCCTGACTTAACGATGGACCTAATTTCATATATATATATATGTACATAAGTCCACCGCTGTGGTCTCGAGGTAGCGTGCTGCCTTGTCACGCAGCAGACCCGGGTTCGATAGTGCCAGTGAGTTAGTTAGTATCAGAAATTGAGGTTCTCCAATTTAACAAAAACAAATTCACAAATGGGGAATGAAATAGGTGCATGGAAGCTTCTTGTAGAAAAAGCAGAGGGAAAACGTTCGCTTGGTAGATCAAGAATGAGGTGGGAGAATAACATTAACAACGATTTGAGGAAGTAGATTATACAGGGAATGATTGGAAAACATTAGCTCAGGATAGGGATGTATGGAGAGCTTATGTACGCACGGCCATGAACCTACGGGTTCGATAGTGCCAGTGAGTAAGTAAGTATGATTTGAGGGAAGTAGATTATACAGGGTATGATTGAAAATCATTAGTTCAGGATAGGGATGTATGGGGAGCTTATGTACGCACGGCCATGAACCTACGGGTTCGATAGTGCCAGTGAGTAAGTAAGTATGATTTGAGGAAAGTAGATTATACAGGGAATGATTGGAAAACATTAGCTCAGGATAGGGATGTATGGAGAGCTTATGTCCGCGCGGCCATGAACCTACGATACTGCGATTGAGTTACTTCAACTACGTGTAAAATAATCTGCAGAAGTCGCTCACCTCCTGTTTGTTAAATATTAGTTTTACAACAAATATCAATTTACTATGGTACTTGTTAAAAATCACCTCTAATACACTTGCCGCCAAGGCGCCACCTCCAAACTAAAGTTCATTGACCTCAACTATGGAATCCACCAATCACTAGTCGGCGGTTATTAAAGAATCTTTCTCATTGGCTAATATTAACCTATAATATTGAATGGCGGGAATTTTAAACTTGCGATGACGTCACGATACTTCCCGACTACTTTACTATTGTTAAAATTATTTATCAATTGGAACAAATATTCCATTCCTTGATTTAAAAAAAAAAAAATTATATATCTGATTTCAAAATAAGATAGAATATAATACGTAGTTGCAATATTTCTTCTCGGATAATTCTGTAAAAGTGGCTTAAGTAACTGATGACCTACTCTGAATTTGATCTTTATACGCACGGTATAAATTCAACTTCGGTAATTAATGAGCATCATTAAGTTCTCAAAGATTTTATTTTTTATCGCCCATAATTATATTCGATTACCTTAAAAACACGCTTCAAATAAAATTTAAAATGCATGTGCTGATGATTATGATTCTCGCTAGTACTTTGTAAGATAATGAAAATGGCGCCATTATGTTAAAGCCGAACTAGACCTAAAGGGTACATAAAGTATTATTATTTGTTCTAATATTCATACCAATACTAAATATTTACTCTCATTATATATATATATATATATATATATAATACACTGTGGTGTAGTAATTAATACGCAGGCCTATGACGTCAAATGCTTTATTATAAAAGTAAAGTAATTATATTCTGTGCAAGCACTTAAGACAAATAAACATCTCTAATATTCATCAATACAAAATATTTTAAATTTGTTCTCATATTACAGTATTATAGTCATTAGGTACATACATGTCTAATTATATGTGTAAAATGGTGCCTGGTACTGCATTTAACTTGTGGGTGGAATCTACTGTACAATATTTATTACGAGCGATTAGAATTATATTTACTTAACATATTTTAATTAATAACAGCTCACCTTAAATTAAAAAAAACATTTTCAGTTCCATTGGGCTGCATGATGATTCACCAAAATCCATAATCGCATTAAAAAAAACCAACTACTTGAGTACGCGTCCAGGAAAAGAAAGAGGAAGAATTAGGGGTTTACATTAGTATATCCAGTTCCACATCCCTTGCTCCATGGTCAATTAAAAGATGATGTCATAAAAAACCTACCAATTTTCGAATTATCATGATCAATGTCTTCATTCCTTCGTGTTACATAAGATCTGTGTGTCACTACAGTAATTTAAAATTGCCGCTAGTAGCGCTAGTTACCACTTTTTCGTTGCCAATTTAAAAGTAGCATTCATTAAGCGCGATTTTCGTAATTGAAGCGATATGACTGAGGAGAGCGACATAAGTGTGCTTAAGTAATCATTTAAATTAAGCAAATAGAAAGAAAGATGCCGTCTCTTATACAGATTACTTTTTTATAAAATATTAGAATATCTTTTCTATGTTTTGTCTCTATATTATTCAACGATAACCCACTAATATATATTTATATATATTTATTATTTTCCTTCTTTATTGTTATGTATACATTATCACTTCTGGCAGACCCTATTTGGATAAAGTTGTTAAAATAAAATAAAAAATATTGTTTTATGGTACATCTTTTTGCATTGAACTTGTTTCCTAATTTCAGAGCCATCTACCCTCAGGGAATGGAATTATTTTCAGTGTTTTTTAGCATTTACCTACTAAAAACAAAGAGATAGCTGTTATAAAAGGTCATGCCCATAGCATGCATAGAGAACATAACAGGGATTAGTTCCCTGCCCATAGATCAATAATCCTTGGGTCGTGCCTAGGGAACGTTAAATAGCTATAGCTGCCATTAATTTTGTGAAAATGCATATATTACTCTAAGTAAAAAGACCTATAATTAAAACAAATTTGTTTTGGTCTTCAATGATAAGTAAGGCATTTCCGTTTTGTTTACTTACTTACTCACTGGCACTATCGAACCCGTAGGTTCATGGCCGCACGGACATAAGCTCTCCATATATCCCTATCCTGAGCTAATGCTTTCCAATCATTCCCTGTATTATCTACTTTCCTCAAATCATAGTTAATGTTATTCTCCCACCTCATTCTTGGTCTACCAACTGGGCGTTTTCCCTCTGTCTTTCCTACAAGAAGCTTCCATGCAAGTCTTTCATTCCCCATACGCGCAACATGTCCTGCCCATCGCAGTCTATGGGACTTAACTGTTATTATATCTGGCTTCCTATAAAGACCATGTAGTTCATTGTTATGTAGTCTTCTCCATTCACCTGTCTGTTCATCTCTCTTTGGTCCAAAAATTTTCCTAATTACTTTATTCTCAAATACTTGTAATCTCCTTTCCTCCCTTAAAGTAAGAGTCCATGTTTCGCACCCATATAATATACCTGGTAGAATAATAGTTTTATATATTTTCAGTTTAACGTTTTTTGAAAGGAGTTGGGACATCAAGAGTCTCTGCAATGCATAACAGCACGCATTTGCAGAATTGAGCCTATGTTTAATTTCTTTGTGCATCTCATTCCTATTTGTGATTATTGTTCCTAGGTATTTGAATTCAGCCACTTCCTCAAAATTTCCCTCATTTGTCATTAGCTGTCCATTTCCATTATATAATGAATTTCTACATGTGACCATATATTTAGTTTTATTGGTATTTATTTCCAGTCCTAATTTCTTAGTGTTACTCAATAGTGTGTGCGTGTTGTCCTTTAGTATCTCCTCGCTATCAGCCAATAATACTACCTCATCAGCATAAATTAACAGCTTATTAATACCATTGAGTTGTAAGCCTTCCTCATTCTCTAAAGATTTAATGGCATGCTCTAGTATAAAATTAAATAGTAGAGGAGAAAGTGCATCTCCTTGGTTCAACCCATTCTGGATTTCAAAAGTGTTCGAAAACTGTTTGCCTACACGCACCCTACTCTTTGTGCCATTTAGACACATTCATATAAGTCTAACTTTTTAGGAATTCTGAACTCCAGCAGGATACTATATAACTTCTCCCTCTTAATTGAATCATATGCTTTTTTGAAGTCTACATATAGTTGATGTACAGTACCATTATATTCACATTTCTTTTCTAAAATCTGTCTTATACTAAAAATCTGATCTGTTGTAGACCTGTTTCTTCTAAATGCACATTAATGATCTCCTAGAATGTCATCAATATAGGGAGTAAGTCTGCTTACTAATATATTTGTAAGAATTTTGTATGAAGTTGAAAGTAATGAGATGCCCCTGTAGTTGTTGCAATCAGTTTTATCTCCTTTCTTATAAATTGATACGATAATTGATTCCTTCCATTCATCTGGAAGAGCTTCTTTTTCCCAAATCATACTAAGCAACCAGCGTATCTTGTCCACCAATTTTTCTCCCCCTGATTTTATCAGTTCTGCTGGGATCTCATCTGAACCTGATGCTTTATACATCTTCAATTTTTCAATCGCCATTTCAACCTGTAATGCATTTGGTTTTGCGACTAGCATTTCTGCTGTCTGTAAATTATCCTCCTCAATGTCCTGTTCTGTATGTACATTTAATAGCTGATTAAAGTAACTTTTCCATCTTATTTAATATACTCCTGGAATCTGCAATCATATCCCCATTTTCATTCCAAATTATGTTTGTTCTAGTCTGAAACCCTTTCTTGTCTATACTAATCCCCTGACATAATTCTCTAATGTTCCTATTTTTTGCATTCATTTCAAGATCATTAATCTTCTCTCTCAAATATTCCCTCTTTTTACTCTTTAGTAACTTAGTGGTTTCCCGTCTAATACTACCCAATTGCTCTAAATTTACCTCATTTGACTCGTGTAACCATTTCATTTTTGCTAGCTTTCTTTTCTTTACAATGTTGGCACATTCCTCATCAAACCATTTCTTGTTTTGCCTCTTTTTTAGACAACCAATGCTTTCTGATGCTGACAATTTAATAGTATCTCTTATAGCCTCCCATTCTTTATTTATATCACTTTCTTCTTCATTTGCCACATTGCCATCTGAAGATTCCAGTACTTCAAATCTATTAGCAATTTTGATTTGGTATTCTTGCCGCATTTAATCATTTTTCAAGTTTTTTAATTCAAATTTTACAGAATCACCTTTAGCGTTTGTTCCTCTCATAAGCGATAGCCGTTGTTTGATTTTCACTCTGACCAGTCTCAAAATGTGATTGCCCATATTATGGCGTACACAAATTGATAATAAATGCATTTACTTTTACTGCTAGAGAACATGAATAGAATATCAATCAAATTGAGTGCCATTACACAAATGGTCAATAATGTACAATAGATTTTTGCTGTGATCCCTCCAATTTTACGTTGTAAGCTCGGTCATTTCGTTCTCTATGTGCATGAAAGTCGTTTTTGTAATATTGGCAAGAAATTACCCAGAACTCTCAGCGATAAAAACACTTTTGTTATTTTCGTCTGCTAGAGGAACGCATTTACGCTTGCATCCCGCAAATAATACCATATACAACGATGTCTGCACCGCGCAATATTATGCCGATTCTCCTGTTCTTCCAGTTGAATTCTTTGGTAGACTCTATCAAATTCCTCTTCTCCACGTATACCAAAAACATGATCGAAGTCTTCAAGGTCCGACATCTTGGATAAAGCAGCAAGGTACACGGTAAGGTTTCGAACTACATCGGTTACCATCAGTTCCCATCGGGTTGCTCACGATTCGTTTCTCTGCTAAGTCACCTCGCCAGGTAGCTTAGGAATTTCAACAATTATTATCGCATGAACAGATTTTTGAGTACGCAAAAACGTATTTGGATGCAACTTTCTCAGCAGAGTACAGGCAGAGAACGACTTTTACGGTCTAATGCGTTCATAAATTCGAGCCTTAGTAATGAGTGAGTAAATATCTAAAAAATTGCAATCTGATAGCAGAATCATGTATTATCATGTTGATCAACATGATGCTAGCAGTCACTTGTTCTCCATTGCAATATTCATAGACTCACTCCTGATGTAGAATAGCCAATATTTTAAATTATTTAAAAGTTAAAATATTTTAATTAAAGCAGGCACTAAGTTATTGCTCTTCATAACATACAGCAGCACTTTGTCCTTTCGGGTCTCATCAACACAATTATTGTAATCAATGGTAAAGAGAAAAATGTATTAAGGTAGAATATTTTTTATCACTCACCTCATATTGTTCTTCTTATTTGATTATAAACTAGTTTCAGAACATAATTTCTGTTCCATCCTCAGTATCGTCACGACCGTTGTTCTGTCGTCTTGAAGAGCTGTCCTTCTCTCCTTCCATTGGCTGACTGAAAAACCTCGAAACCAGGTCATTCTCACCGGGAATTTCAAAGTTCATTAATTTCTTCTTTTTGCTCTTTTGAATGTAGATGTTTTCCCAAACAGTAAGTTCTTTTGGTTTTTCTATTTGTTTTAATAATTTAGCTTCTTTCTCGATAAGATGTTTTTCAGACCATGCATGGGCAGCCACTGCAGATTTTTCTACTTCCCCTTTTCTTGACCTTCCTGAGATGTTCTTTCACTCTAGTTTTCAAATTTCTCTTAGTTTTTCCTATGTAGAATTTCTCACATTCTTCACATTTAATTTGATAAATCCCTGATGTGTTTTCTTCTTTAATTTTCTCATTCTTATTAGGTCTAATCAGTCTACTGATGCTGTAGTCATTTTTGGGTGCTAACCTTATGTTGAAATCTTTAAAAAATTTTTGAAACTTGTGGTGTTTTAATGGATGATATGTGAATTATCTAAATTGTACATTATCTTCTTTTACTTTTAGAAGAGTGCTTTGATTAATAAATTTTTGTCTTTTGAACTTGTTTATTTTTTTGAGTATCATTTTTATTGCAAAACCATTTTTCGTGGCTACGTTGATTATGTATGCCTGAATTGGGAATCGAACACTGAAACTTCAGCTTTATGTGCTGTTGCCCAGATTACTGAGCCATTCAGACTTCTTTCCCATCCAACAACAAATTCTCCCTTGACCTTATTCTCTTGATCCCACGTCCAATGCATGGATCATTATTTACAAATACACATTGAATGCTTTTACATTAAGAAGACATGATGGGATTTCACGTACGTAATTATACCAACTCACTGGCACTATTGAACCCATAGGTTTATGACCACATAGATATAAGGTCTCCCTATCCTCAGTTAATGTTTTCAATCATCCCCCATAATAGTTGGTTGGTTGGTTGGTATCTAATGTCGAGCACTTGATAATGAAATCATTTGCTCTCTTGCACTCCAATATTTAGCAGAAAGGCTGGTCTCTTCTACAAAAGCTGGACAACGGAGGAGATGGTTTCTTTCCATATCTTCATTTAAATTGCAAAAAGAGCATTTAGGTGAATCTGTTATGCCAATTCTGTGTAGGTGTTTATTCAAGCAGTCATGTCCCGTTAGCAGTCTGAATGTTGCTACTGCAGATTTTCTTAGTAATGTAGTAATGTCATAAGCTTGTAGATTTTCCCATTCCTTTCCAGATGTTTTGGTGGTGTATTCTTCTCTAAGTTTATTGATGTATTTATTTGAGATAATTCTTTTGATAGAGTGAAAGGAAACTGGAGCAGAAGTTGGGTTTGAAACAATTTTGCTACCCTTCTTGGCTAGAAAATCGGCTATTTCATTGCCTGTCACTCCACACAATGGGCCGGAATCCATTGAAGTACAACTTTTTTATGTAGACGGGATAAATGTTTTATCATTTTGTGACATTCGATAATTTTGATGTGCTTTTGGGTGTTGTGTCTCGTGTTATAGCAAGAATGGCTGCTTTGGAGTCACATAGAATTACAACTTTTGTAAATTTTGGATGTGATATAAAAGATTTTGTAAACTTAAGAAAATTGCTAGAATTTCGTCATCAAAGTTTGTTGAATTTGTGTTTAGTTTACGATAAAAGGAAAAAAGTGGACATACTACACCAGCACCAGTGCCACCGTCATTTGGTAGGCTGGAGCCATCTGTAAAAATATGTATCCATTCAGGAGCTGGGTACCTTAGATTTATTATTTCCAGTGACATTTGTTTTAAAATATATGGAGGAGTTTCAGATTTCTTGATGTCTTCTGTTAAATGAAGGTTATATTCGATTTCCAAAAATTCTAGAGGGTTGTTTCTCATCTGCATATTTTCTTTTGAATGTGGAAGTTGCAATTTCTGTTTGATTTCTTGTACAATGCTTAGGAAGCTTTGCTGAGATTTTAAACATACTTGTGGTTTTCTTTGGGTCCAGTTATTATGGGGTAGCCTTACCCATAATAGTAAACTTCCCTTAAACCATGGTTAATGTTATTCTCCCACTTCACTCTTGGCCTACCTACTGGGTGCTTTTCTGGTTTTCCTGCAAGGAGTTTACAAATTCCTCTTTCATTCCCCATTCATGCCACATGTCCTCCCATCGTAGTCTATGAGACATAACTGTTCTTATTATATCTGGTTTCCCATAAAAATAGTGTTGCTCATTATTAAGCAGTCTTCTCCATTCACCTGTCTGTTCATCTCTCTTTGGTCCAAAAATTTTCCTAAGAACTTTATTCTCAAAAACGCAATCTTTTCTCCAGTCTAAAGCAAGAGTCCGTGTTTTGGATACATATAACTGGGAGAATAACAGTTTTATATATTTTCAGTTTAATGATTTTATGAGAACTTTGGATGACAATAGTCCACCATATTTGGATGCAACTTTCTCAGCAGAGTACAGGCGAGAACGACTTTTATGGTCTAATGCGTTCATAGATTCGAGCCATAGTGTGAATTCCTAAAATAAGTAATACATTTTTCTCTTCAAATTTAATTGTTACTGTCCATGGCACTGGAGATTATTTGATCTGCACAATTTTTGCCCTGGTTTCCCAATATTATGCCTCCTACACTTGTTCCTTTGCATACTTCTAGATTGGTCATGTTTATCATCACATAAGCTGTAAAAAAGGTGTAGATATGCAGTTTATCTTGAATAGATGCTCAGTGAGGCAATCATACTCAGTTTCCAATCAAATAGCCACTGCAGTTTTCTTTGGCATGCTGAAGAGATTAACTTTGTCCTCTATGCTTTGTTAGACCTTTCCTTCTAATACTTTAGTAATGAAAATTAAACGTCATTATATCATCATTATCATCAACAATCACGGATTAAGCCCATGTGGCTTGTTCTGGTCTCATAGATATTCATTCAAAAGTTGGATCCATCTCTTCTTCGGTCTACCAACATTCCTGTGTCCTTTTGGTTTGTATTTAAGTATAATTTTGGGAATGCGATCATCTTCCATTCTTTGAACATGTTCTTTCCATTTTTTTCTAGATTTTTTTATTCTAAGAGTTTAAAGATATTTAGCTCATTTCTAATATCTTCACTTCTTCTCTTATCTAGAAGTTTGCAACCAGCCACACTTCCCAGAAATCTCATTTCAGCTGCTTCTATGTTCTTCTCTTCTCTTATATAATAAATTAAATACTGTATAATATTATTTTATATCAAAACAAGTAAATTATTATACACAGCTAAGCTGGTCCCTAGAGGGTAGAGAATGACTGGGGCGGATCTGAGGATGAGCTCTCAGATTACAAAATGTTCCAAATAGTCAGCTCAAAATATAGCCTCTCTCTACCAATTCCCTCCATCTACCTTTACATGGTGGGACTGTTTTTACTGAAGATGGAGGATGAATGGCAATTTTTTTTTAGGTAAAATTATCACTACCTCATATTATTCTTGTTATTTAACTATAAACTAGTTTTGGAACTTAGTTTCCATTCCATCCTCAGTATCATCACGACCGTTGTTCTGTCGTCTTGAAGAGCCATCCATCGCTCCTTCCATTGGCAGACTAAAAAACCTCGAAACCAGGTCATTCTCCCCAGGAATTTCAAAGTTCATCAATTTCTTCTTTTTGCTCTTTTGAATGTAGATCTTTTCCCAAACAGTGAGTTCTTTTGGTTTTTCTATTTGTTTTAATAATTTAGCATGGGAAGCCACTGCAGGAACGTCAAGAAAGGGGAAGTAGAAAAATCTGTAGTGGCTGCCCATGCATGGTCTGAAAAACATCTTATCGAGAAGGAAGCTAAATTATTAAAACAAATAGAAAAACCCAAAAGAACTCACTGTTTGGGAAAAGATCTACATTCAAAAGAGCGAAAAGAAGAAATTGACGAACTTTGAAATTCCTGGGGAGAATGACCTGGTTTCGAGGTTTTTCAGTCTGCCAATGGAAGGAGCGAAGAATGGCTCTTCAAGACGACAGAACTACAGTCGTGATGATACTGAGGATGGAACAGAAACTAAGGGTCGTATGCAAATACATTACTCTCTACTCAAATTACTTCCAATCACTGGTGAGCTGAGATCGAATTAACGGCCGCCTTAATCGGTCATGCATGAATGTTGACGTTTTCGTAATATTGGCAACGAATTACCCAGAATTCTCAGCGATAAAACCACTTCCGTTATTTTTGTCTGCTATAGAGGAATGCATTTATGCTTGCATCCTGCAAATAATACCATATACAAACACGTCTGCGACGCGCAATATTATGCCGATTCTCCTGTTCTTCCAGTTGAATTCTTTGGTAGACTCTATCAAATTCCTCTTCTCCGCGTATACCGAAAACATGATCGAAGTCTTCAAGGCCCGACATCTTGGATAAGTTTCAAACTACATCGGTTACCATCGGTTCCCTTCGGGATTTTCACATAAGTTTATATCTTGAGCTACGATCTTAAGGTACCTTGTCAGGTAGCTTTACAATTATTACCGCGTGAATAGATTTCTGAGTAAGAAAAATGTGTTTGAATAAAACTTTATCAGCAGAGAACGCCTTTTACTGTCAATGCGTTCAAACATTCGACCCTAAGTTCCAAAACTAGTTTACAGTTAAATAAGAAGAATATGAGGTGAGTAATAAAAAATTTTACCTAAATGAATATACATCTTAGTGTGAATTCCTAAAAATAAGTGATGAATGGCGAGTTTCTGGTGCCATTAAACCAGATGCTTGGGGCAGACAGAGCTCTGCATAGCCTTGTAAGGCAGTCTGTCTAGGAGAAAGACACTCCGAAATTAAACTCTGGTTCTCCAGGTTGGGGGTTTTGCAGTTGGGCTGGTAACCCACTCAAATAAAAAAAAATTACTCAGAAGTCTCACGTGCGAATCTTTGGGACGGCCAAGGAAACGATGGACTTGAGACCAGAACAGGTTACATTGACCTAATCCTGGGAAGGAAGAAGAAGAAGACAGCTAAGCTATAGCTTGACAGTGAACAAAATGCAGTACAACTACATTCTTGGCTTGACAGCACATCTCTCACTAGCCAGTCTGATGTTTTCTTCTTTGCCTCTTTTTTCAACCAATCATCATCAATATTCACTTGAATTGCAGCTAGTATCATCAGCAAAACATAGCTACATAATAACCGATAGCAATGATGATGTAATTTAATGCCTCCCAAATTTATAACTAAATCACATGATCAAGACAATTCCCAGCATAACAAGATTGGAAAGGGAGCATTACATCATATAATTCAAGCACATGTGCAGCAAAACTACATTTTGTTCACTGCCAAGTTATAATACAATTAATGAAAAAGATACATTCCCCCCCCCCCCCAGTTCAGACATAATTTTTTCTCTTTACCATTAATGTACTAGCTTAGCTGTATATAATAATTTGTTTCGATCATAGTAGTATCTTTTATCTGTATTTAATTCCCATCATAAGATCTTCTTGATGTAAAACCAATCCAAATGGATTGTGGATAATGGTCCACTGCTCTGAAAAAAGAAGGGATTAATAGAGAAGTTAAAGAGATAAATTTCTATCTTAAATATTAAATTTATCTTAATTAAATTATTTTCAGTCTGATCATCTTACCTCAATATTAAAGTTGATTTGTTCTTGGACATGTTTCAAAACAATTGTTTTATCGTCAGCTTGTCCAGATTGATAAAACATAATTGTTTTGAAACATGTCCAAGAACAAATCAACATTAATACTGAGGTAAGATGATCAGACTGAAAATAATTTAATTGAAATAACCTCAAAATATCACTTCCTAAAATTGAATATTAAATTTATCATTTGAATACAAGGAAATAGCTTGACAACACAAGCTTCAAATGAGAGCGCCTTTACAACCTCTGAAGAAATGGAACCACCAAACTTTAATGAAATCTGTCATATAATAAATAAATTAAAAAATAACAAAGCGCCGGGTCCAGATAATATCCCACCAGAACTAATAAAATTCGGTGGAAGAACATTAAAACAAAGACTATTCAATTTAATTCAAGAAATTTGGAATGAATGTAAGTTGCCTGAAGAATGGAAAGAGGGTTTAATTTATGATGAAAGTTAAAAATTAATTGTACCTGTTGATAGGTGCCGTCGTCCTCAACTTTCATCATATGACTTCACCTCAACGGAATTTGATATGAATTTTACTAGAATGGGTTTAATTTACCCTATACACAAGAAAGGTGATAGAATGACATGTGCCAACTATAGACCAATAACTCTTCTGAACATATATTATAAAATTTTTGCCATATTACTCAATAAAAGATTGATTGAAAAAATACATAGCAAACTTGAAGACTATCAAATGGGCTTCAGAGAAAACAGATCAACGAAAGACAATATATTCATTGTACAGCAAATTTTTGAAAAGTGTTATGAACACAAAATAGATCTGCATAATATTTTTATAGATTACACACAGGCTTTTGATTCTGTCAATAGGAAACAAATAATTGAATGCCTTAAATATTATCAAGTACCACACAAATTAATTCAATTGATATCCTTAACTTTAATAGATACAACTGCTAAAGTAAACATCAACAATAAACTAAGTGAAAGTTTCAGTATTAAATCAGGAGTCAAAACAAGGAGACCCTCTCTCAGCTACCTTATTCGGCTTAATCATTCATTATATATTTAAGAAAATGGAATTAAGGGGAAATATTACAACAAAACTTAAACAATGTATAGCTTATGCAGATGATATACCGATCACAGCAAGAACCAGACAAGCGTTATGTGAAACCTTCACAAAATTGAAAGAGGAATCTAAAAAAATTTGGTCTAATAATAAATCAAGAGAAAACAAAATACTTAAAATGTAGTAATCACAATACAAAATCTGAAAATCTGTGTTTGATATAGCTGGTGGCAGATCGTTGATGTAGATGTTGAACAGGGTTGTACTTAGTACTGCACCTTGAGGGAGGCCCATTTTTATTTGTCGGAATTTGGAAGTACTGTCATTGTATTTTGTAGCACAGAAACGTTGTGAAAGGAACTGGGTGATCCAGTTTAACATATTGTTTTGAATGCCTAGTTTTGTGAGTTTTTCAAGTAATTTATATCTCCATAACGAGTCATATGCTTTTTCAAAATCAATGAAAACTGTTAGCGTATCTTGATTTTTGTTGAAAGATTCTTTGGCATCTTGAGAAAGTTGAATTGTATTTTCTTTTGTAGATAGATGTTGCCTGAATCCTGTTTCTGCTGTTGTTAGTATGTTTTTACTTTCTAAGAACCAATTTAGTCTCGCTGAAATCATACGTTCTGCTGTTTTTGCAATGACATCTGAAAATCTACAAATTGATGATATACAAATTAACACAGTAGAATCATTTAAATACTTAGGTACCAAAATAAAT
Organism: Diploptera punctata; assembly: GCA_030220185.1. NCBI lineage: Eukaryota > Metazoa > Arthropoda > Insecta > Blattodea > Blaberidae > Diploptera > Diploptera punctata. The sequence continues at coordinate 1,517,301 of JASPKZ010000001.1, forward strand.
GGACATAATACGAGGGTGGATCAAATATAAACTGGAATTTGTATCTGGAGGCTCTGGTAGCAAACTGCAAAGGTTGCAGTTTGGAGGGGAAGTTGGTGAGGGTGTCTGGAGTAGGGATCTTGATGTGTCGCACTCCGAAGAGCAGCCGCATGCTTCAGTATACCATGAGCGAGCAAGAGGTACACACGTCTGTTGCACAATGCATTATTATTAAGTTTTTGGCAAAAAAAGGCACTAAACCTTCTGAAATTTTGAGAAGGCTCCATGCGCAGTTCGGGGAAGCAACCCTTTCGAAGATGCAGGTGTATGATTGGCACAAAAAAATTTTAGCGGGCCGGGATTCAGTGAAAAATGAGCCCCACCAAAGACGGCAATGAACAAGCATCACCGCAGACAACATTCATGCTGTACGGGACCTTATTGAGGAGGATCGACGCGTAAAAATTTCTGAATTGCTTCACACTTTGGAATAAGCTTCGGAAGTGTTCAAGCCATCATCAGTGATGAACTCAAATTCCGAAAATTGTCTGCCAGGTGGGTTCCTCGGCTCCTCAGCCAGGAACAAAAAATTTGTGCCAGGAAATGTCTCAGAGGCATCTGAGTCACTACGAGGAGGAAGGAGATGATTTTCTGAATCGCATTGTGACCTCTGATGAAACTTGGGTTCATCATTACACCCCAGAGTCAAAACGACAATGGTGACAATGCAGAGGTAGAGGAGTTCGTGCGCAACTGGCTGACTACACGTCATCCCTCATTCTTCAAGGACGGCATCAAAAAGTTGCCAACTCGATGGCAAAAGTGTGTTTGGAAATGCAGGAGACTATGTAGAAAAATGAGGTGGTGGTTTTGTATTTTTTTGTTAATTCAATAAAATTGTAAACAATAATTCCGGTTTATATTTGATTCACCCTCGTACTTTAGAAGAGGAAATTAAAGAAAGATTGGTAAATGGGAATAAAGCCTATTTTGCAAATAGAACCTTATTTAAAAGCAAATTAATATCAAAAACTGCAAAAATAAGGTTATACAAAACACTCATTAGACCAGTAGTTACATATGCTTGTGAAACTTGGGTCCTAAAAGAAACAATAAAACAGAAATTACTAATTTTTGAAAGAAAGATTTTAAGAAGAATATTTGGACCAAATAGAGGGACTGATAACTGTTGGGGAATCAAAACAAATAACGAACTAAACAAATTAATAAAAAATCAGAAAATAGTAAACCATATAAGATCTCTCAGAATTGGTTGGCTTGGACATTTGATAAGAATGGATGATCAGAGACTGGTCAGAAAACTCTACAAATGGAAACCTATAGGCGGCAGAGCTGTAGGAAGACCAAAGATCAGATGGGAGGATGACACAATGAACGATCTAAACAAAATGGCCCGGAAAGCCAAGGGTCCCGGGTTCGAGTCCTGGTCTAGGCGAAAATTTTTCTCTTCAAATTTAATTTATCTTTCATTGAGAAATGTTAAATTAATAATAAAACATCATTAGAGGCCTTACTGGCTTTTAAAGTAATGTTAAATTTCCAATAAATGTCTTCTTAAATAAGAAGCCGCCATTTGCAAAGATAGAAACAATGGTTTCAAAAGCATTTGGCGATAGGGAATTACAACGTATATAAGAGAAAAATTTGCGTCTAGATCGTAACTCGCCTTGGTAGCTCAGTTGGTAGAGCACTTGGCCCGGAAAGCCAAGGGTCCCGGGTTCGAGTCCCGGTCTAAGCGAAAATTTTTCTCTTCAAATTTAATTTATCTTTCATTGAGAAATGTTAAATTAATAATAAAAGCATCATTAGAGGCCTTACTGGCTTTTAAAGTAATGTTAAATTTCCAATAAATGTCTTCTTAACTAAGAAGCCGCCATTTGCAAAGATAGAAACAATGGTTTCAAAAGCATTTGGCGATAGGGAATTACAACGTATATAAGAGAAAAATTTGCATCTAGATCGTAACTCGCCTTGGTAGCTCAGTTGGTAGAGCACTTGGCCCGGAAAGCCAAGGGTCCCGGGTTCGAGTCCCGGTCTAGGCAAAAATTTTTCTCTTCAAATTTAATTTATCTTTCATTGAGAAATGTTAAATTAATAATAAAAACATCAAAATGAAAGTGACTAATTTGAATATGGCAAGACACAGATTGGCATGGAGGAGGATTGTTTAGAAGGCCTAAACTTTCACTTTTGAAGTTGTCGTGCCTTAAGATGACGATTTATCACTTCTCACCTAATGCCAAATTTTATTTAAAGATAAAAATATACATCTGAATCAGGATTTGAACCCGACGACTTGGTTTTATATACCAGCGCTCTATCCACTAAGCTACCAGCTTTCCAATTCAAATGTATATTATTTCTCTCCTTTATTATATGAATTTCCATGTGCCGAGGTATAAACTTTTTGTTCCACTATGCTTCTTTATCGGTCATTTTAATAAGATCTTAATGGGAATCACACCACATTTATAGCCAGTGAAGCTTATATTTTATCATAAGTAATGCCACGAGTGATTTCCAAATTATCGATAAATTCACGATTCACGAAGTGAATTTATCTAGAGAATTTGGAAATCAAGAGTGGCATTTGTTAGGACTATTTAACGAATAAAATTAAGCTGTTTACTCACAAATCATTATTTAACTATAGTTATTTTAAAATATTTATATATTTAATGTAAACGGCGATGTTTGAAAACAAATGAGAAACGATAGGTATGCTTCATTTGTTTATCACTGCAACCAGATCATACTACTGATTGCCAAAGGAACACAATATTGTAGGAATGCTCTCTAGTGGAGAAAAAATGAAACACATCAAACTGTATATTAATTCATTTCTGATGTCGTATGATGTAAATATGACAATATATTTTTCTGGATTATTACCTGGGAAAAAATACATTTAAGAAAGTGCAAACAGTGGTTTCTTTTTTTGGTGGTATAATAAATTGCTACAAATGTTTTTATATTAACTTCTGCAAGCGCTATGTGTTCACATCTATGCACTATATATACAATCTGGTAGCCGTATTTCTTATAGGCTCAGACACTGCAAAATAATGGTCAGACCTGTTCAGAATATTAAAAAGGAGGAGCTTTCTTTAATATGGTAAATATAACACTGATAAATATTTTGTGAAACACGACTCTGATTGGTTGTAAAACAGAAATCATTGAAACATGATTGGTCATTGACTCCCATTTGGGGCATGAGTTAAATAGTCATATATATTAAATTTATCACTTCTCATCGAATGACAAATTTTATTTGAAAAGAAAAATATATAAGTCTAAATCAGGACTCTCTGGTTCTGTACACCAGCGCATGTGAATTCATATAATAAAGAAGAGAAATAATATACATGAAGAATGAGTCATTTTTTATATCTTACCTCATATTTTGTTTTCTTAAACAAGGGAACTGCAGTTTTCAAGAGGACATCCCTCCCATTTTCAACCGACATTATGACTACTGGATTTTAGTGGGAATCTCCATCTATAACGTTGCCATCTAGTGTTGATTTGACGAACTTCGAGATCAGGTTCCGTTCATCAGGGATTTCGAAATTCATGGATTAAAAATTTTTTTTGAATATATATCTTCTCCCAAACTGTCAATTCTAAAGGTATTTCCAAATGTTTTAGAAGTTTGGCCTCTTTTTCAATTTCACCATTTTTAATATTTCTAAAGTGTTATTTCGTGCGAGTGTCCAAATTCCTTTTCCAAAAATGTTCTAGGAATGTGCTGTCGATTCCCTTTCTTCTCATACTATGTTGCAGATTTAACTTGGACGAGTAATATAATAATCTTTTCTTTTTTTTAAATACAATAGGAAGTAACATTAAGAGGTTTTGATGTTTTTATTATTGATTTAACATTTCTCAGTGAAAGATAAATTATATTTGAAGAGAAAAATTTTCACCTAGACCGAGACTTGAACCCGGGACCTTTGGCTTGCCGGGCCAAATGCTCTACCAACTGAGCTACCGAAGCGAGTTATGATCTAGATGCAAATTACAACGTATATAAGAGAAAAATTTGCATCTAGATCATAAGTCGCCTCGGTACCTCAGTTAGTAGAGCATTTGGCCCGGCAAGCCAAAGGTCCTGGGTTCGAGTCTCGGTCTAGGTAAAAATTTTTCTCTTCAAATATATTAAGAGGTTTGTTTAATATTTAAAAAAAATTGTCTGTCCATTCTTATAGTTGTTTTTGTCGAACATATGTTTCAGGGCTTCATAGCCCCATCATTACAGACTGAATTTTCTCATGTTGTCGGCCCTGATTCTTGATTCCTGTTCTCTCTGCTTCTGGTCCAATGAATTTACTACAGAGGTTCCTTTCTGAATACAGAACAAGGAAAGAATTATGAACTTCGAAATTCCTGCAGAAAGGAAACCTCATTAGTTAAATTCATTGGACCAGAGGCAGAGAGAACAGGAATCAAGAATTAGGGCCAACAACATGAGAAAATTCAGTCTGTAATCGCTGACAATGGGACTAAGAAGCCCTGAAACATATGTTTGACAAAAACAACTATAAGAGGTAAGAATGAACAGACAAAATGTTTTAATAATAATCTTTTTTTGATCATAGAAGCTTTTAATTATTTAAATCCCATCATAAGATTTTCCTGATGTAGAAGCAATCCAATTACTTTGTGAATAGTGGTTCATTACTCTGGGAAAAGAGGGGATTAAGAGGGCGTAAAAAATATGAATTTCTGCTTGGATAGCTCAAATGGTAAGAGCATCAGCACATAGACCTCATGGTCCAGGGTTTGATTCCCAGTTAAAGCATACATTTTTCTTGAACTATTATAGGAAATAATATTATGAGGTTTAATTTAGAATACAGAATATGAGGTGAAGAGTAAATAATTTTATTTTAAATTATAAATTTTTCTCTTTACCATTAATTATTTATTTTATATATTATGCATAACTTGAAACATAAGAATAAGAAATAAATTAATTTTTTTACTAGTACACATGCTTCAATTTTCTTAGACTTTCGAGGCCAGAATCAATGAAATAGGATCTACTATTGATAACAACTCAGGATCAGGAATTACATGTGCATTATTTTCATTTTATCAACCAGCTGGATACCACACAACAAATTTTGATGCGGAAGTAACGGCTATTCATATTTCACTCCAACAATTACTATACAGAATAAATAAATTTCAAAATGCTGTCATACTCTCTGATTCTAAGGCAGCAATATATGAAATAAATTCACATAAAATAAAGTCATTACAAATTAAAGAGTGCTACAAAATGATTCAACAACTCCAAAAACTACAGAAAATAATTTAATTGCAATGGATACCTGCACATTGTGGAATTACTGGAAATGACACTGCTGATTTTCTTGCCAAAAAAGGCTCCAATTTAATTCAGAATACTACTAAAAGCTTACCTTTCGCATCCATAAACAGAATAATTAAAAAAAAATATAAAATCAAATGAAACCAAGACCTATGTAATAAAGCCAAAGACAAAAAATGGAACATCTTAGTAAAGAAGCCAGATATTATTCCACAAATTCCACGTAAAACTACAGTAGCAAAATTTAGACTGATTACAGAACATGACTATTTGGCCAAGCATTTATATAAAACTAGAAGTCCCGGCCACGCGTTGCTGTGGCTAAGGTATATGTTAAAAATTTAAATTAAATTGCTGTCTTTCAGCCAGATTACTTAAAACTAATACTTACACACGAAATTAATAATATTGAAAATAAAATAAACACTGAACACACTTAAATTATGAAATAATCAATATTTGTTCTTCAATTGAAATTCGTGGTTGCAACAGCCATCTGGATCTCTTTTTGTTAAATAATAAACCAATTACCTTACACCGCCATCTGTTAGAATCGTATGGAACTCACAGATAATTACACCACCATCTGTTAGAATCGTATGGAACTCACAGATAATTATAACTCTTTGTTAAATAATAAACAAATAATTTGCAATAAAAAATCATCATCATCATCATCACTCCAGGGATTAGGCAATTGTCCATTCCAACTTCATAATGCATCAACCCAACGTCTTCTAGGTCTTCCAACATCACGTCTTCCTCTTGCTTGATAATTTCTTGCTAACAATGGATATCTCTCCTTACTCATTCCATCCATATGATCAATCCATTTCTGTCTGTAATTCGTGATCTTATCCAATAAAGGCTGTACTTTCAATTCTTCTCTTATATCCTCATTTCTTATTCTATCAAGTCTTGTACATCCTTTTACTTGTCTTAGGAACCTCATCTCCGCCGTCTGTATTCTATCCTTCTGTTTTTTCATTGGATAAAAAAATAATGCGACTATAAATTTAGTTATAAACTACCCTAAGTCTCAAGTTGGATCAAACTGCACACAGTGTGCAAAATCGGTTCAGTAGTTTAGGATTCCATCGCAGACAAACAATGTGACACGAAATTTTTATATATTAACCTTTAAGCGCCCAAGTTTAAATGGCTAGGTAGCGGCAGGCTGCCCGGGTTTAAATGTCCACCTAGCTTTTGACTATAACTTTGCTAATTTTATTAACTCATATTTTAAAATCTGTGGGGGTCACAAACATCAAACAACATTTAAAGTGTTAAATATTATTGTAAAATCGGTGGTATTCACGGCAAAAACCCATAGTGATATTTTATACCATAGACATGATTTTTAAATTCACGATAGTTAGCAAATAACTTTAGGGACTTTAGAGTGTTGTGAATCAGGTTAGAAGTGAAAAACTATATATAGATTTAGGTATATTCTAACCCTCGTTCATTCTTTTGTTTATTATGTTGCATCCGGTCAGTTTTCCCCCAAAGCAGGAAAGTTTTGAAAAAAAAAACAGGTCACATTCCACCCACAGCCCTTATTCATTCACAGTTTTGTGACTCAGAGTGAAGTTTACGTTTTGTCTAGTACAAAATCACTACGTTCCGCTGAAATACAAGATGTTCTCGGATTGTGACATGACGAAAACGATATCAATGACAATCACACGCTACAATCAACTGACACTTATAGCTGTGAGACACCTTGCTTTTGTCAGGTCTTGGGTTCGTGAAACTAGAATTGACAGCGAAGAAAAATGTACTCTTCCCCCGACATGACAGAATCAGAAATGTACCTTCTTTTTGGCGTAATTATTCTAATGTGAAATGACGTGTTGTGGGATAGTAAGACCTAAGAGAAAAGGGATGCCTAATAATCTAAAAATAATAATAATTCCATGGTGCGACAGGCCTAGAAGGCCCTTATACTACCATCCAGCTTCCGGCCTCATACTCATATGTGTCAATCACAAAGGTACAAGATCATCAAGCCAGTGCATGAGTGACATGTGGTCAGCATGTTGAGTCCCCCAGCCGTTATAGCTTGTTTACTCAACCAAATAATTATTTTTTCATTTGTTAGACTTGACCATTCTATACAGTTTTCTTCTTCTGACTTAATTGGTGCCAAAACAACACACAGAGACTTCCAACTTAGACTTGTCAGAGACGTTTTGCAACAGGCTGATAAAACACCCTGTAGACGACTCCCTGGATAGATGTAGTATATTGAGTACAGACATTTCGTGATTTGAAGTCAACTTTAGTCAACATTGGGCCAAAACAACACATAGAGACTTCCGACTTAGACTTGTTACAGACTTTTTGGAACAGTCTGGTAGAACACCCTGTAGATGACTCCCTGGTCGGTAGACATAGTATATTGAGTACAGACATTTCATGACTTGAAGTCAACTTTAGTCAACATTGGTCGGTAGCTTTACAAAGACTAAGTTGTCGTGTGTTCGGCGCGGGGAATCAGAAAACGTGTGCAAGTGAAGTGTAAAAGTATGATGTCGGTTTGTGAATTGGTGATTGTTTCGAGGCTTATCACACAAAAACAAACATTTAATAAACAAATGCTATCTTCACATCACGTTGCCAAGCATCTGATAACCCTGAAGAAAGGTATGTTACAAAAGTAGTATTATCCAGTATAATTTCAAGCAACCAAACAGGTCCGCCTGCTCAGAACCCATACGCTGGGTCTGCGGGCAGACTGGACGTACATTTTAAAACCCAGCATATGGGCTCCTGGGCGTTTAAAGGTTAAGATAGGAATCTACACAAATCCAAATTGTCCTCTATGCAACAAAGATGAAGAAATGAACGAAGAACATCCACAAACCTGTGAAGTATTACCTGTTGGATCCACAATAGAGAAATATTGGAAAACAAGAATGCTAATGGCTTCGTTGCCAAGGCCCAGCATTTAAAAACAACAACAACAGATTAATCTTTTGGACCGTTAAACTATTTTCCAAATTTTGTTGTGCTGACTTTTGTATATAGCTGTGGTCTTGATATCTTCATAATAATGGGTTACTTGAATTACTCTTTTTTTTATATAATATTTAGTTTAACATGTTTAAAAAAGAAAAATAAATTTGTGCAGGACTGGAACATGTTAAATTAAATATTACATCAAAATATTACTTTGAACACAAGTCGTCTGATGGTATTATTAATAGCTCTGGCAATCTGCCTTCGGTTATAAGAGAATTGTATAAGTGGAAAGAAATGTTAACGTCTGTACCGTGAATTGAGTACTGTAGTGGGTTATACTCCAACGTACAGAGTCAGAAGTCCTTGGTTCAATTCCCAGTTCAGACAATAATTTTCCTTTTCAAAAAATAAATTACTCCTCTATACTAACCAACGAGCCCTCAATTGAACTATGAATTTATATGTAAAAAATAAATAAACTCATGGTCCAGATGAGAGGAGAGCTCGTGGTACGAATCACTGTTCTGAAGATTTTGGCCAGTTGTACAACAAAAAAAAAATTGGAACATAGCAGAAGATTATTCTTATTTTTATTTTTGTAACTTCTTCAGATAGATCACTCATTTACAAAACTAGATATCTTATAAAATAGTACATTTATGAAGAAAAGGGTTTATTATGAAAAAAAAAATTATAAATAATAAAATCATTAAAAGAGTTATGAAAACTATACATTATTAAACTTTTTCTCTTCATTGCATTTTATCACAGCCAATTACCATCAATATGCCAGATCATTCTATCAAGTCCAAATATCCTGCAAGTACCTTCTCTGACTTTGTAATTCTTTCACTATTTCTACTGATTTTTCTTTTTCAATTCCTGTAAAAAAGATTATTTTTAATTAATATTATTTAACAATTGAGTATCACATTCAAGAATTAAACACTGGAGGGAAAACAGCCATAAGTATAAAAATAAAGTGTATACCTAGTCAGCTGGGATACATTATAGTTATGCAAATTTTTCAATTTGTATAACTATTGATTTTTTATTAAAATTTTACATTTCATTCTGAATAACAAATTATATTTGAAGAGAAAAATGTATTGATATAATAAATTTGGGAATTTTTACATTATGAGGTTTTCTTAATAAAAATCAAATGAATCGTGAATTCTTAAGAAAAATGTATGCCTAGACTGGGGATCTATACACTTGTGCTCTTACCGACTGAATTACCTAAGTGTCCAATCTAAACTTGAATTTTCTCTTATTTATTATAAATTTAAAATAAAAAATTGAAAGATTTTTTAACAGGCTTTATAGAGTAATATTAAATTCCCATTAAAAAGATTTCAAAATAATAATCCACCAGATGGTATGTCGAAGAATGGTTCATAGCCTTTGGTAGGGAATTGTATAAATAAAAGAAAAATTTGGGTTTCCATTGGAGGCCTAGATAGCTGAGTTGGTAAGAGCACTGTACTATATAGAACTTAGAGACCATGAGTTCGAACCCCAGTCTAGGTGCAAATTTTTCTCTTTAACCCATTCGCTTCAGATTTAAATGCTCAATGCATTTCCTCAGAAACCGGATTTAAGTTGCCGTAAATTATGAATATTTTCAGACATTAAAAACAAGCAAAAGATAACGGTACTTGAAATCACAATAATGAAGAAGGCGAAAACACATTCCTCTACTATTCATAAATGTTAACAAAAGATCATCTTGCCAAGGGACGTACAAAATATTGCAAAATATATGACAGCAGAGTTTAGCGAGTGTAGTTCGTCTTCTGAGTTGAAGGTCATTTAACTGCCGGCGAGTCTAACTTGTCTTTTGAGGCGAATGGGTTAAATATTGTGTAACTATATCCATCTCCGTAAAACATATAAAAAGTGAATTTCATTGTTTACTTGTTAATATTATTCGTTTTTGAACATCTTAATGATGGACAAATTATATTTGAAAAGAAAAATATAATTCATTGTTTACATTGGCTTGAAAATTAAGTCTTCTGCGAGGGGGATCAAAGAGGATAATGATGACCACATTGACTTGATTAAATGGAGTAGATATGTGCCTCTGAGATATTGTTTTCTCAAATTTTTTCTACCTCTCCTCATATAAATCTTCTAAGTAGATTGCGATTTTGAGACCATAATGGTCTCATCTTCAGTACAATCTTGGCAAATGATGTTATGTCGATTGGAAGAAACACTTCTTCTTCTTCTTCCCTCTGTTGGTGGACTGATGAACCTCTGGATCAGGTCAGGATTTGCAAGAATTTTGAAGTTCATAAGTTTTCCTTTGTTTTTCTGAATGTGGATTTTTTCCCAAACCGTGATTTCCTTTTGTTTATCTATTTTTTTTAATTAGACTGGCTTTTGATCCAATTAAACAAATAGATAAACAAAAGGAACTCACAGTCTGGGAAAAAACCCACATTCAGAAAAAGAAAGGAAAACTTATGAACTCCTGCAAATCCTGACCTGATCCAGAGGTTCATCGGTCCACCAACAGAGGGAAGAAGTGTTTCTTTCGATCGATGTAACATCAGTCGCCAAGATAGTACTGAAGATGAGACCGTTACGGTCTCAAATCACGATCTACTTAGAAGATTTGTATGAGGAGAGGTAGGAAACATTTGATTTTATCATAAATTAAACCTCATAGTGATTAATTCCTATAAAAGTTAAATATTGTTTTCTTTTTTCCCAACACATGAAAATTGGTTTGCAAATGGTTTGTAATCTATATCCATCACAATTTTTACCTTCAAAAATTAATATATTACCTCTTTCCTCCTGTATCACAGCAACTATAGTTTCATGCACATCTTTTGCCATGTTATTTGCATCACCACAAACAAATATTGTAGCATTTTTCTCAAAAATTTGTTCAACAAATTCTCTACCATGAAGCTTGATGTTGTCCTGAAAACAAAAGGTCTATAAAATGTATATCCAGAAGAGTCGAGTGGGTGGGATATGTTACAGAATGGGCACAAACCAAACCCCCAAGGTAGTACTGAATGCAAAACTTTATTCTAAGAGAAGGCATAATAGATCCAAGATTAGATGGATGAGGGCATGGTGAGTGATTTAAGAAAAACTGAAAACGATAATTGAAGACAGTAAGCATTACTCGCACAGTTAGAGGGGAAGTGTATTAGCGCTAGTGTCGCCAAATTACTACTCTTTGGAAGGGAGAATCCCTAAACACATGCAAAAGATATTTAAATTAATATTGGGAAGTAAACATTATGAGGTTTTCTAGCCAAGAAGGGTAGCAAAATTGTTTCAAACCCAACTTCTGCTCCAGTTTCCTTTCACTCTATCAAAAGAATTATCTCAAATAAATACATCAATAAACTTAGAGAAGAATACACCACCAAAACATCTGGAAAGGAATGGGAAAATCTACAAGCTTATGACATTACTACATTACAAAGAAAATCCGCAGTAGCAACATTCAGACTGCTAACAGGACATGACTGCTTGAATAAACACCTACACAGAATTGGCATAACAGATTCACCTAAATGCCCTTTTTGCAATTTAAATGAAGATATGGAAAGAAACCATCTCCTCCGTTGTCCAGCTTTTGTAGAAGAGACCAGCCTTTCTGCTAAATATTGGAGTGCAAGAGAGCGAATGATTTCATTATCAAGTGCTCGACATTAGATACCAACCAACCAACATTATGAGGTTATATCATTAATAGTGAGTGGTGAACATATACCCTACAAATTGTTAGTAAAGAAAAGAAGAATTTCAAGAAAATTACTTACCATCCAATAGTACATAGGAAATTTCAAAAAAATATTTGACAAACACATTACTTTGGCACCAATAAATAAATTTAGTCTGGAAAAACTTCTAAATACCAATAAAAAAATCAACATCCCAGACAGTAAAAAATCTGGAATTTATCAAATAAATTGTAATGATTGTAGTAAAGTATACATAGGAAAAACAAAAAGGAATTTGGAAACACGCACTAAAGAACATTTTAGAAATATTAAAAATTGTGAAATTGAAAAATCAGCAATTGCTGCACATAGTTTACTAGAACATCATAAAATTGAAAAAGAGGCAAAACTTTTGAAACAATTAGATAAATCGTTGGAATTGACAATTTGAGAAATGATATTCATTCTGAAGAATAAATATCGATCTATAAACTTCGATATTCCGGTGGATAAAAATTTAATTACAGAGTTTATAATCCCAACGAAAGATGGCAGCACAAGAGGTGATGTCATTAGAGAAATCAACAACCACAGAATTTCATCAGTGGAAGCCATGACTGAAGAGGGACAAGATATTGTCTGAAACCTCCGGTATCAAAGAAATTTGAAAATATATGAGGTGAGTCGTTAAAAATATGTTCTCCACTCATTATTATATGCAAAAGATCATTAGATGGTTGTCAAATTAGTCATTTAGTCAAGGACTCCTGTATGTATCAGATCATTTAAAATCACAATGATTGTCATCTCTCAATTACCAGCCTTGCTATACAATAAAAGCTCCTTATTTGTGGTGGATATGTTCTGCAAATATGCCGCAAATACAGATACCATGGATATGGAATGGTAATTTGTATGGGTATATAGGGGATAAGTTCCAAGGTTCCAAAATAAAATAAAATTATCATAAGTAATGCAACGAGTGATTTCCAAATTATCAATAAATTCAAGACTCATAGAGTGAGGAGTGAATTTATCTACAGCATTTGGAAATCAAGAGTGGCATTTGTTAGGACTATTTAACAAATAAAATTAAGCTGCTTGCTCACAAATCATTATTTAAATATCCATCCATAGTAATTCTGCCTGAGGGCAGGTCTTTCACTGCAATCATAGCATTTTCATGCTATGCTTTGCAGCTTTACTAGGGAACTAAGGTGTGGTAGCTTCCCATTGCTTTCCACACTGATTTAAATATAGTTATTTTAATATATTTAATGTAAATGGCGATGTTTAAAAACAAGTGAGAAATGTTTATTATGCTTCATTTGTTCATCACTGCAACCAGATCATATTATTTATTGCCAAAGGATCACAATATCGTAAGAAAGTATCCTAGTGGAGAAAAAATTAAACACATCAAACTGTTTATAACCAACATTATTAATTAATTTCTGATGTCCTATGATGTAAATATGTCAATTATATTTTTCTAGAATGTTATTACCTGACAAATAATACGTTTAAGAAAGTGCAAACAGTGGTTTCTTTTTATTGTGGTATAATCAATTGCTAGAAATGTTTTTCTATTATATCTCGCAAGCAGAATCTGGTTACATTCATGCACTATATATACAATCTGGGAGCCACTTGCTGAAATGAAAGTGATAAAATTGAGGTGAAAAACGACTGTGATTGGTTGTAAATCAAAATTCATTGAAATGTGATTGGTCATTGACTGCAATTTGGGGCATGAGTTAAATAGTCAAAATAAAGTCAATTAATGAGAGATTTTGAACAATTTCTATTAATTATTACTGTCAGATTTAGACAAGGGCCTAAAGAACTCAGTAATTTTTTTCCTGTTTTGCTGCTTTTAAAAGGTTTTTCAATTCAGACTGATATTCAGCTGTAAATTCAGCGATATAATTCTTTATTTTGTCCTTGGATTTCTTGATTAATCGTACAGCTGATTCATTAACATTGAAACAGTGTGATATAGCTGCAAACTACTTGCCAATGCGTAAACGGTCAAGAATTTCTATTTTTACTTTAAGCGACAACACTTTTTTTTCCCGCTAACTAACTAACTAACTAACTCACTGGCTCTATCGAGCCTGTAGGTTCATGGCCGCACGGACATAAGCTCTACATGCCTATCCTGAGCTAATGTTTTACAATGGAGAATTATGAGTTTTTTCCAAAACTAGTCTTGAAACAAAAAAAAATATTAGGAGAGATGTTATTTTCATAATTTAATTGTTAAACCTCAGAGTGTTACCTCCTACAAATTTTGAACAACTTCAATTTCCAATCAATGTTTCCCTATCTCAAAACACTAACACAGGAATTAGCAACTATTGCATGTTGAAACCTACCTTGAAATTTCCTCCATAGAAGTGCTTTGATGTATAAAGACAGTTTTCAAAACAAAACATCTGGCATTTTTAACTGCAAGGCACTGAAGTCCAGTGCCAAATCTCTCATTTAGGCTATAGGGAAATAACACAACTCTAGAATTGGTAGATTAGATAACTCTCACTACCTACTGTCCACGCTGTGTCCCACCTAACTCCACTCTGCTCTTACTAATGCAGGGGGTCCATCTGCTCTATATAGTAGGTTGCCATTGCTGGATTCTGGCTCCAATTTCTGTACCTTGTAGTTAAAAATGGCAGATAATTTTTTTGACAAGGTCTGGTACATCACAAAGCTTCTCTGGGAGAAATTTAAACTTCTCTTGTAAGGTCTGGTACACCCCTATTATCATTTTGAACATCATATCCAATTCAAAATATTTTATCCTTATAGACAGAGTGATTTTCTTTAATTCAGGTACACTACAGAATCATTGTTAATTAATAAAATACTGAGTGATTTGAAAAGTCAGAATTTTAAATGACTAAAACTAATTTTATTTTAGGAAGTGATATTTTGAGGTTGTTTTAATTAAATTATTTTTAGTCTGATCATCTCACCTCAATATTAATGTTGATTTGTTCTTGACATGTTTCGATTATATCATAATCATCAGCAGCATCTTGCCCAGACTGGTTAGATTTATGTTGCACACCCTGGATGTTGATGTCACAGGATGGAGCTGATATCGACATCCAGGGTGTGCAACATAAATCTAACCAGTCTGGGCAAGATGCTGATGATGATTATGTTATAATCGAAACATGTTCAAGAACAAATCAACATTAATATTGAGGTGAGATGATCAGACTAAAAATAATTGAATTAAAACTAATCTTTTTTCAACAATAGTTGTCTAAAAGTACTCAATACTATATTCATTTGCTTCAGTACATTAATTAATAAAAAATGATTACACTATGTTCTATTTTAAGATTAAATTAAAATACTTGATACCTCACCTCATAACCAGTCTTCTAATTATACTGCAGTTTCGTCGATCAAAAGAGATATGAAGTATTTTAATTTAAGGGGGGTGATGGGTGAAATTTATATTTTCTGCAGTTTTTAAGCTACATACTTGATTTTTTGTACTCACATTCATGCCATAATAGGTAATATTATATTAAAGTTTCATCCTTCTAGGCTTAAAGGTTTTTGAGTTATTGAAGAAAATCAATTTTAAAATTTACATATTAAAATTTTTAATTAGTCCCATAGTTTTGTAGTAAAATTTTTTAATTTTTTCTACACGACCACTGACTTATTTAGAACAACACTATGCATTAACTTTTCTATATCATTATAATAAAGGAAGAAAAAATTTATACATCCTCTGCATATGAAAATTTTTGTTTTTTTTTAAATTACTACACATATTTTATTTTTTATTTAAAAAACTATCAACGTTGTTTCAAAATCCATGCATAGAATTATTAGCCATAGTGTGTGGGACATGCAGTTAAAATTTCGTGCTTCTATCATTAAATTTGTCAATGCTATTTTGATTTGAATGTATTGAAATGCAATGAAAATAAAAGTGTGGAAAAGTCAATTTGAAAGTTTGCATGCAGTTAAATTAGAATGTAGCATACATGCCCTCCTACAGTCATTAGGGAGACTTACAAGCGCCATAGGACACTGAAACTTTGCCAACTTATACTTTAAGGTACGAGTATTCTTTAATATAAAAAACAAAAAACACTAAATTTGACCAAAAATGTCGAAAATTTCACCCATCACCTCCCGAATCTTATATTAAACCTCATAGTGATTTTTTCCTGTAAAAGTTCAATATGTTCTATTTTACCCACTAAAACAATAAAAATTCATATTTACCTGCACATATTTTGGAATGTCCTGTTTACCACTGTCTCTTGAAAATGACAGAAACAGGCGAGTTAAAATACCATCATCAACAAATTTCTCAAATTCTGACCTGAAAGGAAAGTGCATCATGTATTTTAAATCTTGATACAGCAAACTCCCGATTATCCATGTTAATTGGGACCGAGATGTGCACGGAAAATTGAAAAACATGGATAATCCAATTAAGTTATTCAGCGCCATGGAAGTTGATCAGAAATGAATTATTTACCCACTTTAACACTACTTCAATGCAACAAATGTTCATAAAATTTTATATTTATGCATTTAGGTATGAGTCGTAATTATCATCATTTTATTTTACTCGTAAATATGAAAAAAAAAGTGGGACTATTTCCTGTCATGACGACTGGTTACAAGTTATTCAAAATGGCCATCGTAACCAGTGACAACTACACTAGTAACCACCGATGACCACACTTATAACCAGCGATAAACCCATTGCCACAGCATATCCGTGGTTTCAAACTTGCAACAACAAACTTTCAGTGATTCACATAACGGAAATTTCTGAAATTGTATTGTATTGTCAGAATGTTGGTTGGTACTGTTAAACACGTCAGGAGAGGGGGTTGTGAGTGAAGGTTACTCTATTGTGCTAATTTCTAAGCGCACTTCATATTAGCACACTTAAAAATAAGGATTTTTTTTCATAACAATACAAAATACAGTATTTTTAAAAAATACAGTAAAAAGGAGTCGTGCACAGATAATCTGCAAATCGGATAATATGCGCACAGATAATCGGGAGTTTGCTGTACCATCATTTTATAAACAGCCTCAGAGAACTGAAATAAGTTGTAATAGTACTTTTAAAATCCTTTCACTCTATCAAAATAATTATCTCAAATAAATACATCAATAAACTTAGAGAAGAATACACCACCAAAACATCTGGAAAGGAATGGGAAAATCTACAAGCTTATGACATTACTACATTACAAAGAAAATCTGCAGTAGCAACATTCAGACTGCTAACGGGACATGACTGCTTGAATAAACACCTACACAGAATTGGCGTAACAGATTCACCTAAATGCCCTTTTTGCAATTTAAATGAAGATATGGAAAGAAACCATCTCCTCCGTTGTCCAGCTTTTGTAGAAGAGACCAGCCTTTCTGCTAAATATTGGAGTGCAAGAGAGCGAATGATTTCATTATCAAGTGCTCGACATTAGATACCAACCAACCAACCAACTTTTAAAATTCTTGGTGAATCACCATTGAGGTTATGAAATAAAGTGTTAAAATGAGTTATATTTAAATTAATATCGGGAAGTAAACATTATTAGGTTATATCATTAATAGTGAGTGGAGAACATATTTTAATCGACTCACCTCATACATTTTCGAACTTCTTTGATACCGACAGTTGGATAAACCGTTGGAATTGACAATTTGGGAATTGATATTCATTCAGAAGAATAAATATCGATCTATGAATTTCGATATTCCGGTGGATAAAAATTTAATTACAAAGTTTATAATCCCAACGAAAGATGGCAGCACAAGAGGTGATGTCACTAAAGAAATCAACAATCACGGAATTTCATCAGTGGACGCCATGACTGATGAAGGACATGATATTGTCTGAAACCGTCGGTATCAAAGACGTTTGAAAATGTATGAGGTGAGTCGATTAAAATATGTTCTCCACTCACTATTAATGTTAAAATGGGTACCTGACACAAGTTTATTTCAGATGAGGATGACTAATGTATCAGGTATGCAATATTAAAATTATAATATAAAATTATGTGCCATAAAGGTCTGTCTCTTGATGGAAAAATTATAGAACAAGTGTCAGATTTCTCTTACTTAGGAAGTGTATTTTCAGAGTATAAGAGTGACATTGATTCAAAATTGCAAAAATATAATAAAATGAATGGGGTAATACGAAGACATTTTGGTAAACAGATGAGGACAGAGACAAAACTAAGATTACATAACGTCACATCAAAAGCTGCTCTAAAATACGGAAGTGAAATTTGGATTTTAAATAAAAGAAACTCTCATAAACTTCAAGTAAGCCAAATGCGCTTCTTATGATCATTGTTAGGAGTTAATAGACTGGATCACCAAAGGAACACTACTATCAGAGGAAAACTTGGAGTAGCAAGTTTAAATGAAGATATCCAAAGATACCAACAAGAATGGAAAAATCATCTGAGAAGAATGGCAAGAAATAGACTTCCAAAATTGGCATTCCAATATACCCCAACTGGACATAGGGACCAAGGAAGACCAAAACATCGGTGGAAAGATCAAGACCATCTTTGCTAGGTTTACCGTACAGGCCACATGACCTAAAACGAATTTGTTCATGATGATGATGATGAAAGGTCTGTCTCCTCAATTTTTAGATTATTAAAAAATTGGAAGGGCACGCCGTAGCGTAGTGGTTAAGGCACTGAGCTACAAGCCGGAGGGTCGAGGGTTCAAGTCCCGTTGGGGTCAGGATTTTTAAACTGACCCAAACCCTCTGGCGGCACTCTGGCCCTGGGGTCGACTCAGCCTCTAATGGAAATGAGTAGCAGAAGCTTGTTCTGGGGGTAAAGGCGGCCGTCACGCAGGGCTGACATAAAGTGCCGATTGTCTAGAAAAAAGTGGGAGCCTTAACCTCCTACTACCCCAAGGGCCTCCGTGCCTGTTGTGGGATCACTTTACTACTTTAAAAAATTGGAAGGCAGCAGAAGAAAGAGGAGACCAAAAGAACAGTCAATTCAGGAGTGCATAGGAGTGTGGTGTCGAGAGAATTAACAGAGAGTGTTGCAGAGAATAGGAATGTATGGAGGAGTAAAATTTACAATGGGTTGTAGGAAAACTACTGCATTGTAGAGAAGTTCCTAATAAAGATTAAGATTAAAATACTGTAGGCTTTTGGTCGATAGATTTTTAGGATGGAAAAAACCAAAGGACAAGTCTTCTGGAAAGGATTCAAGTTGTCCGTCGCCGTGGCATAGTCTGTAGAGTCCCTACCTTCCACTCTGGCGACCCGGGTTTGATTCCCAGCGGGGTAGGCAATTTTAAATCTCCACCTTGGGTCTGGGTGTGTCCTATCTTGTGTTTGTATGTGTGAATAAGATAAGAAGGTTAACAAAGGTAAAACAAAAAGGAAGAACAGTGTAAACGAAAGAAAACAAAAAAGAAAGAAATTAAAAAAAAAAGTCTGTAAATTACCTAACAGAATTACTTCCCACTGTAATTTTTATTGGAATTAGATGCAATGGACTTGTGTCATCAGCTATATATAGTTGGATACACATAATTTAGAATGATGAATAACATATCTATGGATGTGAAACCTGGACATTAACAAAGGCAGATAGTAAACAAATAGAGGCTGCAGAAATGAAGATGTTGAGAGCAATAGCAGGATAACAAAGGACCGATAAAAAGAAAAACAAAGATATAAGAACAGAACTTCTTCTTCTTCCTTCCAAGTATTAGGCCAAGGCCTGTTACGATCCTATAGAAAATTTAACTTAATATATTTAATCTCTGTGAAAGAATAAAATACTATCAAAATGCTTACCTTCAGCACATATTACGAATGAATGAACAGTGAATATCAAGAAGAATGTATAATTATAAACCAAAAGGGAGAAGATTGCTGGGAAGACCATTGAAGAGATGGAAGGACCAATTCGACCTATAATGAGATCAGACAGGCCATTGGGCTTAATCCTTGTCATTGATGATGATGATGAATAACAGTTACCATACATACCTATAGAGGAAATCTCTATCTTTATATCTGCAGCCAAAGAATAACCATATTTCTCCAAAATCTATTTCAGTTCTGGTTTGTTTCTCTATTGCTCGATGCTGAAGAAAACCTGTAATAAAATATCACAAAATAATGTTGTTTTAAACTTGAGTAAATGTACCATATGCTGATTCTTCGAGAAAGCTTGCACAATATTATGGAGTAAGATAAAAAAAATAGTTAGCATTAGGGTCTTCCATTGCACCAATGAGGTTGCTGTCTGATGTTGTAGTAGATTGTTCTATTAGGGGTTTACATCTGGCTTTTTTTAAGACTGGTATCCATAGAAATATTCAAACATCAAAATGGTTACAATAGAAAGGAAGAATTGTTAAAAGTCAACAAAGCATGGATACCAGTCTTAAAAAAAGCCAGATGTAAACCCCTAATGGAACAATCTACTACAACATCAGACAGCAACCTCATTGGTGCAATGGAAGACCCTAATGCTAACCAACCAGAAGGCAGATATAATTTATGAAGTAGCAGACCGCGCAGAGAACACGTCGTGGATAAATGTATAAACAGGATGCCGGACGCAGTCTCTGGCGAAATGTCGGGGAACTACAAGCCTCAAGACCATGGCCAACAGCCCGGAAATCTTTGACAAGATCATTTTTGGTATTGTCTCCTGGCATGGCAGAACTGTAGCCCATTTCTTAAGTTGAGATGCCTAGAAGGTGGAGTTACATTACCCTGATGATATTAATAGGCAATGATTGATAATTAAGTACCAGGAGAGTCCTTAAACCTAAACTTAACCTAAATCCAGACCATGGGAGGCCACGGGAATAATTCCCTTTAAGAAAAAATTCTTATGGTCTGACCAGGAATCAAATCCAAGATCCTATGAACTATTTTGAAGAACTCTTCTCATCTTCAACTGGCATCTGATTGTTGAGGATGAGAAGTTCTTGAAACTATTCTTGGAAATTAAACAAAATATGAGGTAAGGTGCAATATCTGATTCATTTACCGACTGTTTAAATAAAACCCCATAGTGTTACAGCAAACTCCCAATTATCTGTGTTAATTCGACCGAGATATGCATGGAAAATTGAAAAACACAGATAATCCAACTAATTTATTCTAACAATAAACATGCAATACAATATAGGCCTAATTGAAGAGAAAAATTCTCACCCAGACCAAGACTCGAACCCGGGACCTTTGACTTGCCGGGCCAAATGCTCTACCAACTGAGCTACCGGGGTGAGTTATGATCTAGGCGCAAATTTTTCTCTTATATACGTTGTAATTCCCAGCATCAAATGCTATGCAGCCTTTGCTTCTATCTTTGAAAATGGGGGCTTCTTAGTTAAGAAGACATTTATTGGGAATTTAAACACTAATTTATAAAGCCAGGGCTTCTATTGATGATTTCATTATTCATTTCACACTTCTCACTGAAGATAAATTATATATGAAGAGATATATATATTTGAAGAGAAAAATTATCCCCCAGACCAATTTTAATTGTAATTTTAAATTTTAATATATTTATAGAATCCATTTAATTTAATTAAAAATCAATTCTGTGGCACCATGCATAAAACCCATAACCCTCAAATTAAAAAAAAATTAGTTAATATTATTAATGTAATATTGGAGCTGTCATTTATCATCCCTCAAATTTTGATTGCTGTACAATTAGTTAAACAGAAGATCTAGAGATGGACAACACATTGGAGATGTTCTTATTATTAATTTCATACATCTCAATGATGGATAAATCATATTTGAAGAGAAAAATTATACGCTCAGACCGGGACTTGAACCCGGGACCCTTGGTTTTCTAGTCCAAGTGCTCTACCATTTGAGCTACCTGAGCAAGTACCGATCTAAATGCAAATTTTTCTCTATATACGTTGTAATTCCCGCCCACCAAATGCTTTGAAGCCTTTGCTTCTATCTTTGCAAATGGCGGCTCCTATATTAAGAAGACATATTTGGGAATTATACATTACATTATAAATGCCAGTACGGCTTTTTTCGATGTACTTATTATTAATTTCATACATCTCAATGATGGATAAATCATATTTGAAGAGAAAAATTATACGCTCAGACCGGGACTTGAACCCGGGACCAAGGGTCCCGGGTTCAAGTCCCAGTCTGAGCGTATAATTTTTCTCTTCAAATATGAACACATTGGAGGTTCACTTCAGATAGGAAACCTCCATGCATGAATCTTCATTTTCTCAGAACTACTTAAATGAGGGTTATTGGTTTCATGCATGGTGCCACAGAATTGTCTGTATCACTTTGTCCTTGCGGCAATCCTCTAATGAGGAAAGTTTATATTAATAAATAATATAGTGAATGGGTGAACCAGCTATATATGTCCTGTTAAAAGCTCTGGCCTCCTTTAAGGGATAGCTCATATAGGAACTCATAAATGGGCAAACCACATGAGTTATTGTTCCATTGGTGTTGTGTTTGTATCATTCTCACTGAAATTATTGCTTTGTGCTATAGCAATACAGTATATTAAAAACATAATATTGGCTTCAGAGACTGAAACCACAATAACTTTACCAAATGCTCAATGAAAGTTTTCTTGGTTGGTTGTGTTGCCATTTATGTTCTATATTTACCAATATATGGAGCCACTCCAGTTCCTGGTCCGATAAGTATCAATGGAAGAGTTGGATCTGTTGGTAAGGTGAAGCCCATGTTTTTTCTCAAATAAACTGGAATCTGAAACATCCCATAATTACATTCTGATTTTCTCCAATACCAATGAAGTAGATAGATTAATTTATTCATAGTTAAATATGGGAAATAACATTATGAGGTTCTTAATTCATAAATTAATGAGAATATTTCTTACCTTTATAGTATTATCATGTAGACTTAAATTACTTATCCCCTCAAGCAATAAATCAGTGCCAGATTTATTCAATTGGATGGGTGTTGTTGCGGAGTCTAACCAACCAGTACAAATCCCATAACGAAGTCCAATTTCAGGTTTAAACAAAGGAAATTTTAAAAGTGAATACACAATGTGAAATTCACTGTCATTTTTCAATGGAGAAGATGCAATTGAATATGGACGAGCCTAGTAAAAGAAAAATACAATCATTCATTACCTTAAAAAATAAATTTGTACAATCATTTTTTTCTAATAGAATGTTTTTTAGGAATATTATTAATTTAATCTTAAATTAAATCTTTTTCCTATAAAAGTCGAATATAATATTAACTTTCTGATTAATCCCTTTATGAATCTTCATTTTATGAATACTTTTATACACTACTCAAAACAATTGGAGGAATACAAAATAAATATTGTAACAATTTAATTTTTGAGAGTCAGATGTTTTGAGTTCAAGTATTGTTTAAAATCAGATTGAAGATCTTCCGGGTTTTATTAATTGTTCTCTGAATATGTTAGTGAAATTCCAAGAGTTGCTGAAACCAAAGTGAGTTCGTATTGATTAATATTTTTAAAAACAGGTTTCAAGAATAATCTGTGGTAAGTAATTGTTATTTTTGTGTTCTCTGAAGCTAATACAGAGCAATGAGATATCTGAATTAAACATCAGTTGCATGAGCAGTTGCATTGATTGAAGATGGTCGTTCCATTCGCCATGTCTCTAGGATTCTTGATGTCAGCCCTTCTGTCATCCATAGGCTGTGGAGGCGATACGTGGATACAAGAGGAGACCCGGGCAAGGTCGTAAGAAGACGACTACAGACGTACAGGATAGATTTCTTGTCTTATCAGCTTTTCGCAGAAGAAAATCTACAATCAGAGATTTACAAAATCATTTACGTACAGCAACTGGGACGGTAATTTCTGATCAGACTGTAAGAAATAGGCTGAGAAATGTAAGGTTGAGGTCTAGAATCCCCTTTTAATAAAGCCCCTTGTTTAACACGTCAGCACAAAGAAGTCCGGCTGCGATTTGCTCAGAATCATATCAACTGGCTGCTTCGTCAATGGAAGGGTGTTTTATTTCACGGACGAATCAAGATTTCGTCTAACAGGTTCTGATGGTCGTACACGTGTATGGAGACGTCCTGGTGAACGTTTTGATCAAGCCACAATTATTGAATGTGACAGATTTGGAGGTGGTTCGGTTATGGTTTGGGCTGGGATTACTATTGAGTCTCGGACAGAGCTTGTCGTTGTCCCACAGCGCATGAATGCTGATATTTACATTAATGACATTATCCTCCAATATGTTGTACCCTTTGCTTATGGTATGGACCCTAATTTTCTTCTAATGCAAGATAATGCTAGATGTCATACAGCACAGGCTACCAGAGGTGTCCTGCAAGAATGCCAAATTTGGGTGATGGACTGGCCTGCAAGCAGTCCGGGTCTTAATCTGATTGAGCATATGTGGGATAAGTTGAAAAAACTTGTTCGTAAGCGTCTTGCTGTACCTCAGAACTTTGAAGAACTTTCACATGCACTCACCGAGGAATGGGAGAGAATCGCACAAGTTTCTGTAAGGGGACAATCCATATCAAATCGGACAGCAAAAAATCTTGCCATTTATTTTTCTAATTTTATGTATCCCTAAATATAGTGAATACATTTATAAACGTATTAATACAGAAATTTAATTTTTATCATTTATAGGTTCGTAGTTATGATGATCTAAAATTATCATAAATATGATAAACTAAAACGTTTACTAACTAATATTTCTGAAACAGTAAACAGCAAAAATTTGTTTCAAACGTATTTATATAGGTGATATCATGTAGTTTAAGGGTGTTATTTTTATAATTAGGATATTTTTATTTTCGGTGTCAATTTTCTGTTTTATGGCGGTTTACTGCAGTACATATCAAAAAATGAAAACGGAAAAAATACAGGATACTATTCACGTAATACGGGTTAATTTCCAGCAATTACCCTTTTGGAGAGTTGAATAGTTCAGACAATATAAATGTTTTTTATGCTATTTTCGTAAAAAACTCGCGGGTCGAAGGCGCAGCAGATTCATTTCACGACCAAGGTCGCGCGCGTACTTTATTGAAAGAGCTTCATCAGTGACTTTTTCAACTGCCATTAAATCGAATAGATTATTATATGTTCTGCTTAACGGAACAGTACCGTAAATTTATAAAAGTGGCGATATTGTAATTCTTACGCAGTAGATATTTATCAAATTTTATTGCTGAAGAGAGAAGTAAAGAGCTCTGTTACTTACGTTTACTGTGAATTATTAAACAAATTATTTATAACTAACTCACTCACTGGCTCTGTGGAACCTGTAGATTCATTGCAGCGCGGACATGAGCTCTCCATACATCCCATCCCGAGCTAACGTTTTCCAATTATCCCCTGTATAATCTACTTCCCTCAAATAATGTATAATGTTATTCTCCCACCTCATTCTTAGTCTTCCAACTGGGCGTTTTCCCTCCGGTTTTCCTACCAGAAATTTCCAAGCACCTCTTTCATCTTCCATACGTGCCACATTTCCTGCCCATTGCAGCCTACAAGACTTAACTGTTTTTATTATATCTGGCTTCTTATACAGATCATGTAGCTCACTATTATGTAGTTTTCTCCATTCACCTGTCTGTTCATCTCTTTTTGATCCAAAAATTTTCCTAAAAACTTTATTCTCAAATACTCGTAATCTTCTGCCCTTTTTTAAAACAAATTATTTATTTTGTTACAAATTTTTTAATAAAGTTTAAATGTAATATTACATAATAAAAACTCTTTCATCATTAATTGAATAAACTGGTATAAATTTGTATTATGTTATAATTACTAACTTTAGTCTTAAAATAACTTTTTATTCAGTGTATTTTATTGTACCCTGAAAACTTTGACGAAATAGTATTGTTTTAAGATATAACTTCCAAATAAAACCGAATGTTTTTATACTCGTACCACTTCCTATCAAACGATAATAATGCAATGTCAGCAAATCTTCCTTAAACATCTGTTTTATATCAACAATTCTCAAGTTCAGACAGTTGATTTACATCAGTATGTTTAGTGCATCTCGTCATTTTAAGTGTCACAGTCAAATTTAAAATAATATCTTATTGTTTTTAACTCACAAGTTTGCAGATCTACAAAGACTGAATGGTGAGTTAGAACTTAAATATAATTTTAATTATACATATATTAGTATATAATAGTTATTAACAATATTATGTGTTAATGTATAATTTTACAATTTCTTAAATGTTTCTGGAATGAGAGAATAATCGTAGAGGTATACATTTTGTGTTATAAAAGGAGAATAATGGGAAGTTTAGACATTAAATTAAACACTATAACAATAATTTAGCTTATATAAAGCTAATATTATCGTGCATTTTAATATCATCTTAGATATGTCATGAGTAGGGGATGCAAGATCAGTAAGTGATACCAAGCCAATGAAATATATTTATATCTCTTAAATATTACTTGTAACAGCATGAAACTTGTTATAAATTATTATCGATAGCTTAACGTTACTTACAATATTCAACATCAGACATTGGTGTAGGGTACAAGTACAAAATATTACAACACATTACAAAACTACTCTCTAGAAAATATTATTAATAGGCCTACCAGCTTGAATTCGTAGGTGCTTAGTAATTAAAATTAAACTATACATTAGCCAAAATCAGCACAAAATTAACCGCCTACTGAATATATCAATAAAGATTGTTATATTTAATGACGTTTATTATGTAGCAATTTATTTCAAGCACGAGGTTCTCCTACGTACCATAAATTTACGACACGGGACTCACGGATTTCCTTCCTTCTGGAGAAAGCTACATTCAGAATTGTTACGCCTTTAAAATGTCATTGATTCCTATCGAGTTTGAACCTGCGAACCTCGGAATCGGAGGCGTGCAGAGTAACCACTTGTCCACGATGATGATGATGATGATGTAATAATTGTAATAATGATAATAAAAATAATTTAATGATGATAATAACAATAAAAATATTTGTAAGTTCGCAAAGGACTATTACCAAGTAGCTCCGTCATTGTTTGTACGAGCGAGCGATCTCCACTCACGCGAAAGGTATTGCGGGCAGTCTACATATAGGAGATTTTAGGAAAAATAATTATTTTTGGTAGTTTTCTTTCAAGACTCCACTTTAATACTAATTACAAAAAAATAACTGGTGTTCAGGTAATAATGTGGAATTTTTTGTTTTTATAAAATTTTTGGTGAGGAAGGTCAATTGCGTATTAATTGCATTTACGCCCTTCAGAAAAACGTAAATATTAACATACTAATTTTTAAGCGATGGAGCATAAAATCATCTATAATGTGAATATCTTTTCAAGTTGAGGGAATAGCCATACTTCGAGAAATGTATTTTATAAAAGAGACTATTTAAAACAGTACGATAATTTGACAGCTCTATTACTCTTTAATTACACCAAGCGAAGACTTGAAATTCGGTTCAGATATTCAGTATATCATAAAGTTTCACTGTAAAAAAAATTGTAAACTTTTAAAGAAGTGAGTTCAATTTTCACAATTTTTTTTGCCGATTTCGTATGGAATGTCCCTAAGAAGGCTTCTGCGAAGCATGCCTCATAGGTGTAATGCAGTCATTCAGGCTCACGGAGGACATACTAAATACTGAGTGTTGAAATAACCATGGAAACATTGATTCCAAAAATTGTAAATCTCAAATTTCCACTTTGTTTTCTGTTACAAATGACAACTTGTTCGTATTGCTAATACTGTACAAGAAAATATTGTTTGAATGTCTATTCTAATTTTACATAAATCTTCAATTTATAATTACAAAAGATCAAACAAGAAAGGGCACCAAAATTTTACAGAAAACAAATCAATCCCTGCCCTACCATTCTGCAAAAATTATAATTAAAATAAACTTCCAGAAAGAACTGATGGAGCACTTCAAATCACAAAGTAATGAGAAACCATGGGCAGCTATCTCGCAGAATAAAAATTTAATACCTGAACAACCAAGATACGAAGCAGTTGCAACATTCAGACTGTTAACAGGCCATGACTACCTGGCAGCACACCTCCATAAAACTGGAATCATCAGCTCTCCCAATTGTATCCTGTGCCAAGACAATAACACTACCATGAACAAAGATCAACTAGCTAGCTGTGAGGCTCTGAAGATGTCACCTACAAGAACTCTGGCAGGACTCTATTGGGAAGCAAGAAAGCAAATGGAACACTACTACTAGACCAAACATTAAATTGTTTCAATATTTATTCTTGTTAAATTAATGTTTTTATTACCTCACCTCATATCCTTTTTCTTCTATACTGCAGTTTCGGAGCTTATCTCCATCGTCAGTAGCCTCTGGTCGACCAGAGGCTACTGACGATGGAGATAAGCTCCGAAACTGCAGTATAGAAGAAAAAGGATATGAGGTGAGGTAATAAAAACATTAATTTAATTATTGAATTAAGCCTCATAGTGTTCTTTCCCTGTGAAAGTTAAATAAATTTATTCTTGTGTTTTGGTTTAAACATGTGTTCCTCTAATTTTTTTGAGTAGTGTATTAACCCTTTAGGTGCCATGAGCGGATTAGGATCTATTTTAGATAAAAGTGAGAATTCAACTACAGAAATTGAAAGAAGAATAAGTATTGGAAGAAAAATCATTGGTTTGTTGAACTCAGTGCTTTGGAATAGAAATATAATATACAGAACGAAGAAAACTATATTTCAAGTTCTGTTACAAAGCATTTTATTATATGGCTCCAAAACCTGCAAAGTAAGTAGAAAACAAGCCAACAAGCTGTTAGCAGAAGAAATTGATTTTTGGAGGCGATCGACAAGAATTTCAAGAAGGGTTAAGGTCAGAAACAGCACAATAAGGGAAATTATGCAAGTTGAAAAAACATATTAGGAAAAATAGAAGAAAAACGTTTGAAATGGTATGGACACCTCATAATAATTGAAGAAGAGAGAATACCAAAGAAGATCCTTAATTGGAAAGCTAATGGAAGAAGTGGAAGAGGCAGGCCTACAGAATGATGGATGGATGGAGTGAAGAGAAGTATGGAAACTAGAGATTTGAGGGAAGAAGATGCTTTAGACAGGAACCTCTAGTGATAAATCACTTTGGGTTGAAGGAGAAACACTGTATTGTGGAATATTCCTAAATAAAAAAAACATATTCTAACAATCTACAATGGCGTTACAGCCCAACGTTGAGCCTTAGCCCTTCCTTTTGCTAGGAGTTACTAGATTAAGTTAATTTAGTTACGATTATTTCCCTAAAGATGTCATAAATGGTATGCGGTCAACATACCGACCCAATGAGACATTTAGAAGACAACTAAGGTATTTAATTTTAGGAAGTTATATTTTGAGGTTATTTTAATTATATTATTTTTGGTCTGGACATCTTACCTCAATATTAATGTTGATTTGTTCTTGTTTTATCTTCAGCTTTCCCAGACTGGTTTTATTTATGTTGCATTATGTTGCACCACCTGGATGTCGATGTCAGCTCCATCCTGTGGTTGGCCAAAGAACCTCCAAACAAGGTCACCCTCCATCGGAATATCAAAATTCATAACTCTGTTTCTGTTCTTCTGAATATAAATTTTTTCCCAAATAGTCAGCTCGTTTGTATTTTCTAACTGTTTTAATAATTTAGTGTCTGAATTTATATTATGTTTTTCAGACCAAACATGAGCAGCAACTGCAGATTTTTCAATTTCTCCATTTTTAATATTTCTTATGTGTTCTTTGGTTCTAATTTTTAGGTTTCTTTTTGTTTTCCCTATATATATCTTTTCACAACCCATGCATTCAATTTGATATATTCCTGACTTTTTATTTTTATCAGTTTTTTCATTTTTGTTGGTTTTTATTAGTTTATTTAAACTGTAGTTATTTTTTTGGTGCTAATTTAATATTAAACTTCTCAAATATATTTTGAAATTTATTATGTACCCAGGGGTGATATGTGAATTTCCTATATTTTTTCATAGGTGGTTCTTCTTTTTCAAGATTACTTCTGTTTATCATTTTTTGTTTTTTATACTTTTCTATCCTTTTATGTACCATTTTTTCATCAAACCCATTTTCTCTTTTCTCTTTTCTCAAGAACAAATCAACATTAATATTGAGGTAAGATGTCCAGACCAAAAATAATATAACTAAGGTATGATTAGGATGAAGGAGGTTGGTAAATATTGCTTAGAGGCCTCTTTATTCAGGCTTAAGGATCTTTTATGAGCCTGGAAATCTTCAGACTTGGAACCCATGGCTTAAAGTCTCCCCCGGAGGACTTGCTTCTTGGATTTTTCCATCCTTAAAAAATCCATCGGCCCTGCCCAGGATTGAACATGCAACCCATAGGACCAAAGGCAAGGAGCATAACCACTATTCCACCATAGTTGACACATTTCAGAAATCAGAAGCATGTTGTAAATACCTGAAGCCGAGGCAAATGTTCTAGAATCCTCTCAACAGGAGGACAACACGAAGGAAATGTGATTAATAAATCAAGCAATGTAGTTCGTGCTTCTACTATAGTTTTTGAATAATTATCACTTCCTTCTTTACTACACAATTCTTCTAATCTTCTTTTCTCAAGTGGATCACCAGTATACACTGATAAGATCCTCAAAAATATCTGTAACAGAAAATAACATAAAATCAATGTGTACAAAAAATTATTAAAACAGATAAAAAATACAAAAGAACTTACAGTTTGGGCGAAGATCTACATACAATAGAACATAGATAGAATCATGAATTTTGAAATTCCTGTGGAAATGGATTTGATTTGCAAGTTCTTCGGTCAATAAAAAGATGGAGTGGGAATCAACATCCAGAGCTGATAACATAGAATTCTACAGTCTGGACAAACTGATGATGATATGCAAGCATATTGAAACATTGAACTATTATATGAACAGCAGAGGGAGTAATAAGCAGTGTTCCTGGATGACAGGACATCGGTCGTGTAATTACTGAAGATGTAACCACTAAGGTTAAGAAACCGGTCTAATCAGAAGACCGGATATGAGGTGAGATAAAAGAATTTTATTTTAAATTTTATGTTTCAAACTTTTTAGACACAATATAGTACCAGACTGCGTTGCTTACTCCTACCTATTGCGAATTTGACGATGTAATGGTAATTCAAGTCCATAATTCTGTACATTATTAAACCTGTATTGTGACCCTAAATTTGAGTTAAGAATATGTTTCAAATTATATTTGAAAAGAAAAATATACGCCTAGACTGGGGTTTGAACCCAGGACCTTTGACTCTCTATGTCAATGCTCTTCCATCTGAGCTAACTAGGCCTCCAATCTAAACGCGTATTTTTCTCTTATACATAGTTAATTCCCTAATCCCAAATGCTACGAGCCGTTGCTACGATTTTTGCAAATGGCGGCTTCTTTTCTTTATTAAGAAGACTTTTTATTGGGAATTTAAACATTACTTATAAAGCCGGTAGTGCTTCTTTCAATGTTAATATTATTCGTTTTCAAACATCTTAATGATGGACAAATTATATTTGATGTTTAAAAATGAATAATATTAACATTGAAAGAAGCACTACTGGCTTTATAAGTAATGTTTAAATTTCCAATAAAAAGTCTTCTTAATAAAGAAGCACCATTTGCAAAAAATCGTAGCAACAGCTCGTAGTATTTGAGGTTAGGGAATTGACTATGTATAAGAGAAAAATACGCTTTTAGATTGGAGGCCTAGGTAGCTCAGATGGAAGAGCATTGACATAGAGAGTCAAAGGTCCTGGGTTCAAACCCCAGTCTAGGCGTATATTTTTCTTTTCAATTATAATTTGTCCATCATTAAGATGTTTAAAAACGAATAATATTAACATTAAAAATATGTTTCAAATTTCATGCATGAAAAATATTCTTTGACATATCAAAAAATTTGAGTAATAAAACTTTGAGATAATACGAGGGCGGATCGGAAAGTAATGCACAATAATTTTTTTCTGCCTTGGTATTGCAGCTAGAATGTTGAAATTTCACAGAGATATAGTTTGAAGTTTTCACTACAGATGGTATTTTTTTCTCAGGTGCACCTCTTGCGAGAGAAGCTTGAACTATGCAACAAAGATGGCGCGCATGCTACAGTCGTCCACCTGTGAGGAACAGAGAAGTGTTGTTCGATTTTTGTGGGCCAAAGGGCATAAACCCAGTGAAATTCACAGGGACATGCGTGGCATGTATGGGGATGATTGTATGGACCGTAGCAATGTCTTCCGTAAAGATAGTGCTCGCTGGGTCCCTAAGAACCTGACAGACGACCACAAGGGCCAGCGAATGATGGCAAGCTTGGACCACTTAACGCAGTACACCGGACAAGGACATGACTTTCTGGAAGGAATCGCCACAGGTGATGAGTCGTGGGCGTACCACTACACGCCCGAAACAAAGCAGGCATCAGCAGTGCGCAGATGGCTACACTCCAACCAAACGGACTTCTACGAACAGGGCATATTGAAACTGGTAACACGATGGGAAAAATGTGTTGAGAAAGTTGGTGACTATGTCGAAAAGTAGGTAAAAGATGTAAGTTCATTTGTAATTTTTTTCCTTTTTTTTACTATTAAACTTTTTAAAAAAAAATTATTGTGCGTTACTTTCCGATCCGATCCGTCCCTCACAGGTGGACGACTGTAGCATGCGTGCCATCTTTGTTGCATAGTTCAAGCTTCTCTCGCAAGAGGTGCACCTGAGAAAAAAATACCATCTGTAGTGAAAACTTCAAACTATATCTCTGTGAAATTTCAACATTCTAGCTGCAATACCAAGGCAGAAAAAAATTATTGTGTGTTTTACTTTCCAATCTGCCCTCGTACATGAAAAAATACAGTAAAAGCTCCTTATTCACGAGGGATATGTTCTGCAAATACGGAATGGTAATTTGTATGGGTAGGCCTATATACAGGATACGTTTCAAGGTTACAAAATAAAATAAAAACTATCAAAATAAAATCAATTAACGAGAGATTTTGAACAATTTCTATTAATTATTACTGTCAGGCTTAGGCAAGGGCTTAAAGAACTTAGTATTTTTTTTTCCGTTTTGCAGCTTTTAGCAAGGTCTTTCAATTCAGATTGATATTCAGCTGTGAATTCCTTATTTTGTCTTTGGATTTCTTGATGAATCGTACCGTTGATTCATTAACATTGATACAGCGTTACATGGATGCAAACGACTCGCCAAAGCATAAATTGTCAAGCATTACTGTTTTTACTTTAAGCGGCAACACTACTTTTTTCTGCTTCAGAAATAATTTTCTTTCCTTTTACTCGACATTATAAATTGGCAACAAAGCAGAAGAGACACGTATTATTCAATAAAAGTTATTACAATGAATGACAAGTTGAGACACTAAAACACCGATCGTGGCGAGGGCGGCATTTATAACAGACAACTCATACCGGTGGCTTTAACAATGAACTTTAGGCTTAATGACAAAATGTACTGAAAGTGCATTTTTCCTCTACAGTGAGATTCTTGAACAGCGCCAATTTCCTTCTTCTTTGTGCTTTCTCCTTTTTTTTTTTTTTAACTAAAATTGATTTTAATGTTTAAATTATAAATCTGGTTAATTAAACAGAAATGACCTTTGGCCATTATATACATTTAAAGAAAAATATGAATACATAAATGATACAAACAATATAAATCAATTATCTTGGTCATCAAATAAATTTACAAAACAAAATAATTAGAATAACAATAATTACTCTCACATGCACCCAAACATACTTTTAGTCCAGCCGAGGGTTAGGGTCCACACCCCTGATGCCCTACCCTGGCTTACAGGACCAAAAACAAAACAACACGGCTCCACTCGAGCTAACCGAAATGATCCAGACAATATCCAAGATGGTGATGACACTGTTTGTAACTTGTATCACGTATTTGAGTATTCCCGAGGAAGAGGGGAAGTTGCACAACTATACACAGCGCAGAGGAAGGGGTGGGGAGGTAAGTAGGAGAAAGCACAAAGAAGAAGGAAATTGGCACTGTTCAAAAATCTCACTGTAGAGGAAAGATACACTAACATAGATGTTACGTACCAAAAATGCACTTTTGGTACAATAAGATTTGTTCTACTTTGGCACTAATTTGTCCATTTGGTTTGAATCACTCTTTCAAAAAGTCGCCTTGGCATGTGACTGCAGTAAAAAAAATTGCCGATGCGTACACTTTGAATCCGGTGGTGGTACTAGTACCACATAATTTAAATGACACTAAAGCCAGAGAAAATTAAATCCCTTGACATGCCTGTGCCAGCAGATTTACAGGGGTGTTTTTCTGAAGCAGAAAACACCCCTGTAAATCCACCTGTACAGGCATGCCGAGGGAATTAATTTTCTCGGCTTCAGTGTCATTTAAATGACGTGATACTAGTACCACTGCAGGACTCAAAGTGTTAATAAAGGATACTAATCCTTCTAATACCAACTGGATCCGTGAATAAGGAGCTTTTACTGTATATACAGTACCACCAAGAAATTAAAATTACTTTGAGATATAGAATAATTTGAGTTATCATAATTTGACATAAGGAAGTTTGATTGTATACGTAAAACTCCTCCCTTATTGACTGAAACTTTTCTACATGTTCCTCTCAAGTGTAAGAAATTTTTTCATATATAAAAGGATGCTAATATTTACCTTTTTAGGGGGAGCTCTTATGTCAACACATTGTTTAAAAATATGTCTAAGAGTTGTCTTTGTAGGTATATACAAAGGTACACATGCCTTCTTTTTCAATGTCCCTGCTTTAACACTTATACTGACCACTGTGTCAGCTTTGTCGAGACATTTTAAGCATTTCAAAATTTCTTCAACTTCTCTGTCAGGATTGTTTGGGATCACCCCAATCGTATCACCTGGTTGAAATTTCACATCATTTGCCTGTAAAAAAAATTTGTTACAAAATTTTGCTCATTCACTTCAACTTACAAAAAAAATCTCTAAAAAACTAACTTCTCAAAAACTTCTTCAAAATACAGTAAAACTTACTTATTTAAGGAATTCTCACTATGAGGTATATTCATTAAGGTAGAATATTTTTATCAATCACTCACCTCATATTGTTCTTCTTATTTGATTATAAACTAGTTTCAGAACATAGTTTCTGTCCCATCCTCAGTATCGTCACGACCGTTGCTCTGTCGTCTTGAAGAGCTCTTCAAGACGACAGAGCAACGGTCGTGACGATACTGAGGATGGGACAAAAACTATGTTCTGAAACTAGTTTATAATCAAATAAGAAGAACAATATGAGGTGAGTGATAAAAATATTCTACCTTAACAGTAAAACTTGTTCAAAGCTGAATTGCATGGAACCAATTTTTTTTTCCATATTAGACAATACTCTACATTATTAAAAAAAAAATTAACCAATCTTAGATTATAGAGCACCGTATATATCTTTTTATGTACCTTTGATTAATTGTAGTTCCACTGCCATTGGAAAGTGAAGTATAGTATGTATGAGCGACTTTGACGGTATCGTGCAAAAAAAAAAAAGTCCCGTTTCGTCTGCGTTAAAAATCTCTCTTAGATGTGTATCCTGAAATTAAAGTATTCAGTTTTGGTTTCCACTCACTAACTATATTTTCATGCACATCCTTTGATTCCCCGCAAATTTCATTCCACACTACATTGAGTAAACTTTTAAAACTGTCCACAACCAACCTGAAGATGCCTTGAAATTGTTATTCCCTAGGGATATAGCAACAGCTAGAGCTTGACTTTGGAACATCGGTCCAGAAATTTGGAGATTTTTTTTATCATGAACTTGTAAAACACTACCACACCTCATTGACTTTTTTTGACCATTTCCTTGCATCCATTCATTCATTATTTTTTCTTTGTGTTTTAAAATCTCATAAACT
Organism: Diploptera punctata; assembly: GCA_030220185.1. Taxonomy (NCBI): domain Eukaryota; kingdom Metazoa; phylum Arthropoda; class Insecta; order Blattodea; family Blaberidae; genus Diploptera; species Diploptera punctata. The sequence goes on from JASPKZ010000001.1 coordinate 1,553,233, forward strand.
TGGGTTTTTCCACATTTAAATTTAGTCATTATTTCGTGTACTGAGAGTTTGTTTTTCTTTATCTTCAATCACTTTCACTTTTCCGTTTAATGACAATGATACATACAATTTGACCATCTTTATTCTGTAAATTCAGAACGCTACCTGTGAAAGATACATACACAATCGGTCTCAGATCTTAAACTAATTTAAGATTTTATAGTGCAGTGGTTATTTGTAAGACAGATGTCACACGCCAAATATTTGTTAAAGGAACCTGTATTTTGCAAAATGCATGTGCAATGATGCTGAAAGAAAATTCCAGATACAAGTAGAAACTCTACTTCTCCCTGCGGCAGGAATCATCATTTATATTTAATTCACCTAACGGGAATTCAATGAAGTGGAAACTAATTTATTTCTCTCTCTATCTTTCCGCCTTATAAACATTTTTTTTCATCAGTTGAGTAGAAATATCCTTCCGTTTCTGCATTGGAGAGATTCCGTTTTATACAAAATAAATACACCTAAAATTGCTATTATTTTGCTGGGACCAATAAATCTGTTCACATTGGACAGATTTCTGCATTATTCAAGTTCCGGATTAAACAAGTTTTACTGTAACTAAAACATTTTGTCTGTTCATTCTTACCTCTTAGAGTTATTTTTGACAAACATATGTTTCAGAGCTTCTTAGCCCCATCATCAGCGATTACAGATGATGGGGCTAAGAAGCTCTGAAACATATGTTCAACAAAAACAACTCTAAGAGGTAAGAATGAACAGACAAAATGTTTTAATTATTAAACAAACCTCTTAATATTAAATTAAAAGATTCTTACCTCTCCTCACATTATTCTGTTAAGTAGATCGCGATTTCAGGCCTATAGCAGGCCCATCTTCAGTACACTGTTGTTGACCGGTGTTATGTCGCTCGGAAGAACCACTTCTTCTTCCCTCTGTTGGTGGACCGATGAACCTCTTGATAAGGTCAAAATTTGCGGGAACTTCGAAGTTCATAAGTTTTCCTTTGTTTTTCTGAATGTGGATCTTTTTCCCAAACTGTAAGTTCCTTAGGTGTCTCTATTTGTTTAATTAGACTAGCTTTTGATTCAATTCGATGTTTTTCGTACCAAGCATGAGCAGCTACTGCTGACTTTCCCAATTCTCCATTTTTGACATTTTGACATTTTGACATTTGAAAACAAGGGTGAAGGAACATCTTAGAAATGTCAAAAATGGAGAATTGGAAAAGTCAGCAGTAGCTGCTCATGCTTGGTACGAAAAACATCGAATTGAATCAAAAGCTAGTCTAATTAAACAAATAGAGACACCTAAGGAACTTACAGTTTGGGAAAAGATCCACATTCAGAAAAACAAAGGAAAACTTATGAACTTCGAAGTTCCCGCAAATTTTGACCTTATCAAGAGGTTCATCGGTCCACCAACAGAGGGAAGAAGAAGTGGTTCTTCCGAGCGACATAACACCGGTCAACAACAGTGTACTGAAGATGGGCCTGCTATAGGCCTGAAATCGCGATCTACTTAACAGAATAATGTGAGGAGAGGTAAGAATCTTTTAATTTAATATTGAATTGAACATGTTCATCGAATGGAAGATCTCAGAATACCCAAACTAATGTTAAGATATCAACCTGCAGGAAGAAGAAGACCAGGACGTCCACTCAAAAGACTTCTGGATGGTGTTTCTCTTGAGGCCGAAACAGGTCAACAAATGGCCTAAATTCGTGAATGTACTATGATGATGATGATGATGATGAATTGAACCTCACAGTGATAATTCCTATATAAAAAAAAAAAGGTTAAACCTCTTAATGTTACTTTGTATTGTATTTTAAAATAAGTTTTACTATATTAAAGTCATTGCTACCTTCATATTATATTTGATACCAATATATGAAAAAAGTAGAATGAGAGAAGATTGATATGGCATTCCGTTGCGCAAACCGTGCACTGATGTGAAAGGCTGTGACACTATGTATGTGAGTCGGTGTACTAAATGCTGTTCTACTTAAATGCACAGGTTAGTAGTAGTAATAGTACTCGTATTTGTAGATATTAATTGAAGGCACCCTTAACATAAACTCCGCGATTCTAAACTGAATATAAAATTGTCTCTCTTTTAGGGGCTCTAAATTTCCTTACAGACACTGTCGAAATTCAAGTTAGAATTTTCCAAATACCAGACGAGACTTTAACTTTGACACTTTACGAACGGATTACTATTAAATGTGTTTTATTAAAAAACGATGTGAAAATAGGCTATATTTTCATTATAGGGGATAAAGGCAGAATGAGGAAATCTTCCTGTTGATAATCTTGCCTCTTCCTGTCGACTATTTAACTCATGCCCCAAATGAGAGTCAATGACCAATCACATTTCCATGATTTTTTATTTACAACCAATCACAGTCGTGTTTCACCTAGAATTTACCAACTAAAGTTGGTAAGAAAGCACCTATAGGTCATAGCATTATTTTGCAGTGACTGACTCTCTAAGAAATACGGCTACCAGATTGTATATATAGTGCATGAATGTCAACATACATCGCATGTGGGAGTTAATATAAAAACATTGATTATACCACCAAAAAAAGAAACCGCTGTTTGCACTTTCTTAAATGTATTTTTTTCCCAGGTAATAGCATTCCAGAAAAATATAATTGTCATATTTACATCATAGGACATCAGAAATGAATTATTAATATAAAGTTTGATGTGTTTCATTTTTTCTCCACTAGAGTGCATTCTTACAATATTGCATTCCTTTTGGTAATAAATAATATGATCTGGTTGCAGTGATGAACAAAAGAAGCAAATGAAGCATACCAATCATTTCTCATTTGTTTTCAAACATTGCTGTTTACATACATTAAACGCACAAATATTTTAAAATAACTATATTTAAATAATGATTTGTGAGTAAACAGCTTAATTTTATTCATTAAATAGTCCTAACAAATGCCACTCTTGATTTCCAAATTCTCTAGATAAATTAGAAATCACTCGTGGCATTACTTATGATAATCTTGCATCTTCCTGGGTTCAACTTGAACTTAAATCTTTCCGAATGAGCTAAATGTCAGTTATTGGACGTTCTGAAAATGAAATCCTTACTTACAAGTATTGATTGTATGGTGTAGATGTAAATGAGGACACAATGGATGGCATCTCATGCTGCATTGCGTTGTGCAAACCTGTGCACTGCTGTGAAACACTTTGTGTACACTTATAAGGTTTAAGTTTTAATAATTTAGTTGCTCTATATGCAGAAAACTCTGAAATTGCCATCCGTTGTGCTAATTTTGGTATGGATTTTATTGGTGTATGTTCAAAATTTGTGCCTATTTCATCTAACTTTTCCTCTGTTAAAACTGTATGTTTACGCTTTCATTTTTTGTTTAACACAGAACCAGTGGTTTCGAATTTCTTCACAATCTCGTGAATTGTAAATCTGGAAGGAGGTACTTCACCAAGGAGGTTTAGAATATACTCTGTGCAAACACGACTTGGTGATCCACAATGAAAATAACTTTTACACATAAAAATGTATTGCTCTAGTTTCAAACGCCTGTTCATATTGCTGGACGATATAGTACTGCCGAGTGCCGCTGCTAGCAGATGCACGCTCTCAAAGGCAGTCGGTAGTGGGGGAATCTAGTATGAGCTCGGGAGAGGAGAAATGCCATGTTCCCATTAGGTTATAAATTCTTCATCTATATTATATAGGAGCTGTTTTTCCTTTGTGTATATATTCTTTTATTAGTTTTAATTTTAATTATCTTTAACTTTATTGTGTTTTTAAATCTTACTTTTATTATTATATTTATTTTATTTTTATTATTAATAAATTATGGCATTTCATGGGATGGACCCCATACAAAGTAAAATCTGTCTCCAGAATAAAATTTTAGAGAGATCTAATCAATTTAAATATCTTGGATATTATCTCTCTCTCTGGGATGAAAAGAATATCCCTGAAAAAATTACTGTTATAATAAAAGTTTGGGAACTATTAATCAAGTTATGAAACCATCCCTTGTACAAAAAAACACCAGATTACGTTTATATAACACTTTGGCTAGATCAGTGTTGACATATGGTAGTGAAGCATGGACACTAAAAAGACAACATGAAAGCAGAATAACGGCTTGTGAAATGAGATTCATGCGCAGAACAGCGGGTTACACCAGATGGGATTGGAAAAGGAACACCGATATCTTACAAGAATTGATGACTACGCCAATTTTGGAATATATTAAACAGTACGAACTAAATTGGAAACACCATCTTGAAAGAATGAGTTCAAATTGGATCCCCAAAGTTGTTTATAATTATATACCAAGAGGACGAAGATCTCTGGGCCGTCCTATGAAATGCTGGAGGGAAAATTTTCTATAGGATTGTAACAGGCCTTGGCCTAATACTGGGAAGGAAGGAAGAAGAAGAATATTATTATTCAGTTTAGCCAAATAATAGTTTCATATCTGATATACAGTGATTATTTTATTTGAATGTAACATGTTTGTCCTAGAGAGTGGATGAGAAGGTCATATGGTCTTAACTCCACCAGGCTATAAATTAATAAATGTACTGAAAGAACTTTGTTATAGCTGGGAGTCAAATCCGGTATCTCTGGGATGCCTGCCAGATATGTAGCACCACAGAGACAAGACAGTCACAACAGATATATAATAGTATTTCATTTTTAATAATTTCAAACCTAACAAATTCTGAAACTGATACTGTACACCCAAACAGCAAATGCAGAAATCACCACTGCTTGCATTCTTCATTTCTATCAAGATACCTACATGAATATGAAGAACTATGGTACACAACTGAACAAAATAGCAAAGAATAAAACATGAAATAACAGATGAACAGATATTTGTCATCAATCCATTTTGACATTTTATTGGTTTTTATACAAGGAGATGAAACCATATTTCTAAGTTGTTATTAATTATTTTAACTCATGCATTAGAGATACAATTCTATATGGCTAAAATAAAAACAATAATGCAAGCACATTAGTTAATAAAAAATAAACTCCAAGCACGTCAGGCCTAGAAGGCCCTTGGTCTACCAGCCAGCTGCTGGCCTCATATCCACATATGTTAATCACAGAGGTAGACGATCATCTAGCCAGTGTAGGGGTGACATGTGATCAGCATGTCGGGTCCCCCAGCCGTTATAGCTGGTTTTCTCAACCTAGAGCCGCTACTTATTGTAGCTACCCAAATGCCTCACGATGCTGGGTGGGCACCGGTCCCACACTGGCCGAAATTCCATGAGAAAATTTCTTCCCCCATGAGGACTCAAACCAGCACAAGTCCCTTGGCTCTGTGCCAAGGCTTCTTGTCTTAACCACTAGACTATGGCGCGAGATGCACATTAGTTAATATAACTAAAAAAATTTAAAAAATTGTAAAATGGTTTTCATCTCTAAAACAACATAAAACACAATCTTCTTTCATATTACATTCTTCTCAGTGATTTTATAGTGTACTAGCTAATACGTGGCGTGCGCTGCAATGCCTAAATAATTGAAATATTAAAGGTTAATTAATGATACTGAATACACTCTGACGGACCAAACATGTTGGTTGCTACAGTTAATGTTTAATTTTGAATTTAAGATAAACCCTCACTTCTAATTGTGTCATTTCTGGAAAATATCTACCTCAATTTATTATTACTAAGGGTCGAATGTTTGAACGCATTAGACAGTAAAAGGCGTTCTCTGCTGAGAAAGTTTTATCCAAATACATTTTGCTTACTCAGAAATCTATTCATGCAATAATAATTGTAAGCTACCTGACGAGGTACCTTAAGATCATAGCTCAAGAAACTTATCGTGAAAATCCTGAAGGGAACCGATGTAGTTTGAAACCTTTGCAGCCTTATCCAAGATGTCGGACCTTGAAGACTTCGATCATGTTTTCGGTATATGCGGAGAAGAGGAATTTGATAGAGTCTACCAAAGAATTCAACTGGAAGAACAGGAGAATCGGCGTAATATTGCGCGACGCAGACGTCGTTGTATACAGTATTATTTGCAGGACGCAAGCGTAAATGCGTTCCTCTATAGCAGACAAAAATAACGGAAGTGGTTTTATCGCTGAGAATTCTGGGTAATTCGTTGCCAATATTACGAAAACATCAAATTTCATGTATGACTGTTAAGTCGGCCATTAATTCGATCTCAGCAATTGCTCACGGTGAATCAGCTCACCAGTGATTGGAAGTAATTTGAGTAGAGACTAATGTATTTGCATACGACCCTTAGTTTTGTTATGAAACATTGAAATTTGCGACTGCTAGAGTAGTTTTAAAAATTTTCCTTTCATGTGAACTCCTACACCTAATTGTTTTAGAACTTAATAGATACTGATAGCGGCTAAATTCCACCGTACCTGAAAACCTGCATATACAAATTTTAATGAAAATTGATTAAGTGATATTTAATTTTAGGAAGTTATATTTTGAGGTTATTTTAATTATATTATTTTTGGTCTGGACATCTTACCTCAATATTAATGTTGAAATCAACATTAATATTGAGGTAAGATGTCCAGACCAAAAATAATATAATTGATTAAGTGGTTTACAAGTCTATAAAGGATACACATTTCTTTATATATATATATATATATTTTATTTATTTACCAATTATTCTAATTAATACCTGGAATTTTAGGCATATATCAACTACTTTCTTGACATCATCTCCTTGTGTCAGCTGTCGTGCACTGATGACAGATGCCCAGAATGGAGACCCAACAGCAAATGGATAAGAAGAGCCATTCTGACAACTTAGTTCTTTGACTTCCTGCAATAACAATAAATTGTTCTCCTTTACTGTACAAACTCTTCAATATTATTAAGTTGCATTGCAAAATGTTGGATGAATTCTATGATATGGGCTAACATTTCATTAATAGAAGACATATTCAAACATTAGGACTGATATAAGACAGTTTTTTTTCAACATCTCAGAGATGAGTTTTACATTTCAAAACTTAATATCACATTGTGAAATATTTTTTTTTTTTAGAATTCATACTTAAATGTAATACAGTGAAATCTGAACAAATTCAATATTGAATAAGCTGGAATCTTATTCTTTTTGGAAATTTTTATTGGTCATAGAAAAAAGAATGTTTTGTGTGTCTTTTCCCTTAATAAAACAGAAACTGCCCAGTGTGGAAATGGAAAGGTTCTGTCATTTTTCAAAATGGAAATATTGTAATCTACATTCTGTAAGGAGTCCATAACGCTGGCTCAGATGATAGCATGGATGCTTCCTGACTAGTGGGCTCAGATTCGATATCCAGTGCGGTTGAAAATTTTCAACTATCAAATTATCTGGGAAAAACTGCACTTAAACTAGCGTGAAATATTTTCAAAGTCTTATAGAACAACTGTGCGCATGCGCCAGAATTTACAAAGCCAGCGATAACCCACAATCGAACCACATATCGATTATCATCCTCGATTACTATCCGTCGCTATGAAATTTAAATGAGCAATATTTGCAATAAATCCCCAAATCTATGTTAAAAAATATACTAATAATATTAAAATTACCAAACGTTTATTAAAAATGGGTGTACACTTACTTATCACTCTCTAACGCTGATCCAACCAGCGATAACCCAAAACAGCGATAGAAAAATTATAGACTAAGTAATATACTCTGCAGAGAAAATAGAAGTTAGCATCACAATATTGTCTAACAGTATCATAATATTGTGATTTCCATTAAGCAGTGACAAATTTTTCTAAGTCCGAGGCGACACCATGCGCATGCACCAACAGGGTTTTATTTTCAAATTATTTCCCACCATTTACAACAAATTTTACATTTTTTCTAACAATTATTTGAACATATTTTTCTATGATATTTAAATATATACGTAACATGAAGATGTGGCAGCCATTTTGATTTTACAGAATATTCTATACAATAACAGTGCAACCAACATGGGTTATGTACTTCAGAATTTGAGAACTTACTATTTATTTTTGGGCGTTGCATTCTTTCACAGGTTAGAGTGCTTAAATTGCATTAGGTTAGCTTTTAGGTTGGTCTTTCACTGGTTAGAGTACTTAAATTGTGTTAGGTTAGCTTTTAGGTTTGTTAAATAGCAGGTATTCTATAGAGTAAACCGCTTTCCGTTTGTTGGCGCATGCGTGTGGTGTCTGCCTGGGACTTAGAAAAAATTCTCACTGCGCTTAATGGAAAGATTATCCTCATATTTAAATAAATACTTCAAAATTGTCTAATAATGTTATAAAAATTGTTTGAAAAAGTTTAAAATATTAAATAATGTTAGTAAATACAGAAGAAGAGCTATAGTTTACAACAATATATCTGAAAAATCAAGCGCTAGTAGAAGTGCAGTTGAGCCAATTACCTGAATTAATTTTATTGCAAAATTGTTGAGAGAAATGATGGTGTAAAATTTTTAATCGCTAAGATTGTGCACCGAATTCCTGTATTAAATTGCAAATCTTTCCACAGTTCATATGTTGAGATGGCATGTGGCATTGTTGATAGTGATTCGCCTGTTGGATGGGGGACATTAAGCCTGGCACAGAACAAAAGAATCGTGATGAGACAGAATGTTCCAGATTTAGTTCAATTTAGTAGTGAACTATGACAACATCGATTGATTCAAAAATACATTACTTGTTTACTTACAAGGCATAGGCCTAGTCAGAGTATATTTAACGATGCCTTAACAACTCAGGCATTAGCATCGCAATTAAAATCTGGCCATCTGCTCTGATGGTCTTATTTCAGGCTTGACATTTTTTATGGTACGTACTGTAAATCTAAGACACGGGAGTTAACATAGGTTAAACATATACTTTATAGGCCTACTATTCTTCACGAAATTTCACTTACCAAACTGGAATCATTGAGATAACTGAGTTCCAGGAAGTCTGGTGCCACAGCTGGCAAAGACAATTTTTCTTCCAGCATTGTTCTGTAATAATATATATTTAACATTCACTATTTTCAAGTAATTTTAACAAGTCCGTTTGTTTATGGAAAGCACGTGGAAAAGTTCATCCTTCACTCAGGAGTACATAACCTCAATATGTAACACTTCTTGCGTCAATACATTACTTAAAATATGTCAACCAGAAATATAATGTAAAATGAGTTTACTTCAGTATCTTTAATAAATTATGTATGTTATTAAACTTAGGGATAATGTAAATATATTATCCTTGACACAATTAAACCCAACTTCCTTAAGGTATTAAATTATCGATTATTATGGTGATCGACTACGTGACTCATATGAGCTCTATGCATATGAGCAATATATGAATCGATCATAATTGTTTTGTTCACCAGCCTCGAGGGCTGAATCGATACACTGATCCAATAACGGAGAGATCTCCGCATAATCTTCGCCAACAGATCTATTTGGTTCAAGCGATCCCATGTTCAAATCCCGGAGTCGGTAAACATAACTCAGGTTTTCACCTGGTATTTCTCAAACGTCAAGGCAAATGTTGGGTTGGAAATTAACAACACGCATAAATTCATTATATTAAACATTCCATTGTGTCAATAAATAATAAATAAATCCGTAAAGAACAGAAAGCGACTGATGTCAGAAGCGTCGCAGAATATTTATTCACTTATAACCGGAGTGAGGTAACTCGAGCGACAGACTTTAGATTCGTATTCGGATGCCACAGTTTCAAACCCCTTGTATCGACCAACCTGACAGGTTTTCTCCAAGGTGAATGTTGAGTTGGAATGTACATTGTTAGGCCATATTTCATCATATTAACCATTTTCATAGTTCGTATCGTAAAAAATAAATAATCTAAATAATATATATATATATGTATATATATAATATATATAGGCCTATATATATTATATATAGTCTTATATGACCTTAGAAGTTAGGATCGTTTATAAATTTAAAAAAATCGTCAAACTCCGCCAAGACCTTACTCAAACTTAGTTTCAATTAAAACAATATGGAGGGTGGAGGACTGTTAGTGACCTAATTCGCTGGTGCATCGAATATTCGTGTATAAACATTATTTTAAGTACGAGTCTGCTCGACGGGTACGTGATGAATTTATTCAGACATTTCCTGCTGAAGTGCCACTTTCAAGAACTCCTCGCGTCATCAGAATGTGGATTCCAGGTTTAATGCCTGGACGACACTTTCAACATACATTATAGGCCTAACTAGCTAATACCCGACGTGTGTTGTTACTCTAAATAAATGAAATATTAAAGATTAATTAAATCGTGTGGTATACTCTGAGATGAACCAAACCTGGCGGTTGCTAGTCAGTTTTAAATTTTAGATTTCAGGCAAACCTCCACTTCTAATTGTCAGATTTCTCTCATTTTTTGATAATACCCACCTTGATTTATTTTAATAGGATATACTGAGTTTCGTGGTGAAATATCGAAAATTGTGACCGCTAGAGCAATTTTTAAATTTTCACGTCAGGTGAACTCCTACACCTAATGGCTTTTGAGAGTACAATTGTAAATATAAAACATCCAGGGACCCATTCAAACGCACACAAAAAATTCCATCAAAATCGGTCTAGTCGTTTAGGCAGTTTTTAATTTTGGGTTTCAAGTATATCTCCACTTATAATTGTCGGATTTCACTCATTTTTGGATCATACTTACCTCGGTTTATTTTAATAGGATGTTCTAAATTTAGTTATGAAAAATCGAAAAATGTGACCGCTAGTGCGATTTTTCAATTTTCACTTCAGGTGAACTGCTACACGTGACGGCTTCAGAGGGTCGAATTGTGAATCTAAACCATCGGAGGACCCAATCAGACACACATACAAAACATCGTCAAAATCGTTCCAGTCGTTTAGGGGGAGTTAAGTGACAATTACGCGTATAGAAGAATTATATATATAAGGATTGAATGTAATCCTTTTTGTACAGTTAAAGCAAGGAAACTGCGCGCGCGTCGAGTTCGGCTAATGCGGGCTTCGTAGCGGAGAGTGCGAACGCCTTCGCGCGGATACAACGTATAATGCAAACCCTGTATTTAATTCTAGCCACAGACTTATCACCGGAATATGTTAGGCTTATATATATACTCGTATATATGTTATAATTAAATGTTTAACATTGAGCAATGCAAGCTTAATATGGAATGATAAGAAAAATTTATTAAGCTTGCATTGCTCAATGTTAAACATTTAATTATAACATCTATAAAGCGTCACTGCTATAAGGTAAAAATATTCTCTTTCATTTGCTTACTTGTTATAGTCAGCTACTAGATGGCGGTGAAGACCGAGTTCTCGCGACATCTAGTAATAATGGAGAGTATAATATATATATAAGAAAAATAAGTGTTTGAATTGGATTCGCCTGGTAGTGTAATGGATATCACGCTGAGGTACAGACTCAGAGATCCGGGTTCAAATCCCGTCCAGGCATTTATTTTTCTTATCATTCCATATTAAGCTTGCATTGCTCAATGTTAAACATTTAATTATAACATCTGTAAAGCGTCACTGCTATAAGGTAAAAATATTCTCTTTAATTTGCTTACTTGTTATAGTCAGCTACTAGATGGCGGTGAAGACCGAGTTCTCGCGACATCTAGTAATAATGGAGAGTATAATACATATATAAGAAAAATAAGTGTTTGAATTGGATTCGCCTGGTAGTGTAATGGATATCACGCTGAGGTACAGACTCAGAGATCCGGGTTCGAATCCCGTCCAGGCATTTATTTTTCTTATCATTCCATATATATATATATATATATGATCCGAAGTATATGGTAATAGGAGATAGATCTGATTTTAGAGTGCAAAAATAAAAGTATATGACGCATATATATATATATATATATATATATATATATATATATATGGGGACAAAAATTAGAGTAGATGGAAGTCATGGTGCTTAAATAAATGAGAAAATAAATAAGGAAAAATCTGGGCTGAACTGCACTTCTAATTACGCTTGATTTTTAAGTTTGTTGTTGTAAATTATAGCTCTTCTTCTATATTTACCAACATTTTTTAACTTTTCCAAACAATTTTTATAAAATTATTAGACAATTTTCAAGTAATTATTTAGATACGCAAATCACAATATTATGACACTGTTAGATAAAATTGCGATGCTAATTGCTATTTTCTCCACTGTGTATATTACTTAGTCTATGATTTTTATATCGCTGGTTGGTATGGCGTTAGGAAGTGATAAGTAAGTGTACACCCATTTTTAATAAACGTTTGGTAATTTTAATATTATTAATATATTTCTTTAACATAGATTTGGGGATTTATTGAAAGATTGGTTATTTAAATTTCATAGCGACTTGTTGCCATCTTAGCATAAGCTGTTTGAACTTTAGTACGATATCGATAATAATCGATATGTGGTTCGATGGTGGCTTATCGCTGGCTCTATAAACTCTGGCGCATGCGCACTGTTGTTCTATAGGACTTTGAAAATATATCAGATAAGTTTAAGTACACTTTTTACAAAATCTCTAATATATAAAAATTAAATACTGTTTTATGAGATCAAAATATAAGTTCTAAAACAAAAATAAACTTTTTAATACAATAATAAAGAAGACAATGGCATACGATGCACAAACATGGACATTAAAATCTAGAACAGTAAGTAAATTAAATTATGCAGAAATTCATTTTTGGAAGCGTTCAGCTGCAATTTATAGAAGAGATAAAATAATAAACAATCTAATTAATGAAAAGACGAATGTTTAAACTTCAATTGTGGATTTGATAAAAATATGGAAATATCAATTAACAAAACTAAAATTATGGCATTTCATGGGAAGGACCGCATACAAAGTAAAATCTGTCTCCAGAATAAAATTTTAGAGAGATCTAATCAATTTAAATATCTTGGATATTATCTCTCTATCTGGGATGAAAAGGATATCCCTGAAAAAGTTACTAGTTATAATAAAAGTTTAGGAATTATTAATCAAGTTATGAAACCATCCCTTGTACAAAAAAACACCAGATTACGTTTATATAACACTTTGGCTAGACCAGTGTTGACCTATGGTAGTGAAGCATGGACACTAAAAAAACAACACGAAAGCAGAATAACGGCTTGTGAAATGAGATTCATGCGCAGAACAGCGGGTTACACCCAGATGGGATCGGAAAAGGAACACCGATATCTTAAAAGAATTGAAAACTACGCCAATTTTGGAATATATTAAACAGTACCAACTAAATTGGAAACACCATCTTGAAAGAATGAGTTCAAATCGGATCCCCAAAGCTGTTTATAATTATATACCAAGAGGACGAAGATCACTGGGCCGTCCTATGAAACGCTGGAGGGAAAATTTTCTATAGGATCGTAACAGGCCTTGGCCTAATACTTGGAAGGAAGAAGAAGAAGATAAAAATATTAATTAAAGGTTATGGTCATGTGAAAAGAATGACAGAAAACAGATTCCCAAGAAGAATACCAGAATGGGTACCACTTGAAAGAGGAAGAGGATGGCCAAAAAAAATGTGGATTGATGGTATTTTGAGCAGCAAGAGGAGAAAACGAATTGAACGATGTAGATTGGAATGACAGATGTGGAGAAGAATGACAGAAATTTGAACGCAGAAAGATGTTGTGAAACCTACTAAATACATAGGCCTAAATAAAATATAAAATTACTATAAAAGTTACATATTATTTTAAATTATTAATCCATTTATTTTGCCTTAATAAAGACTATCGAGCTATAAACTAACGAAACACCTATAATTAACTTTGTTTTAAATTCAATGGGTTGGCCCATTACTTCAGAATAATTATACGATCGTTTTTACAATTCTCTACTCTAATTAAGACCTTAATGCCGTCTTTATATCCTCGTAAAGCCAGAGTATATTTTATTAGACATGTCAAACTGCCTTTAAATAATACACTTTTCGCTAGTACAGTTATTCTTTGGCTTTAATAAAATAAAAAAAGTCCTTTCTGAATAAATAATGTCCGCAATTAAGGCAATTTTTATTGTTACAGAGTGAATAACCAAGTTATATGTATTTTTTAAACATTGCCATAAATTAGTCACGAATGGAGGGGAAGAGATCGCTTATTTTGGCTTCAACTTAAAAGTCCATGGCAATTATTTTCTCTCCCTCTTCTTCGGCTTCCCCCCACTTATAGGTTTGCCGTCTTCAGTTTCCATTTATCTCTTCTTCTTCTTCTTCTTCTTCTTCTTCTTCTTCTTCTTCACTTCACGGGCTAGGCAGATTGCCTGTTCCGCCTCACAGTTGTGCTGTCCATCTTTTCACTGGCCTTCCTACATTCCTTGAACCTCTTGGCTTGTAGTTGAATGCTGCTCTTGGTAATCTTGATACATTCATTCTTTCCACGTGTTTAAACCATTTCTCTCGATATTCTCTGATTTTCTCATCCAATAGATATATATTTAACCGTGTTCTTATATCTTCATTCCTTATCCGATCCAATCTTGTGCAGCCTTTTGTTCTTCTAAGGAAGTTCGTTTCTGCGTTTTGTATTCTACTTTGCAATTTTTTGGTCATTACCCAAGTTTCGCTCCCATAAAGTAATGCGGAACTGCCAATGTTTTATAAAACTTCAATCTAGTATCTCTTCTTGTTTTATTCTTTAATGTTTTATGTATAGTTCCGCATATCATTTGAAATTTCGACTGTTTCATATGTATGTCTCTTTCAGTTTTTGCGTTTATAGTAAAATTACAACCCAAATAATTAAAATTTGTTACTTGTTCCAGAGGTTTGTTGTCTATTACGATTTTTGATCCTATATGATCGTTTCCCCAAAATGCCACTATTTCCGTTTTTTCTTTCGATATTTTGAAATTATATTCTTGGCATAACTGATTTAATTGATGTAAAGAGTACTGCAAATTATTTTCATTTTCTTTAATAATAACCAACCATTTATCTCTATTATTCCAATCTCCCTCTTCCAAATTCATATCATCCATTATAGTTCTGACGTAGGTTTTCCATTTCCATCTTGGTCTGCCACGTTTATTTCTTCCAGGAGGTGACCACTGGTATATATTTTTTGGCCATCTTTCATTTTCCATTCTTTATACATGGCCATACCATTTAAGCGTTTGATTTTCAATCCTCTTTACAACAGATGTGGTGACATTCATTTCTCTCCAAAGGAATTCATTTCTTATTTTATCCTGTCTTGTTTTTTGGAGGCTTCTTCTAAAATAATCAAATTCAACTGTTCTAATTTTATTCTTTTGTAATTCCGTCAAATACCAAGTTTCACTTCCATATGACAGGGGGCAATTATTTTAAGGGTAAATAAATGTACAGGATTCCCACAAAACACCTTAAGAATTACAACACGTGTATCTTTCGTTTAATAAAACTTAGAAATGTAAAACTAGTACAAATGGAAAGAGACTCTCAAAAAGTTTGGTTAAGATACCTTACAAATGTTAAATGTGAGCTCTTTCTGTAACACAACACACATCAAGCCTGTAATAGGCCTATATTTCTTTGCAAGTATATGATTGCCAACTGAAGTGATGGCTACTGCGATGGGCGCTCTTAGATCAAGGACGATCTGTGGAAGAGATCTCTACACATGATCTTTTACATAACCTCATAAGAAAAAGGTAAAAGGGTGTTAAGTCAGGTGAACGCGGAGCCCAATGAAGAAGTTCTCTACCATCAGTACGGTGAATTCATCTGTTCGATAGTCTGGTGTTGAGCTTCAATTGAACTTCACTATGAAAATGGAGGGACAAAATTCCTTCAAGACTCAAGAATAAAAATTGAGCAGTCACAAATTTTACGGTAACAAAACTTGTCACTTAAATGGGTAAAAAGCATAACGGTTTAAATGACATTTTTGTGAAAATTAAGTGTAGTTATCGTATGTTATTGGGTCCTATTTTCGAATTGCAGATAGATTCGAGTGTATGTTGTCAACTACTGCTATCTGGCGGCGGATTAATTCAACCGTTTTCATTGGTTTGAAAATGTTTAGATTCATTTTTCTCTATTTAATGTTATTAATGATCTTCTTGGTGATAAAATCGTAAAACCTGTAATCAATGTACCCATTTCACCAATTAAAAATTCTGAGTCGACATGTTTCAACAGCAAAGCTGTCATTTTCAAGAACAAATATTGACGGTTTAATTTTTAATTGGCGAAATGGGTACATTGACTACAGGTTTTATCATTTTTCTCTGAATGATCTAAATGCATGTTACCCCGTTGTAGTTGTCACCCATTCAATTTACACTTTTAGGCTAAGTTTGTTTTCGTAATTAGTATAGCTTTTGTTTTGCGTTGGAAATTCAAGATAAGAATTGAAATCTGATTTAACATTTGACCCTAACAATGACTTAAATTAAATCCAAACTGTCAGCTGGACCAAAAAATTACAAAGTAGAATACAAAGAGTAGAAATGAATTTCCTTAGAAGAAAAAATGGCTGCACAGGAATGAATCGGTTAAAGAATGAAAATATAAGAACAGAGTTAAATATATATCCATTAAATGATAAAATCAAAGGATATAGAGAAAAATGGTTTAGAACTGTAGAAAGAATGAACGTAACAAGATTACCAAAAGTCAAGAGGTTCAAGGAATGTAGGAAGGCCAGTGAAAAGATGGACAGAACAACTGTGAGGCGGAACAGGCATTTTGCCTAGCCCGTGAAGTGAAAAAGAAGACTGTCAGCTGGTTATGCTTCCCAACAATTACCAGCGAAAGGAGAATAGCCGCCACTGTCGTTCAACACGGGTCGCAGGCAATTATTATCTCTTCTTTGTCTGTATTAACAAAATGTTCCCAAACATCAATTCAGGACAAATATGCAGAGGAAGAGATATGGATGTATGAATGTACAGATGGTGTGTGGACTATCGGAATCGATAAGCTAATTACCTTTATACGAGTATTTGAGGATAAAGATCTTATAAGGGAAATTTATATCATTGCATGCCGAAACGATGTATCAAGTCCGTGTCCACGCAGCGGGCCCGGATTCGATTCCCGGTCGGGACAGGCTCCTGGGTGAAGTTTTTTTCGGGGTTTTTCCTCACCTGTAAGCCAAATGTCAGGAAGCTTAGGGCCCAACGGTCCCCGAAAATCATCCGGCCATCATCATCATCCTTATCATTTATCATCATCATCCTCCGGTGTGGAAAGCAACAGAAAGCTGCATAGAATGAAAATGCCATGATTGCAGTGAAAGACCTGCCCTCGGGTAGAATTACTATGGATGGATGGAAGCAATATAACTCCTAACTTGGTGGATAGGATAATCCTCACTACCTGACGTCCGTTCCCGCCCATTCTCATTCCACTTCGCTCTACTAAAGCAGGGAGTCCACCTGCTTCGCACGGTGGTTTGCCATTCCTGGATCCTGGCTTTGAATTTTGTGCTTTGCAGTTAAAAACGGCAGATTTTTTTAATACGGCCTTGGTGCATCACAACGCTTCTCTGGTAGAAATTTCAAGGTAGGTTTAGACATGAAATGGTTGACAGTTTCTTGTTAGAGAACAAAATTGGACCAAAGCCAGTTGAACAGACAGGTGAATGAATAAAAGTACATAACAGTGTGCTACACGATTTTTATGGAAAATCAGATGAAATAAGAATAGTTTAGTCTTGTGGACTGCGATGGCATGAATGGGAAATGAAAAGGGGGCATTGAAACTCTTTACAAGAAAACAAGAAGGAAAGGTCCTAGTAGGAAGACCAAGAATGAGATGCGAGAATAAAATTAACCATGATTTGAGGGAGGTAAATTATACAAGAGGTAAATTTACAAGGTAAATTATACATAGTTCAGGATATATGGAGAGCTTACGTTCGCGCGGCCATAAACTTATGGGTTCGTTAATGCCAGTGAGTTAGTTATTTTATATTTATATCAAGTATGTGCCTCAGAAGCAGCGGATCCGGGTTCCATACCCGATCGAGACAAATTTCTTGTATGAGGGTTTTCTTTCGGAAAAATAAAGACCCAAAGAATCCCCAAGGATCATCTGGCATCTAACAATATTCGCGATCTCTAGAAAGCCTATGTGTCAATGGTGAGAAGTTGGGACGAAAAGAGTCCCTGTAATACATAAGAGCATGAATTTCCAGAAATGAGCTAATGTATAATTTCTTTCTGCATCTCATTCCCATTTGTAATTATTGTTCCTATGTGTTTGAGTTCAGCCACTTCTTCAAAATTCCCTCATTTGACATTAGCTGTCCATTTCCATTATATCCATCCATAGGAATTCTGCCCGAGGGCAGGTCTTTCACTGCTATCATACCATTTTCATGCTTTGCTTTGCAGCTTTACTAGGGAATTATAGGTGTGGTAGCTTGCCATTGCTTTCCACACCGGTCAAGGATGATGATGGCGATGATAATATGATAAGAATGATGATGGCAGGATGATTTTCGGCGACCGTTGGGCCCTAAGCTTCTTGACATTTGTCTTACAGGTGAGGAAAAAACTGAAAAAACCTCACCCAGGAGCCAGGCCCCACCGGGAATCGAACCCGGGCCCGCTGCAAGACACGGCATCACTCTACCTCGTTCCATTATATAATGTATTTATATATGTGGACATATATTTTGATTTATTAATGTTTACTTCTACACTCTAATTCAACTCAGGAAGTTACTACACACCTTAAGGGCTATGCCTGTGTTCCCCTACCTGCAGTGTAGAGGGTAGAAGTTGCCTCATAATAACGGTATTTGTTTGTTAAGGAGGGGTGGAGCGGCAAGGTTAGCAGTAGTTTTTTTCAAATCTATGTACTAGACATTTAAAAAACATAGTTTTTCTTTTCCGGCATGCAAACTAGTTTTATAGTAAATATGAGAGTCAACACTTTCACACAGGATAGTACAGATCCGCAAGAGCTCAGTGACAAGTGGTAACTGTTTTTTTTTCTTTAAGAGGTGGTGGCTTGGACGGCTACAACTTACAACTATGTACCTGCTATGTTGCAATCTTCAGTTTTATATAAGGATTTCTCTCAAGAAAATACTGTTAAAATGGCAACCCAGTTCCCTATTCCATACACATAGTAACTTCCTGGATTGAATCTGACTGTAGTCGCAATATTACTCAATAGAGTGTAAATGTATTATATCTTTGTGGGTAAAAGAAAATTAAGATAATGAGGAGGGGACCAACTTTTAAGTCAATTGATGATAAAATAAGACAAGGTAGAAATGATTGGAAACAACATATAGGCATATGTCAAGGCCCGTCTCCTGTTAGTGGTAGCAATATACTTTTATAGGCTGAGTACAATAAATGAGACGGGCCCAACATTAAATCAAGGTCAGGATTTACCTAACTTTGCACAGGATAGCAAAAACTAAGGAGTCACAAAAATAAAGTAAATCTACGAAAATATAGGCTATATATTTAACAAATTAAAAATAAGAGAAAAGTGAAACATTAAAATGTAGAGGTTAATCAAACAGGTTATAAAGAGAGCTGATGCAGAGTTATTTCTACTAAGAGTTTTACTTTAATATTATACGAAGTTATATGCTGAGTTTAGTAGGCATATCTAAATCTAAGAGAAATACTACTCTATGAATAAGTATAAACAAGTACGCCGGCTTACGTTCGTCCCTGGTAGGAGACCTCGGAGTCGAGGACGCTCGCTGGAAGCAGCCATATGGGGGTCAGAGCCATCTCTCCAACCCCCGACGAGTATGCTTTAGGGGTTGAAACCCTGAGTTTATATATATTTCCAAGTGGATCGCTTTCACTTGACGTGAAAGCGTTAAGAATAACTCTTCGTGCCGATACGTGATTGGTACATGTCAACCAGATATGTATTTATATTAAATAAACCGTCTAAAAACCCTAATAATTATAATAAAATATTTATAGGGGAATAATTAATTTTTAATAAAGCCTATAAACTTTGGGTTATAACAACCTACAAAGAATGAAAGACAAGCTTCTTCTTCCTTCCAAGTATTAGGCCAAGGCCTGTTACGATCCTATAGAAAATTTTCCTTCCAGCGTTTCATAGGACGGCCCAGTGATCTTCGTCCTCTTGGTATATAATTATAAACAGCTTTGGGGATCCGATTTGAACTCATTCTTTCAAGATGGTGTTTCCAATTTAGTTGGTACTGTTTAATATATTCCAAAATTGGCGTAGTCTTCAATTCTTTTAAGATATCGGTGTTCCTTTTCCGATTCCATCTGGGAAAGACAAGTACATACCAAAAATGATGACGAACTACGAAACGAAGGATAGAAGGACCGAAGATAAGATGGGATCAACAATGTTAAAGAATGAGACCAGAGTAAGATTTATGAAGCTTAATCCACGAAGCTGGTAATGGTGATATTTCTAAATCTAAATAAAAATTGTAGATTTTGCTCCATTTAACTGTTGTTAAACAGAAACGTAACCGTGAAGCAGAAACAAATACGATAAACATTTTAAAAATATTTGATACAAATGTCAATAACAGAACTGCTCGGAGGGGGGGGGCGAAAAGGTTGCTAACTGGATTAAAACGATTATTTTCCATCTATTTATAACAAGCTATCAATTTGTATTTCCGTTTATAGCTAATGTAACTGACATTGTTATGTCTTCTAGTTCAGTGAAATTCTATCATTTGACATACTCGACTCAAAATAAATTTAATGTAAGTATTTATTCATCTATCTGTGTGTCTGTTTCACGACAATTATTGTATAAGTAATGCCACGAATGATTTCCTAGTTATCTAGAGAATTTGGAAATCAAGAGTGACATTTGTTAGGACTATTTAACGAATACAATTAAGCTGTTTACTCACAAATCATTATTTAAACACAGCTATTTTATAATGTTTATATACGGAAGGTTTTTTCTGATCTCCGATAACAAATGATTTTTAAGTTTTACCTTAAGAAAAGCCCTGTCTCCACCATCGATCATGCTCTATTTGATGACCCTTCACCCGAGCTATGGCTCGGCATCGGAGTTTCCACTGCAGAAGACTATTACTCAGCACAACCATGTCTAGAAGTTCCCACTTCTCTTTACACGCTTTCCAGAGACCGTCTATTGTTCTAGGACGCCTGTTTCCCAGTGCCCTTTTGAAGAGTCCAAAGGAACAAAAGTCCATCGGTGATGCATGAGAAGACTTCACTGGGATGTTGCTGAATGGAATAGCATGTATTCCAGTTTCCTGCTCCATTCTCTCCAGGAACGCCAGGGTTTAACCCGAAGTGTGATTGGAGGCCTTGTCTTGGTGCACCCAGACTTGGTTTTTGTCTGTACCATAGAGAGCTGGGATTTCGGTCCAGTAAATTGGGGTGAGAACGTCTTCCTGGTAGTACTGGGAGTTGATTTTGGCCTTTTTAGCTACTATACGAATGGTCAGTTTTCCATTGTAGCAATATCCCATTATGACCATAAATCCCTTGGAGAAACTTTCTTTGCATTTGGCATACCACTTTTGAAAATTTTTTTCACCCCATTCTCTATAGTAAATTGCCTGGGGTTTGTTGCAGTCTCCTAGATAAACATATGCTTCATCAAGTGTGACCAAAAATTTCCATTTTTCTCCTGCTAGGTGCTTTTCTTAGAGTTTTCCTGCTGTTGGTGTAGCGTTCGGCAATGTGACATGGCAACAATTTATGAACCCTGTTTTTGTGGCGCTTCTCCATGTTAAAATCTTTGTTTATTATGGTGTTTACAGTTTTAAGGGATATTCCCAATCTGTTCGCAATCACCCTTTGTGTGGCAGGGTTACCACCAGAAATAATGGCCTTGACCTTTTTGATTACATCTGGGGTGCATGTAGTAGCAGGTCATGGATTTGCCTGTTATTTTCCCTTTTGGAATTAATCCCAAGTGACCCTTTCCCTTTTTATTAAGTATTGAGCTAATTCCACACTTCGACACCACAAAATTACGTTTTTTGCAAGCCTCAATAATCGCGGAATAACTATAATTAGCGTCGGAAAGGGCAGTAATATACCCTTCCCAAAAGGGGTCTATCTTCTTAGGCATTATGAGAGCAACACGCGTGCGAGTGTAACAGAAGCAGCACACTGACTGGTTTGATCACCTCGCAAGCTCCTGTCCTGATGACTCACACTCCAACGTCACAATCTACTTGGCAAATCGTTCTCAGAGATCGGAAACAACCTTCCGTATTTAATGTAAATTACGATATTTGAAAACAAATGAGAAATGTTTGGTTGGTTTCGTTTGTTCATCCACTGTAATTAGATCATATTATTTATTGGCAAATAGGATCGCAATATTGTAAGAATGCATACTAGCGGAGAAAACATGAAACACGTCAAACTGTATATTATAACCAACTTTATAAGTTATTATTTTTTAAGGAACAACTCTGTAAAATCATTATTTAAAAACACAGTTATTGAACACACAATTATCAAATGTGTAGTTCGAAGGAATCTATTCATCATTTGATATATTCAACGTATTTGTTGGAGAGTCAGTCACTGCAAAATAATGCTCTGACCTGTTCAGAATATTGAAAACGAGGAGCTTCCTTTAATATGATCAACAGAAGTACCTTAACTCTGCCAGGTAAAATAAAGCTATTATTATTATTATTATTATTATTATTATTTTATTATTATTATATATCGAGGTGGAACACGACTGTGACTGGTTGTAAAACAAAAATTGTTGAAACATGATTGGTCATTGACTCTTATTTGGGGCATGAGTTAAATAGTCATAGGAAGTAAGATTTTAATTAAATATGGTTTGTACTTAACTCTTCATAATCATCGCTATGGCATAGTGTTGAGGCGATTAGAAGTAAAGTGGTGCAAGTGCAAGTTTTGCAGCATTGAGAAAAATAGATTTAAAGTTTAAGTTGTAGCCTATAGAAAATCATAGGTACTGAAAATTATAACAACATTCCTTATTTAATCCTAACCCATACACTTATATACATTTGCCATTAAATAGAATTATGATTTAAGAATGTAATTATGCACCAAACTTTTTTTGCGAAAAAAACACTTACACTCCTTTGCTTCTAACTACCTCAGTTAAAATCATTCGAGAATTATTAGAAGTATTAAATCCCATTCCCAAATTTTCGTATACTGCAAATTTCAAGTTTTAAAATAATGTCCATGTGTTTGAGTATTTGCCTACATTCCCTGAAGTAGTCCCTGCCCAGGGAACCGAATGGAGGATTATTTAAACTCCGGAAAATTTTCTCCGGTGGAACCCATGTCTGGGTTTCTGAACGGTTCTATTTTTTACGGTGAAAGATCGTTATTCTTTCAACCAAGGTACTTTTTTTGTCTGGCTTATCCCCTTCAACCTCTCCGGCATGGGTAACCCTTTCGAGAGCATAATTCTACCGCTGGCATACTGGCATAGCTCTAGCGGCAATTTAAGCACGCAAGAGCACTCCACAACGACCAGATAAAGATTTGAGAATAAAGATTTTAGGAAATTTTTTGACCAAAGAGAGATAAACAAAAAGAGCTGTTGGCAGAAGTATCACAAACATTTAAAACATAGGATTTAAGTTCCTCATCACTACAAAACAAACTGCGTCGGGCGGCCATCTTTCTTAGTTACATTGTTTTACCCCTAAACAGCTGCCACTTACCATAACCTAATTTACCCGTTCAAGGAGAAAGTGCAGTTGTTGACGGAGGGCACTGCAGTCGTGTTTATGCAGGAATAGACCACGTGACACTGCTATCTACGAGTGCTGAGGGGAATGGGACGTGGGACGCTGACAGTATACACTACCTTACATGACGTCACGTGTAGCAACAAACTCGAGCTTCGTAATTCTTCCGCCTGCAGAGATATTTTGAATGACTAATACCGACATTATTCTTAACAAAAAAATCCTAGAGTACTTTTCAAAAACCTATGGAATCAGCTGCAAGGAATCCGATGTTGCCAAAAATTTCTTCTTCTTCTTCTTCACGGTTTAGGCTTATTTACTAGCCTGTTCCGGCTCCAAATTGCTGCTCTTTCCATCTTTTACTTGGTCTTTCTAAACTTCTTCTTCCTCGTGGTGAATAGTTGCATGCTGCTTTTGGTATTCTATTCTCAGTCATCCTTGCCAAGTGTTATTTCCAGTTTGTTCTGTATTTCTCTATTGTGTTTAATTCCCCTACTTTTAGTTGATGTCTTATTTCTGTGTTGTGTTTTTTGTCTGTTCTTTGATATCCTGCTATTGGTCTGAATAATCTCATTTCAGCAGCTTGTATTCTGGCAGATTGTTGTGTTGTCACTGTCCATGTTTCGGATCCATAAGTAATAATAGGCACTGCCATTGTCTTGTATAATTTCATTATAGAGTCTTTCCTGGCTTTATTTTTCAAAGTTCTTTTTAGTGTTCCTGTTATATAATTAAACTTATTTAGTTTGTTATTTATATCTGTTTCCGCTGTGTATGATATTTCGCAACCTAGGAAGTTATATCTTACTACTTGTTCTATTGGTTTATTTTCTAATATTATCTTTGTCCGAACTTGATGAGCGCCCTTGAAGACCATTGTTTTTTATGTTTTTTTATTTTTGTGAGGATATTTCCATGTTGTATTTTTTTGATAATTTCATTTAGTTTATATAGCATTCATTATAGGTCGTCCTCTGTTTTTGCTATTAAAATCTGGTTATCTGCAAAGGTTACTGTTTTTATTGCTATATTTCCTAAGTTAATTCCCCCAGTCGTCATTTGCTTCCATGATCTTATCATGCCGTCGAAATAAATGTTAAAAAGAGTGATTGATAGTGGATAACCTTGTCTAACTCCTCCTGTTACATGTATTGATTCCCTTTGATTTATTTTTATTTTTATTTTTATTTTCCCATACATTTTCTTAATTACTGCTATCAAGTGTAGTGGAATTCCTTTTTCACTTAATATGTTCCATAATTTCAATTCACAAAAAAAAATTAGTTACCATGTTTTGCAACAGAGTGCCTCAATCATGTATAAATCTTTATTAATTTTTTACTTACTTATATAATGATATACGAATGAAATCTTACAATTTGGATGGGTGATTTAAGCGCCAGAATGGCTACTTTTTCATAATAATTTTCGACTCAAATTAAATTATGAAAAAAGTACAGGAATTTCGCCAAATACGTGTTTAAAATAATGTTTTCTTTTCCCCCCCCCATTTATCCCATCTCAAAGTTTACTGGAAACTCACTCAAACACCCTGTATGTTAATGTGTGTGTACCGCATGTGTTTTAATGCAATCCCCTACACCTTACGTCCTTCGGGTTCCGCGCTGTGCGGATAGATGGTGTTAATGTGATCTACTTTCAATTTACGCATCACTTCGGCAGACCACTTTATTTCTCCCCCAAGTTAAGTCTGGAAGGGAAGTGTGTTACGCTAGTGTCGCCTAACTATTGCCCTATGGAAGGAATAATCCCTCAACACATGTGAAAGATCATTACATGGTTGTCACTTAATACTTAATGCTGGCTTTCCACTTTACAGCAGTCCGCCCTTCATTCCTGCTTTCCAGAGATTCCTGTCTTCCCATTGTCCCTCTTCCATACCTCTCTTCATCATGGCATCATATATTCCCTCATACCATGTTCTTCTATTTCTTCTCCTCTTCCTTCTGCCTGGTACCATCCAATCTAACACCTGTTTAGGCCACTGGACTTCCGACATCCGTTGTACATGTCCATACCACAGTAAAACTCTCTTTGTTATCCTTTCAATAACAGTTTCTTGTGCATCCATTTCTTGTTTGATATATGTATTTCGAATATGTTGTAGCCTGAATATTCTCATACTTCTCCGTAATCCATCCATTTTTGTCGCCAAGATTCTTTTCTGCACCCTTTCATTTATTGCCCCCTCAAAATCAACCTCAGTGGTCCACGTCCCGAGGGGTGGGCAACGGGAAGTACGGAATAGTCAAGTGAGGAAACGGAGAAATACTATACTTCAAGATATTAGAGTGAATCGAGGACCCGAATGAGGAACGGATCATTATATGCTGTCAACTAGGATAGTATGCCCTATAAACAGACAAAAGGTAAATAACGATCAAAATATAGAAATAGAACATGAATTAGAAAAAATGTAGATATAATCTACATTTACTACAAGATGAGAGTATTAAAAATATATATGCCCAACGCCTCACTCAAAAATTAAAATTTGATGAAGATTGGAACTCTGTCGTTACTTACGAACATTTGAAAAAATATATACATGAAGCAGCAAGAGAAGCACTTGGTCTGGAAAATGATTTAGATTTATTTATTTAGCCTGGTGGAGTTAAGGCCATGTGGCCTTCTCTTCCACTCACCAGAACAAGCATATGTTACATATGAATACAAAAAAAAATACAATAATAGTCATATAAAACAGGACAAACATATGTTACACATGAATACAAAAAAATTACAATAGTAGTCATATTAGACAGGACAAACCTGTTACATATGAATACAAAAAAAAGTTACAATAATAGTTATTGAACAATTCATTATCTGTCATATTGAATAATAATGAAATTAATGTCTAATAATAGAATGAAACTAAATACAATTAAAATTAAATTAATGATACAATGAATACAATGAATAAAAAGGAATAACAGCTCGAATCTACTATGCATAAAAAGAAGAGAAAAAAAAAACACTACAATGAATTAATCTACGCTTTTTTTATACAAGGCATTAGGTAAATATATTAACAAATCCTAAGTCTATTTTTATTAAATAATGCAAAAACGCATTATTAATTCTTAAAAAGTAGTATTAGTGAGTTGTTTCTGTTAGTGATTTTATTTTCAATTTATTTCTGAAAGATGGTAAAGTTTGGCAGTCTCTGACATAGGGTGGAAGTGAATTCCATGTTCTAGGAAGAGAAACTGTAAAAGATTCGAATAATAGGTAGTATGATGAGGAGGGATATAAAGGACACTGTGCTCAAGGGATCGGGTATCTAAGTTATGTGTATCAGAGAGTTTAGTGAAGCGGTGTGATAAATAATAAGGTAAAGATGTGTGTAATATGTTATAGAGTAGGCATAGGGAATGGATGGTTCTACGATCTTGAAGACGAAACCATGACAATTGTTCCAGGGATGGTGTAACGTGATCAAATCTACGTATACCACAAATAAAACGTATGCAAGAATTGTGAACACGTTGAAGTCTTTGGGTAAGAACAGTATTTAGGTCAGTAAAAAGAGTATCACAATAATCAAGATGGGGCATATAAACACCATAAAAACCATTGGGTGAATAAGGAAATACTTGATAACATAACAGAAAAGAAAAATGCGTATCAAAGATATTTAAGTTCCAAGAAAGATGAAGATTATCAAAGTTATAACATACTTAAAAGAAAGGTTAAAGCAGAAGTCAGGAAACGTAAAAAAGAAATGTGGAATAGGGTATGTGGAGAAATTGAGCATACAGTAGGCTATTCAAAGCCCAAGCATGGATGCAATTAAAAACATGCGAAATGATAATATGACAAAGAGTTTTAATTTAGTACCCATCAAAACTTTTCAGGAATATTTTAAAATGCTTTTAACAGAAACTAGAAGAGAATTTATAGACTATGCTACACTGGATAATGGAAAGGGTGACTTAATAGAACCTATAACGGAAGAGGAGACAAGAAACGTGTTGAGAACAGCAAGAAATGCAAAAGCGGCAGGTTCAGGAGAAATAACCATGGAACTAATTAGATATGGTGGTTCAGGGTATAAGAATTTTAACTAGAGTTTTTAATCAAGTGATAGAAGGAGATCTTATTCCAGATGAGTGGAAGTTGTCGTATATTAGTGCAATATACAAAAATAAAGGGAATAAAAGTGATCCAGTAAACTATAGAGGGATCAGTGTTATGGCAGCAATTAGTAGAATGTTAAGTACATGGTTGTCAAATTAGTTATTTAGTCGGATGCTTAAGTTTTCGGATCTTTTAAGTTCACAGTGTTTGTCATATCGCTGTTACCAGCCTCACAACACAAAATAGGGGACGGAAATCGGCAACATGTGATTCCAGGATTAAGCAAATGTTTAATTTCTTTGTGCATGTCATTCCTCTATGCAATTATTCTTCCTAGGTATTCGAACTCAACCACTTCTTCAAAATTTACCTCATTTGTCATTAACTGTCCATTTTTATTATATAATGTATTCCTGTGTTTGAATATATATTTTTATTGATGTTTACTTCCAGCCCCAATTTCTTAGTGTTACTCAGTAGTGTGTGCGTGCTGGACCTTAATATCTCCGCACTACGCCTAAAACCTCGTTATCGCTCGGTTTTTAAACATTTTCCTCGATTATGTAAAACACTTCACAAACTTGCGTTGTACATTTTTTTTGCGCGATGGTGTTTTCGAAATAATAAATAATAATAAAATAATAACATCTTTATTGGAAATATTTGCGTTCATTATAAACAAATGACTAACGTTAACAGTGTGGGTAATGTTTATTAACTTAATTGAAACAACAGGAGGCCGTGGGACCAAATTAGTGATAACATGGCGGCAAGTACGTTTTTATCGTTTTATATTGTTTCAAATAAAGTTCAGTTAATTTAAAATGCAGTGATTTGTTTCGTACAATGTATATTAATATTAGTCATTCAAAATATCTCTGCAGGCGGAAGAATTGCGAAGCTTTCTTTGTTGCTACACGTGACGTCATCTAAGGCAGTGTTTACTGTCAGCGTCCCACGTCCCGTCCCCCTCTGAACTCGTAGATAGCAGCGTCACGTGGTCTATTCCTGCATAAACACGACTGCAGTGCCCTCCGTCAACAACTGCGCTTACTCCTTGAACGGGTAATACTACATTTTGGGTATCTTTTTTGTATATACATTGTATGTAGTGTACATAGAGGGCAGTGGTTTTACTTCCCACACGCGTGTTTGTAATACGTAATATAATAGTAGGCCTATAGTTATTTTGTTACAGTATAGTTATTTAGGTTGGCAACCCAGAAATGTAGGAAGTTGAACTTTCAATCATGGTCGCCATTGCTCTAAGTACGACAAAACGCACTATCCCCGCGAAAAGTAATTTTCTTTTGACTGTAGAATCGAATCGTTAGACTAGATAAGGATAACTATTACATATTTATGCCTGAAGGCATACGCGTTTTTAATTATACAAAGAGCAATTAACAAGTTTTATGAATTTCAGATATAATGAAAGTACTATGAGATAGGCCTACATCTGTCCTCCAATACAAAATGTATGAAAACTCCACTGAAACTATGTTCATGTGAAATTAGCATTACTCAACGTTGAAGCCCACTTAAAACAAGAATCTGTGAAGCTAATTTACGGTGTCAGTAAAACATAACATTTCACTCTCACACGTTCTAACATGTTGAGGGTCATATTAATTTGCTCACGATGGTGTTTAGGAAGCAACGCCCTAACTCAAAGTAATTTCCCTTAATTAAAAAAGTCTTGGATAATTAAGGAAAGGGAGAGAGAGAGAAAGAGAGAAAGGGAGCCTGTTTGAGGATCTATATTCCAGTGTTATAGTAGTAGGCCTATTGGTAGGGTTGACCTGAGCGTGTGCAGATTCTCTCTTTTTCTTTCTATATATCTCTCTCCTTTCCTCTCTCCTCTCCAACTATTGATTCCCCGTTGCCTGCCTGTCCGCCATTTCATTCTATAAACTCTAGGCAGACAGAACCAACCCTGCGATCCGTGCAGTTGCGAAGCTAGGGACAGATAGAACAACGAAAAAAAAAACAACATCGCCATCATACCAACAATGACATAAACAACCATCATTACCACCAACTCTGCATTCATTTATTTCTTCCTAAATACATTAAACCTACTAACAAAACATAAATTTTGCACTACGCTAATCGGACCTTTTGCCATCTGAAACAAATTTTATTTTCAAGATACGGCGACAATTGATTTAAGTTACGATCACGGTTAAGGCGTCTATTTAGAAGTAATATATATATTTTTACAAAATAAAGAACTTAAATAATAAGATAAAAAACATTAAACTCAAATATATGTTTGATTGAAACTTTTAAATTTATATTTTTAAAATGTTACCGGAAACTTTTATGTTCATTCGTAGAACAGGACACAACCGGAAATTCGACGATAGCGCCATCTGTGTGCACCCGCGACAACTACACATTGCACCTTAGAAACAAATGAATTCGTTTAGTGATTTACCTAGATTTTCTAATTTAAATATAGTGAGTGCAATGAAAGGCTTGTAAATAATATGGACATAAATATTATAAAACCAAAAGAGGAGAAAGAAGATGAAGACCGATGTTCAACAGATGATCGGCGTATTTCCGCACCTTTCGTTCCTTTAACTTCGGTCGTTTGTTTGCAATCATGCGGTATCGGCCACAGGGCGTCCATAAATTTTCTCACTCCGTTTATGGGGAAGGTAAGATTTCACTTCAGAAAATTTAATTTCTTATTTTGAAAGGCTTATTGTTTTTCTTATAGTCGAGCGTATTTCTAGCTTTTTATTTTTGTAAATAATAATGTTGTAGAAAATAATTGTTATTTATTTCGTGGAGTAAATTTTACATATTTATAATTTTTCGTTTTATTACACTCGTTCGTGTTCTGTAGTGCATGTTCTGAAATCGTTACATTATTTTAGTAAATTGTTAGTTAAACCCACTTAACGGATTTTTAAATGTTACGTCAAATGCATGCATTCTGTTTTGCCCTATGGTCGGACATCGTATTCGTGGCTATTTGTAGAATTTCGGCTCGCACAACTCTGCAGTTCCATTGCCATTTGTCACAAAATACATGCTACACATATTCATAATGGGTACCATTAGTTTGCCATAATATTCGCATTCATGTGTTGCGTATTTGTTATCGTAAAATAATTGTTATGTTGCTATAGGAGACGGTTTAGTCCATTTAAATAAATCTAGAGTTATGACATGTTTTAAGCCGCGTAAAATTATAAGTGAATTTCCTTACACGTGAATCTTCCTTCCAGAGTTATCAGGGTACTGCATAAAGGTAGGATTTTTAGATATCGATATACATTTTACGAGGATATAAAAGTATTGAATCTTAATGGCTCATATTGTTACATTTCCTAACATCGTTAAAATAAAAAGCATATATTAAAATAAATATTACGCGATGATAAATCTTTAACCAATTAATTACTGCATATTCAAATAATTACTTCGTAATATCAAATTATAAACGTACTTTTCTTTATGATAATAAACACGTCGGAATATTCATAAAAATAAATTATATATAATACATTCTATTTTATGTCGTTTTCTCTATAATTGTATAAAACTATATGAAAATGAAACGGAAATTATTTATAATGGAATTTGTTAAAAATTATCTCTTATTTTATATATTTAAAATTATATTATTATTGAATTTAATCGAATTTGTGTTCATTTAGGTTATTATTTAAATATATATTAATATCACAATATGTATGACCTACACATCTATAAGATAATTTAGAAAATGTTTATCATGGAATGTCCAAGTAATGTATCTATTATTATTATTATTATTATTATTATTATTATTATTATTATTATTATTATTATTATTATTATTATTCTAAATTTATATTTGCTCTAAACTCGACTTCATTATTATCCAGTGTAAGATATATATATTAATTGATGTTTCCCGTATAATGTATCATATTTATATTATTATTATTATTATTATTATTATTATTATTACTATTATTATTATTATCGTATCATTATTGTTATTACCCTATGAAATGTTGTTTGTACATGACATTTACATTGCTACATTTATTGTATCTTTAACTGTTTATAATTAGTACAGTGTATATCTATATTTGTCGAATATTTATTTGTATTTGTGCTGGTTGAGTGGAAGAGAGGGCCTTATGGCCTTAACTCTGCCAGAATAAATAAAGTATTATTATTATTATTATTATTATCTATTTAATTGAATCATATTTTGTTGGACATGAGTGTATTATTTCTTTTTAGTGATTATAGTGGAATAGTAATCGAAGATTTAGATTAGTATTAAGAATATATAGGCTTAAAAATATGTTTCTGATTTATATTGAAGAAAAAATAGGCGTTTCTTTCTCACTGTACTATACTCATTAGCACATGATGTTGCATGCCACCTATAGAATGTTGTATTAATTAAAGCGTAAAGTAAACTAGATAATCTATATGGAATCAATGTTAAATGTACTTTACTTTATGCCATGCATTTCGAACACATGACTTTTAAATGCAGCATATCTATAAGTTATAGACTAATTATATAAAAACGAAAGTGAGTATGTTTGTCCTTTATAGACTTCTAAACTACCCAAGCGATCTTCATGAAAATTTGTACACACATATTTTCATGTACGGCGAGTGTTTCGCTGCTTCTTTTATGCCCTAAAACCATTAGATATAGTAGTTCACCTGAAACGAAAATTTAAAAATAGCTCTAGCGGTAGCCGATTTCCATGTTTCACAACGAAACTCAATATAATGCATTAAAATAAACCGAGGTAAGTATTATAAAAAATCAGTGAAATCCAACCATAAAAATTGAGAATTTGGCTGAAATTCCAAGTTAAATATTACTCTAGTAACCATATTTGTTTCGTCGCCGTATATACAACATAAATTAATTAACCTTTAATATTTAATTTATTTAGGCGTAGCAGCGCATGCTCAGTATTAGCTTGTTATTGATGAAAAAATTAAGCTCAAACATGTCGTGAGCATGACTTGCATCCACAGACATTAAATATTGTATTCTTGTATGTAAAGCAATGGCGATGATGATCTTATATCAATGAATAACTATTATTAATAATAATACAAAATTAAACTTCTTTATTTGAAATCCAAGTCTCTCCTTAAAATATTTGAAACACATTTTATGGGCATACGTAATCTGTATATGTAAAACTAAATATATGGTCACACATAGAAATACATTATACAAAGGAAATGGACAAACGAGGGAAATTTTGAGGAAGTGGCTGAATTCAAATACCTAGGAACAGTAATCACAAGCAGGAATGAGATGCACAAAGAAATTAAACATAGACTCAATTCTGGAAATGCGTGCTATTGTACATTATAGAGACTCTTGACTTCCCAACTCCTTTAAAAAAACGTTAAAGTGAAAATATATAAAACTATTATTCTACCAGTTATATTATATGGATGCGAAACATGGACTCTTAGTTTAAGGGAGGAAAGGACATTACAAGTATTTGAGAATAAAATTCTTAGGAAAATGTTTGGACCAGAGAGAGATGAACAGACAGGTCAATGGAGAAGACTGTATAACAGTGAATTACATGGTCTTTATAGGAAGCCAGATATAATGAGAACAGATAAGTCTCGTAGACTGCGATGGGCAGGACATTTGACACGAATGGGGAATGAAAAACGTGCATGGAAGATTCTTGTAGGAAAACCGGAGGGAAAACGCCCAGTTGGTAGACCAAGAATGAGGTGGGAGAATAACATTAACTATGATTTGAGGGAAGTAGATTATACAGGGAATGATTGGAAAACATTGGCTCAGGATAGGGATATATGGAGAGTTTATGCCCGCGCGGCCATGAACCTACGGGTTCGATAGTGCCAGTGAGTTAGTTACGTAATCTGTTGAGAAATAATAATCCAGAAAAATATTGAAATTTCTTATGACTTATTCTGAATTAAAACATACAAAAGATGAGTAATATTTTATGGTAACATAAATGAGGCGATTTCTCTTATTTTCCTATAAAGAGATTCCATGCCACTTATTTCATACCCCAAATGTCCTGTCCGTCGCAGTCTACGAGACTTAACTCTTCTTATAAAATCTGGTTTCCATTCGCCTATCCATCTTTCTTTGGTTCAAATATAATCCTAAGAACTTTGTTTTTAAATATTCGTAATCTTTTCTCCTCCCTTAAAGTACGAGTTCATGTTTCACATCCATGTAATATAACTGGAAGAATAACATTTCGAATATTTTCAGTTTAGGTTTTTTGAGAAAAATTGGTACGAATAGAATCCCTGTAACTTATAATACCATTCATTTCCATAATTGAGCCTATGTTTAATTTTTTTCTGCAGCTCATTCCTATTTGTAATTATTATTATTCCTAGGTATTTGAATTCAGCCACTTATTCAAAATTTCCATTATTTGCCATTAACTGTCCATTTCCACTATATATATATATATATATATATATATGTTCACGCATATATGTGTTATATATAACACATATATGCGTGAACAATTTTAGTTTTATTGATGTTTATTTCCAGTCCCAATTTCTTACTGTTACTCAATAGAGTGTGCATTTTGGCCTTTAGTATCTTCTAGCTATCGCCTAATATTACATCAATCAGCATAAACTAACAGCTTATTAATACCACCGAGTTTGTACGACTTCACTCTAACAAAGTATATAATAATAATAATAATAATAATAATAATAATAATAATAAATAATAATAATAATAATACTCACTGGCACTATCGAATCCATAGGTTCATGGCCGCGCGAACATTAGCTCTCCATACATCCCTATCCTGAGCTAATGTTTTCCAATCATTCCCTGTATAATCTACTTCCCTTAAATCATAATTAATGTTGTTCTCCCACCTCATTCTTGGTCTACCAACTGGGCGTTTTCCCTCTGGCTTTCCTACAAGAAGCTTGCATGCACGTCTTTCATTCCCCATACGCGCAACATGTCCTGCCCATCGTAGTCTAGGAGACTTAACTGTTCTTATTATATCTGGCTTCACATAAAGACCATGTAGTTCATTGTTATGTAGTCTTCTCCATTCACCTGTGTGTTCATCTCTCTTTGGTCCAAAAATTTTCCTAAGAACTTTATTCCCAAAAACTCGTAATCTCATCTTCTCCCTTAAAGTAAGAGTCCATGTTTCGCACCCATATAATATAACTAGTAGAATAATAGTTTTATATATTTTCAGTTTAACGTTTTTTGAAAGGAGTTGGGACATCAAATGTCTCTGCAATGCATAATATAATAATAATAATAATAATAATAATAATAATAATAATAATAATAATAATAATCATCATCATCATCATTATCCGGTATCATGGCAGCTGCCGCCATCTTCCGGAAACCAAACGCCATTCCTCTCTATCCATCCATTGATCTTCCTCCATTCCTCTGATATTCATAGCTGCTTGTACCCCTTCTACCCAAGTTTTCTTCGGTCTTCCTCCTTTCCATTGGGATCCATTTCATAACTATTTTTTGGCAATCTTTGCTCTGGCATTCGTTTGACATGACCATACCACTGCAATCTTTTCTTTTCTATGATGTCTATGATGTCCGGCTCTTCTTGTACACCCATAATTTCCCTTATTTCTTTATTTCGTATTCTATCCATTCTAGATTTTCCAGCTGATCTTCTTAAAACATCCATTTCTGTACTTAAAATTCTTTTCATTTCCCTGATAGGAATTTGCCAGACTTCAGCACCATATGTTAAAATGCTCTGAATTATGGTTAATAATAATAATAATAATAATAATAATAATAATAATAATATAATAATAATAATAATAATAATAATAATAATAATAACAATAATAATAATAATATCACAAAACATTCAGTGAAACTAGAAAAAAACACTCAATGAATAATGGATTCTATTATCAAGCACACATTATACGTATGTAAATTTTTTCTTGATAAGGTATATATGGATCAATAACTAATTTCCTTAATAAACGTTAAAATAATGCTTTAAGTTTAAATAAATCAGTGGAATGGAAAAAGAATAGGTTAAAAAATTCAGTACATACATTTCCAGAGTTAGTCTAAAAGAAGAAACCGAAACAGACATTCTCTTTCTAAATTACTAATGGGCCGGAAATTAAATTGAGTTACTAAACAGCCAGCGCAGGCAATCGATTCTGGTAAACAGGTCATTACACTAAATGGCGATTCCAAGTACAACGTTCAAACGTCACTCTATCCAGACAGCTAACAAATATAATACATTTTTCTAGCTTAACACTTTTGTCTATATTTTAAATATGTCTATACATTTTAATAATACTGTACAATACTATCATATTACAACTTCAATATAAATTTACGAGACAAATTGTATAGATTACTGAGTTTACAAGTATTTGAGAATAAAGTACTTAGGAAAATGTTTGGACCAAAGAGAGATGAACAGAAGGTGAGTGGAGAAGACTACATAACAATGAACTACATGGTCTTTATAGGAAGCCAGATATAATAAGAACAGTCAAGTCTCGTAGACTGCGATGGGCAGGACATGTTGCACGTATGGGGATTGAAAGACTTGCATGGAAGCTTCTTGTAGGAAAGCCAGAGGGAAAACGCCCAGTTGGTAGACCAAGAATGAGGTGGGAGAATAACATTAACTATGATTTGAAGGAAGTAGATTATACAGGAAATGATTGGAAAACATTAGTTTAGGATAGGGATGTATGGAGAGCTTATGTCCGCGCGGCCATGAACCTACGGGTTCGA
This sequence comes from Diploptera punctata, assembly GCA_030220185.1. Taxonomy (NCBI): domain Eukaryota; kingdom Metazoa; phylum Arthropoda; class Insecta; order Blattodea; family Blaberidae; genus Diploptera; species Diploptera punctata. Next base: position 1,589,799 of record JASPKZ010000001.1, read on the forward strand.
TAGTGCCAGTGAGTAAGTAAGTACTTCAATAATTGTAGGATAACTAACTCACTGGCTCTATCGTACCTGTAGGTTCATGGCCGCGCAGATATAAGCTCTCCATACATCTCTATCCTGAACTAATTTTTTGCCAATCATCCCCTGGATAATATACTTCTTTCAAATCATGGTTAATGTTATTCTCCCACCTCAATCTTGGTCTACCAACTGTGCGTTTTCCCTCTGCTTTTCCTATAAGAAGTTTGCATGCACTTCTTTCATTCTCAATTAGTGCCAGATGTTCAGACGATCGCAGTTTACGAGACTTAACTGTTCTTATTGTAGCGTATCTGGCTTCCTATACATACCATGAAGCTCACTGTTATGTAATTTTCTACTCTATCCATCCATAGTAATTCTGCCCGAAGGCAGGTCCTTCACAGCTTTACTAGGGAATTGTAGGTGTGGTAGCTTCCCGTTGCTTTCCGCACCGGTGAAGGATGATGATAATGATAAGGATGATGATGACCGTATGATTTCGGGGACCGTTTGGGCCTTAAAGTTTTCCTGACATTTGTCTTACAGGTGAGGAATAACCCCGATAAAAACCTCACCCAGAAAAACTGCCCCGACCGGGGATCGAACCCGGGCCCGCTGCGTGACAAGGCAGCACGCTACCTCGAGACCACAGCGGTGGACTTCTACTCTATAATACATCCCAATTGTATGATAAAAGTTTATATGTTTCTAAATACAAAAATAAATTAGGTATGGCGCAAAAAGTAGACATCTGAATTTCGATATAATTTTGATTTTAAATTGAAGCTTAGGAACATTAAAAATGAAAACACGAAAAAAAAAATTGCGGGCTATCAAACCACTCACAAACCAGCAAAATAACATTTATGAATCACTATTTCCTACATTGGCTGAAGAATGTAGGAGCCATTGCAGTTGTGACGTCAGTTCTGATATTCAATTTTTAATCCATGATGGAAACATGTTCAGGTATTTTCTTCATTGGAGAACTTAAATAGAAGGTACATTGTATTTTATTTTAATTGCAGAGCGAAGTTTTCAAAATTACATAGAGAAATTAAAGTTTTTAGTAAATTCATGTCTACACACTGACGAATCTTAAGAAAAAATCGTTTACCTGAATTGATTGTCGACAATAATCGATACGACATCGTACGTATTTCTTGAAAATGAACAGTGACAAAATTAATCATAAAGTGAGGAGTGAATTTATCTAGATAATTTGGAAATCAAGAGTGGCATTTGTTTGACTATTTAACGAAAAAAAAATAAGCTGTTTACTCACAAATCATTATTTAAATATCGTTATTTTAAAATATTTATATATTTAATGTTTTATTGTAAACGGCGATGCTTGGAAACAAATGAGAAACGTTTGTTATATTTCACTTGTTCATCACTGCAACCAGATCATATTATTTATCGTCAAAGGATCGCAATATCGTAAGAATGTACCCCAGTGGAAAAAAAATTAAACACATCAAACTGTATATTAATTAATTTCTGATGTCCTATGATGCAAATATGTCAATTATATTTTTCTGGAACGTTATTACCTGGGAAATAATACGTTTAAGAAAGTGCAAACAGTGGTTTCTTTTCTTTTCGTGTGGTATGATCAATTGCTAAAAATGGTTTTATATTATATCCCACAAGCATTATCTGGTTACATTCGTGCACTATATATATATATTTATACAATCTGGTAGCCATATGCATTCTAGAATTCTTACATCTTAATATATAAATTGTTATATTCGACGTATTTCTTAGAGAGTCAGTCACTGCAAAGTAATGGTCTGGCCTATTCAGGATGTTAAAAGGAGGAGCTTGATTTTAAAGTAATACAATTTAATTTGCCCCTAATATTAATGGAACTAATCAGTTTCCAAATCCTCCAATTAAAATTGGTATTACTATAAAGAAAATTATGATAAAGGCAGATAAAATCGAGGTGAAAAACGACTGTGATTGGTTAGTAAATCAAAATTCATTGAAATGTGATTGGTCATTGACTCCCATTTGGGGCATGAGTTAAATAGTCCATACAAAGATCAAATAAATAAGAGTCACTTATTTGTAAAAAAATATTGTGTATTTTAACTTAACATTAATATACATGTTAAAATGACTATAGATTCATTGCCAGCAGGCGTGGGAACTAGTACCTGCAGCACGTTTCCGCACAAAGGTTCATATTCAAAACGTTATACATTCAGTCCCCTCTACAAGCCCCAGAAGTTTGTAATGGGAATTTCCGAACACACTGTATAAAAAAAGGCTGTAATCATAATTAAACGAGTTAAGTTTTCAGGATTGAATTCAAACTACTATACCAGCTATGAAATTGCGAATTTTAATGTAATTAGAAAATGAGTTAATGGCGGTAGAGTTTAATATTGATCTTTAGGATTTAACTTTGTAAGGGGTGACCCAATGAGAGTAGGTATGTGAAGGGATATAATTTACATGGGGAATTAAAATATATTTTAGATAAATTGAGGCTACTTTTTAGTTACATGAATGTCGGTCGTATTTCCCGAATATTTTCTCTAAGTAAGCGTAAGATAGTTGAATTAAAATATTTTGTCGTTTGCATCATTTACAGTTTTAGTTATTCAAAATAGTTGTATTTTTCTATGGATAACAACGGTGTGTGACAAACTAAGAAATTTACCTAATAACACTGATCAACAAAAAAGAAACGTAAGTCCGCCTTCCAGGCGCTCCAACTTCAGAAGTGGGTTACAATTACGCCAATGCCAGGAGAGAATACAAGAAATGTCTAAATAAAGACCTGGGGGTGAATAAAAAAATAAAATAATACAACTTTTAAGAGAAAAGATGTACTGGTAAAAAACTTCTTAATCCCAAGTATAAAGTTTTTTTTTTCTTATTCAATGCCACCACGTTGCCCTTTGGACATTCTGGTATTCTCTCCTAGCATTGAGTTTTATTGTAATCCACTTCTGAAGTTGGGGTTACGCTGCCCCGATTATTATGATAGCTGGTGATGATGCTTATTTCTACTAAATTAATTATTTTTACTTCTATTTTCATGCATTAAAAGTATTGAGGTTACGGCAGTGAGGCCTGAACAATTCGCAGTGTAGATGAACAAAGACTAACTGCGGCAGAAATGAAATTTATGAGACGTACTGCGGGCTATTCAAGGACAGACCATAAAAGGAATTCTGAGATTCTCAAAGAATTACACACAGAATCAGTCATGGAATATGTACAAAAATACAGAAACAACTGGAAATCTCACGTACGAAGAATGAGCAGAACAAGAATACCACGTCAGATCTTAAATTACCAGCCACCAGGCAAGAGACCTTTGGGCAGACCCTTTAAACGTTGGAATGAGACCGTAACAGACCACTAGGTCTATCACATGAAAGGAAGAAGAAGAAGAAGAAGAAGAAGAAGAAGAAAAGTATTGAGAAATGTAATCCAGCTGTAGGTGCCTACATATCCTTTATTTTCTTATGAAATACAATTAGTTTTTTTTTTTAATTTTGAGGAAAGGATACCTCAAGGGTCAGATTGTGTGGGTTACGTTCTCTGAAATAAATTATAATTACATCATGTTCCTCCATTACCAGATTTTTGTTCATTTTCAGTTTCTCGTTTTGGATTTACATCTTTGATTATGAAATACAGAGAGAGGGGGAAAAATCAGTATTGTAATGTTGCGTCTCTGACACAGAGAATGAACCCTCAGGGGACCAGAGGGGAAAGATTATAAATTCTGTGTGATGACGTCACTCACCAATGTTTGTGTATGTATGCCTGATCCATATCGTAATGTTTGCGCGCGCATTATTATGTGCACCAACCCTAACAATCAATTTTCGCCACATTTCCGCTGTACGTCGTAAACACTGCCTCCCAAATCGCACCTACATCTCTAAACAGCAGACAATAGAAACATATTCTGTTACACCTGGCCATGAATTCATAAACCTGTTTAAAATTGTCACTACCTTTTACATTTATTTACAGAGTTTCACTGTGGATCTCTTTTCAAAAAACAGACGCAATATCTGCATAAGAATTTACGACTCTAGGATTATATCGACTTCTGCTAGAGAAAAAAACAAATTCTAACGCTGACTTTAAATTAAATAATTTTAAAATGTATTCTTACTTTAATCCTGGCTATTTGGCTGCAATAAAATTACTAAATTAAATAATACACAGTTTCATTCTGGTTTATATGGGTTATAAAATAATCGAAGCTATACTACCTACTATAACTCATATTTTTAACTCCTCACTACAAACTTCTACATATCCCTCATTGTGGAAACAAGCCCTCGTACGCCCACTGCCTAAAGTTAAAACGCCCTCAACCCCGAACGACTTTCGACCCATTAGCATTTTACCTACCCTTTCAAAAGCTCTGGAACAATTAGTCCATAAACAACCGACTGACTACCTAAATGAACACAACTTTCTAGATCAATTTCAGTCAGACTTCAGGACAGGACACAATACAAATACTGCTCTACTAAATATTTGCGAAGACATACGCGAAGCTGCTGATAATCGAAAACTTACCATTCCTACATTACTGGACTATAGTAACTCATTCGACACGGTAGACTTGGACTTATTGTTGCATAAACTTAAAAACCTCTTACTCTCTGATAGTGCCACGAAATGGTTCAATTCCTACCTTCATGAGCGCCAGCAATCTGTTATAGGAAATCATACATTATGTTCTTCTTGGTCCTTCCGTAAAGCTGGGGTTCCACAGGGTTCGGTACTTGGACCTTGGTTTTTTCAATTTACATAAATTACATATCTAACTCCCTAAAGTATTGCAAACATAATTTATTTGCAGACGACATGCAAATCTACATCCATACAGACAAATATTCACTAAATGACGCTGTTGCCAAAATTAACGAGGATCTTGACTCACTAATGACTTGGACAGTTAAATATGGACTGCAATTAAATCCTAGAAAGTCACAATCTATCATTATGGGTCACCAGAGACTATTATCTACAATTAACCTAAACACAGTTTCGCATGTGTCACAAAACGGAGTTCAAATCCCTTATAGTGAGACAGTAAAAATTCTAGGAGTATTTATTGACAAAAACTTAAATTGGAATACACAAATAAACCATACATGCAAAACAGTCTTCTCAATAATACATTCATTAAATCGTGTACGAAATTGTTTGCCATTCGCCCTTAGGAAAATGTTAGTAGAAACACTTGCAATGCCCCATTTTGATTATTGTGACACTCTTTTTACAGACTTAAATATTATTTCCACTCAAAGACTTCAACGTGTTCATAATTCTTGCGCACGTTTTATTTGTGGTATTCGCAATTACACCATGTTACACCGTCCCTGGAACAATTATCGTGGCTTCGTCTAAGATATCGTAGAACTGTCCATTCCTTATCCCTTCTCTATAAAATACTTCACACATCATCGCCTAATTATTTATCACGCCGCTTCATCAGACTATCCGACACACATAATCTTGACACTCGATCCCATCAGCACATTGTCCTTTATATCCCGCCTCATCACACTGTATATTATTCACTATCTTTTACGGTTTCACTTACCAAAACATGGAATTCCCTTCCGTCCTATGTCAAAGACTGTCAAACTATAACATCCTTCAAAAATAAACTAAAGAATTATTTAATAACAAACTAACTTATACACCTCACTGATAGTATTCTTTTAGCAATATTAATATATTTAATTATTTATGAAAATAATATTAAGAATAACAAATATTTTTATTTGTTTTGTTTTAAATATTGTCTAATCGTAAAATTAGTTTGCTATATCTCATTATTTTCCTTTGTTTTTTTTATATACACTAGACAGGGACAATTTAATATGCCTTGCTTGTATACATTTTATTATTAGTTTTAGTCTTAATTTTAACTAATATTAACTGGTTGCATTATAGATCGTAATATATTAGATATTATCTTTTGATCAAATTTTTACTTAGTGTTTAATATTAGAGTTAATTAAGATTGTTATATTCTGATGTAATATATGTTTGTCCTGGCGAGTGGAAGAGAAGGCCACATGGCCTTAACTCCACCAGGCTAAATAAATCTAAAAATAAATCTCGACCGCTCGAATGGACCTAATTTCAATTGCTTGTTACTGGCAAACGGTTGAAGATAGAAACTTAAAACAACGTTCATATTACAGAAAAACTCACCAAGTTTTGATATCCAGATCACCACATCTCTATATGAGCCCCAGCAGTCACTGTGACGATATCAAAGCGATGAACAATTTCTTGCCAAGTACGTTGGAGTATGTCTTCTGGAATGTTCTCAATAGCCTCTATGATGCGCTCACGAAGATCACGAAGGTCTTTGACTGGGGTGGGTGTAAACTTTATCTTTGACATAGCCCCAGAGAAAGAAATCCAGTGGTGTTAAATCGGGAGATCTCGGGGGCCACGCGATTGGTCCTCCCCTACCAATCCAACGGCCAGGGAAAATGTTGTCCAAAGTCGTACGAACTTCATTGGACCAGTGGGGAGGAGCACCATCTTGCTGGAAAACGATGTTAGGCTGCAGTTTTTCAATTTGTGGAAAGAAGAACTGCTCCAGCATGTCAAGATATGTGGTACCACGAACAGTTTTCTCGGCGAAGAAAAAACGGTCCAATGACCTTATTATGTGACAAACTGCACCAAACATTCATCTTCGGACTATCACGAACATGCTCTTGAATAGCGTGAGGATTCTCCGATCCCCAGATCCGCACATTATGCCGGTTTACCTTGCCTGACAAATGGAAAGTGGCTTCGTCCGAGAAGAAAATCTTGGTCATGAAGTCAGGATCAGCGCCGAGACGGTCCAGCATCGTATTGGCGAATTCCACTCGTTTCGGCATGTCATTCGGCTCCAGACGTTACACTAACTGCACTTTATATGCGTGCAGTTTGAGGCGTTTGTGGACAATCCGTTGTAATGTCGATTTTGGTATTTGAAATTCCCGCGAAGCTCTTCTTAATGACTTCCGGGGGCTTCGCTCAAATGCGGCTTGAACATTTGCTACCATTTCATCGGATGCTCTGCGACCACCACCATGCTTCTTCAACACAGATCCTGTAGCTAATAATGTATCACGCCACTTCTTTATGCTTCTAGCAGTTGGAGCATCACGGTTAAACACACGCCGGAACTCCCTTTGAACTCTAATGATTGATTTAAACTCCGCATACCACAAAACAGCTTGCGCTTTCATCTGCGGAGTCGCCATTTTCACAAACAATTAAATCTAAGAACGAGAAACGTATCTTTGTGCCATCTACCGACAGGATTCGAAACTTGGTGAGTTTTTCTGTACTATGAACGTTGTTTTAAGTTTCTATCTTCAACCGTTTGCCAGTAACAAGCAATTGAAATTAGGTCCATTCGAGCGGTCCACCCTGTATATTAAAATAAACTATGTTAGACTTTTTATCGTGTTCAATACAACCCTCCTCATCATACTGTAAATTATTCATTATATTTTACGGTCTCACTTACCAAAATATGGAATTCCCTCCCGCCCTATGTCAAAGACTGTCAAACTATAACATCCTTCAAAAACAAACTTAAGAATTATTTAATAACAAACTAACTTATACACCTCACAGGGCCGAGGGTTTAAGTCCCGTTGGGGTCAGGATTTTTAAACTGACCCAAACCCTCTGGCGGCACTATGGCCCTGGGGTCGACTCAACCTCTAATCGAAATGAGTACCAGACGCTTGTTCTGGGGGTAAAGGCGGCCGTCACGCAGGGCTGACAAAGTGTCGATTGTCTAGAAAAAGTGGGAGCCTTAACCTTCAACTACCCCGAGGGCCTCCGCGTCTGTTGTGGGATCACTTTACTTTACTTTTATACACCTCACTGATAGTATTCTTTTAACCATTAATACATTCAATTATTTATGAAAATAATATTAAGATTGACAAATATTTGCTTTTACTTTGTTTTAAATATTGTACAATCGTAAAATTAGTTTTCTATATCTCATTATTTTTCTTTGTTTTTTATATACATTAGACAGGTACAATTTAATGTGTCTTGCTTGTATACATTTTATTATTAGTTTTAGTCTTAATTTTAACTAACATTAACTTGTATTATAGATGGTAATATAATCTTTTTGATCAAATTTTTATTTAGTATTTAATCCATCCATAGTAATTCTGCCCGAAGGCAGGTCCTTCACTGCAATTTTCATGCTATGCTTGCAGCTTTACTATGGAATTGTGTAGGTGTGGTAGCTTCCCGTTGCTTTCCACACCGGTGAAGGATGATGATGATAATGATAATGGTAAGAATGATAATGATGGCCATATGATTTCGGAAACCGTTTGGGCCTTAAAGTTTTCCTGACATTTGTCTTACAAGTGAGGAAAAACCCCGATAAAAACCTCACCCAGAAAAACTACCCCGACCGGGGATCGAACCCGGGCCCGCTGCGTGACAAGGCAGCACGCTACCTCGAGACCACAGCGGTGGACTGCTAGTAATATATGTTTGAAAATAAAACATTAACTTATTAAACTGTATAATCTACTTCCCTCAAATCATAGTTAATGTTATTCTCCCACCTCACTCTTGGTCTACCAACTGGGCGTTTTCCCTCTGGCTTTCCTACAAGAAGCTTCCATGCAAGTCTTTCATTCCCCATACGTGCAACATGTCCTGCCCATCGCAGTCTACGAGACTTAATTGTTCTTATTATATCTGGCTTCCTATAAAGACGATGTAGTTCATTGTTATGTAGTCTTCTCCATTCACCTGTCTGTTCATCTCTCTTTGGTCCAAAAATTTTCCTAAGTACTTTATTCTCAAATACTTGTAATCTTCTTTCCTCCCTTAAAGTAAGAGTCCATGTTTCGCACCCATATAATATAACTGGTAGAATAATAGTTTTATATATTTTCAGTTTAATATTTTTTGAAAGGAGATGGGACATCAAGAGTCTCTGCAATGCATAATAGCACGCATTTCCAGAATTAAGCCTAAGTTTAATTTCTTTGTGCATCTCATTCCTATTTGTGATTATTGTTCCTAGGTATTTGAATTCAGCCACTTCCTCAAAATTTCCCTCATTTGTCATTAGCTGTCCATATCCATTATATAATTTATTTTTACGTGTGACCATATATTTAGTTTTACTGATATTTACTTCCCGTCCTAATTTCTTAGTGTTACTCAATAGTGTGTGCGTATTGTCCTTTAGTATCTCCTTGCTGTCGGCCAATAATACTACATAATCAGCCTAAACTAACAGCTTATTAATACCATTGAGTTGTAAGCCTTCCTCATTCTCTAAAGATTTAATGGCTTTTACAAATAGTGATTCAAACCAAATGGACAATAATATCAAAGTAAAACAAACCTTATTTGGAAATTTACATTCAGTCCCATCCTGACGATGTACATGACACACTAGAAAAATTAAATACTGACCTAGACTCAATTTCCCAATGGTCGAAGAAACATGGACTTAATCTAAATGCTGACAAGACACAGTGCATAATTATAGGACATCGGCGAGTCCAAAGCATTATAAATTACGAAAATATCCCTACCATTCTCCTAAATGACAAAAACATCCCCTACAGCTCAGTAGTAAAATATCTGGGTATTTACATGGACCAACACCTAGACTGGAAAATCCAGGTGAATAATACCTGCAAGAAAGTGTTCTCAATTCTTCACTCCCTAAATAGTTTTAAAAACTTCCTTCCTACAAAATTAAAACAAATACATGTACAGACTCTTATAATGCCACACTTCGACTACTGCGACATATTACTGACTAATCTGACAACTGATCTATCTGACAGACTACAGCGTGCTCATAATGCGTGCATTCGATTTATCTTCAATCTCCGTCGTTATGACCACGCGTCTTCTTCATTTCAGGCCTTATCATGGCTACGCCTAAATGACAGAAGAACTTTACATTCACATACCTTACTATTCCAAATTCTGCACACATATTTACCAACTTATTTAACAACACGTTTTCAAAATTTATCGGCTCATCACAATTTAGGAACAAGATCACAAGACTCTTCTTTACTTTTGACACCACAACACAGGACCTGTCTATACTCTGAATCTTACACAATATCTATGACTAGAGCATGGAACTCACTTCCCAGTCATGTCAGGGACTGTCAATCGCTATCATTATTTAAATCCTAATTAACTGATATCTTAAGTTCGACACAATGAAAACATTAACTGCATAACAACTATATAGAGCATTCCATTAATAGTCATCTAGGAAGCTACTTACTTTATTTTACATCATTTAAATTTTATTATATTCTATGTTTTTGTTAGTATTAGCTAGTATTAGATCACATCATCTTTGTATTTTGTTTAGTCTGTATTTTAATATCTCAAAATTGTAATATGTATGTAATTTTTTGTATAATTTTACTATTCGCTGGTTGAGTGGAAGAGAAGGCCTTATGGCCTTAACTCTGCCAGCTAAAATAAAGCATTATTATTATTATTATTATTATTATTATTATTATTATTATTATTATTATTATTATTATTATTATTGTCACTAAGCCTAAAGTTCGTTGTTAAAAGCCACCGCCATCATATTTCACGCGCCGCTATGTCCGTTGATAAATGCAACCCTCGCCACGATCGGTGTTTCATTGTTTCAACTTGTCATTCGCTGCAATAATTTTGATTGAATAGCACGTGTATCTTCTGCTTTGTTAAATTTATAATATCTAGTAAAAGGAAACAAAATTTGTTCCGAAGCTGAAAAAAGTGTTGTCGCTTAAAGTAAAAATAGAAATGCTTGACTGTTTACGCGTTGGCGAGACTTTTGCGTCTTTATAACGCTGTTTCAATGTATGAATCAACTGTACGATTCATGAAGAAATCCGAAGACAAAATGAGGAATTCTATCACTGAATTTACAGCTGAATATTAATCTATTAAAAGCTGCAAAACAGGGGAAAAAAATTACTAAGTTCTTTAAGCCCTTGCCTAACCCTGACAGTAATAATTACTAGAAATTGTTCAAAATTTCTCATTAATTGATTTTATATTGATAATTTTTATTCTATTTCGGAACCTTGGAACGTATCCCCTATATATCTATACAAATTATCATTCCATATCCATGGTTTCTGTATTCGCAGCATATTTGCTGAACATATCCCCCGCGAATAAGGAGCTTTTACTGCATTAAGAACGTAAAGTCTCAGACTGCGATGGACAGGGCATATGGCATGAATGAGGAATGAAAAAGGGGCATGAGAGTCCATGTTTCAAATCCATATAATGTAACTGGGAGAATAGGCCTAACAGTTTTATATATTTTCACTTCAAAGTTTTTTGTGAGAAGTTGGGTCGACAAGAGTCTCTGTTATGCATAATAGCATGCATTTCTAGAATAGAGCGTATGTTTAATTTCTATCCTGTTTGTCATTATTATTCCTATATATTTGAATTCAGCCACTTTTTTCAATATTTCCCTTGTTTGTCATTAACTGCCCATTTCCATTATAGGCCCTGTAATGTATTTATATGTGTGACCACCTATTTAGTTTTATTGATGTATACTTCCAGTCCCAATTCCTTAGTGTTACTCTATGCCTTAGTATCTCCTCGTTTTCGCCTACTACCGTAATACATAATCATAAGTAATGCCACGAGTGATTTCCAAATTATCGATAAATTCACGACTCACGAAGTGAGTTTATCGATAATTTGGAAATAAAGAGTGGCATTTGTTAGGACTATTTAACGAATAAAATTAAGCTGTTTACTCACAAATCATTGTTTAACTATAGTTATTTTGAAATATTTATATATTTAATGTAAACGGCGATGTTTGAAAACAAATCAGAAATGTGAGGTTATGTTCATTCACTGCTGCTTGATCATATTATTTATTGCCAAATAAGATCGCAATATTATAAGAATGCACCCAAGTGGAGAAATAATGAAACACATCAAACTATATATCACAATCAACATTACGGGCTATTCATTTATTTTTTTGGTAAATAACTCAGTAAAATCAAGGAATCTTTTCATTATTTGGTATATTCAACGTATTTGTTGGAGAAAAATAATGGTCTAACCTGTTCAGAATATTAAATAAGGAGGAGCTTTCTTTATCACAAAAGCAGGAGCTGATAAAGATAAATCGATAAAGAGCGAGATGAAACACGACTGTCATTGGTGTAAAACAGAATTCATTGAAACGTGATTGGTCATTGACTACCATTTGCGACACGAGTTAAATAGTCAGTATAAACTGACAGCTTATTTATACCACTGAGTTGTACACCTTCTTTATCTTCTAAAGATTTAATGGCATTCTCTAGTACAAAATTAAAAAGTAGAGACATTTCATCGCATTGTATTAACCCATTGTGACATACCATTAAATATTTAATCAGCGGTTTTCTATTCAAGACACGACACACAATTGAAACACATAGCCCTCTGGAAACACTTGAAGTTCCTAGACACCATATGACTTAGTTGTTAAAAGTCTATAAATACGAATTAAATAAAAAGTAACATTTTATTTATTTAAATACATTATTTTGGGATATGTTAAATCCTGGTGGATCAATGGTTGCCATATTCACCTCTGGTTTTGAGGTTCGCGGGTTTAAACCCAGCCAGGGTCTATCGGAAGGGTAGTAAAACCGTGTCTCATGTGCCGTAGATTCATGGGATACTAGCTAATACCCGGCGTGCGCTGCTACGCCTAAATAAATGAAAATGAATGTGCTTTTATGTTTAGTTAAATAAGTAAAAGGAAAAGTTTATATCGTAATTATTTTAATGTTCCCCGTGCTGATTACCCAGTGTTGCCCGGGAATCTACTTATCTCGATCTTCTTGGTATAAATGAGCTAAAAAACAAAATTCGTTATTGTGAGTTATCCGTAAAAGAATGCCCGCCACGTGCTACTATGCTTGCACAGGAATTTGCGTACTTGTCTCGATCTTCTTGGCATCAATGAAAGACAAAAATGGTTATTGTGAGTTATCCGTAAGAGATAAACATATGCTGTTGTGGACTTTTTTGTAGAGCTTTTTGAGATATTCAATTCAATATACATTAATTTTGTGTACATATTTGTTATGGTTTAGGCAGCGTAAGACATTTAAGGGTCCAAAAAGCTACTTTCTTTCACGTTTTCCACTACAAAGGGCGATTTTTAAGAGTGTAGGAATTGAGTATCACAATTATCTTATAGCCTACCTTCATCCCGGGAATCTCCTGATCATTTTGGAAAAAGCCTTATCACAATATAATCAACGGTATGGCCGCGTATAAAGTACAAACAAACAAACATTCATTTTTTTATATTAGATAAAACAATCTCAACTCTGAAACAAAGGCCCTCGAAGTAGAATTTGTTAACTTTTCATGCCCAGATTTGAACTGCGACTTTATTTACCTGAGCTTTTTATGAGTGTCACTGAATAAAAACACTACCTACTAATAATTTGATAGTCGGCTGCAGTATTCTTGTGATTATGTTCATTGGCTCTAGTTCTGAGGGTCGCGGGTTCAAACTCGGCCAGCAATAAAAATCCCCAGTTTTATTCGAAAATCTGGATATCATCTATTTTATTCGAGTTTATGTAAATAATAATTTAAAAAATGCATACAATTCTGAATCTCGTCCTACTTCTCAGAAGATTATGTGTTATCCTTTGATGTCGCGTTTTAAGCTATCCCCTGAAGGTCCTTAAGGCGGATGATACCATCTGTTGTATAAAGATCCACCACTAGCATAGCCTTGAGGGCGATGCTTTGAAAATAATTGCACAAGGAGGAAGACATCTTGTAATTTCCTGCATGGATGAAAAAAATAATTAATTTGTGATTCCTCTTACATTGGCTTAGGTATAATCTCTGCAAATGAAACTTTTAACATGATTAAATTCCACTGTAACTCTCTTATCCATAGCAATACAATAATGTAATAGCGTCGAGCAAATAAAACAAATCTATTTAGAACGAAACTGAAATTAAGCGCGATGAAATGAAATAAGAGTAGAAATATAAATTGTTTATTTTTTTTACTATGTATTATAAATATCTCATTTCCAGTATGTATCCTCCAACCATAATTTAAACGCACGCTCACAACATAGTCTCTTGCTTAATATACCGCAACATAGGACATCACATCACTCCATGTCATATAATATCTTCATTTCTCGCAACTGGAATTCCCTACCACAAGAAATAAGGGGCGCATCTTTTAAAAGAAATCTAAATTTATATTTGTTCTAACCTCGACTTCATCATTACCCAGTGTAAGGTACCTATATTAATTGGTATTTATCGCATAATTCTTCATGTTTATAGTATTGTTATTATAATAATAATTATTATTATGTTATTATTATCATCATCATTATCATCATCATCATCATCATTATCGTAAGTATTAGTATTGTTATTATCGTATAAAATGTTGTCTGTACATGAAATTTACATTGTTACATTTAATATATATTTAACTCTTTATAATTAATATAGTATCGGCCGCGGTGGACTAGTGGTTATGCACCTTGCCTCTGGTCCCAAGGGTCGTGGGTTCAAACCCGGCCGGGGTCGATGGATTTTTTTAGGACGGAAAAATCCAAGGAGCAAGTCCTCCGGGAGGGACTTTAAGCCGTGGGTCCCGAGTCTGAAGATTTTCAGGCTCGTAAAAAATCCTTAAGCCTGAATGAAAAGGCCTCTAAGCAAAATTTACCGAATTTTACCTTCGTTTCCTAGATGTCAGTATGAGGCGAAAGGCTGACCACGTACCACTCAAAATGACATCTATACGAAAACAAGTGTAACTAAATTAGTATGGTTCAAATTCTTCCCTGTAGGGGGAGGGCGCCTAAATCTCTGTAAAGGGAAAACATACGCTTACAATGCAAAATACATAATTAATATAGTGTGTATCTATATTGTCAAATATTTTTTTTTGTAATTGTGCTGGTTGAGGGGAAGAGAAAGCCTTGTGGCCAAATCTTCCAGAATACATAAAACATTATTATTTATTTTTTTAATTTTATAAGAGGTACTTTTTTTACGTCGTTATAGTATCACTAATGGTGACCATGATCGAAAGTTCAACTTCCTACATTTCGGGGCTGCCAACATAAATAACTATATTGCAATAAAATAACTAAACTGTAATACAGCATATTACAAAACGCGTGTGGGAAGTAAAACCACTGCCCTCTATGTATACTATGTACAATGTAGGCCTATATACAAAAATATCCAAAAGGTAATGTTAATATACATTATTATGTAACGCTAGAAATTAACCACACTCTAAATTACTGTAAATAATTAATTGTATTGTAACTAAAACCCTAACATACCGGATGGTGAAATAGGGTTCGTATTATTGGAGATTCAATAAAATAATATATATACATGATACGAAACAAATCACTGCATATTAAATGAACTGAACTTTATTCGAAGCAATATACAACAATAAATACGTAGGGCTACTTGCCACCATTTTATTACTAATAATGGTCTCACGACATCCTGTAATTTCAACTAATAAACATTGCTCACACTGTTAACGATAGTCAATTGTTTATAATGAAAGCAAATATTTCCAACAAAGATGTTATTATTTTGAAAACACCATCGCGCAAAAAAATAATGTACAACGCACGTTTGTGAAGTGTTTCACAGAATCTCGGAAATTAAAAACCTCGCAAACGCTCGGTTTTTAAACATTTTCCTCGATTCTGTAACAACTACTTCCCAACCTTGCATCGTAATATACTATTACAAGGGAACTGTCAACCATTGCACGACGAAACCTACCTTGAAATTTCTTCCAGAGAAGCGTTGCCGTGTCCCCCCCCAAAATCCAATGCTTTTATCTGGAAGGCACAGAAATCGAAGAAAGAATCCAGCAATGCCAAACCACTGTACGGGGCAGATGGTCTCCCTGCATGAATAAGAGCTGAATGAAGTGAGGTGAGACGCGTCGCGAAAGACAGATAGTGAGGATTATCCAATCTGCGAATTCAGGTGATGTATCACTTCCCTATACAGTAGTTCAAATGAGAAATTTGGCGCTGAATTTTAGTACCTTGCAGTTAAAAACGGCAGATAACTTTTTAGACACGGCCCTTGTACATGACAATGTTTCTCTGGAAGAAATTTCAAGGTAGGTTTTGGAATGCAATAGTTGACAGTTCCTTTGTTAGTATGTACACTAGGGTTATAACTTTTTTGAGTTTTGTGAAATAAAATATTTCCTGTACAATGAATGGATGAACTTTTGCTTAAAACCATTGAAAAAGGCCTTCATTTCACTGAGCTTCAAGAAAAGGTCACCCCCAAATTAATATTAAATATTGATATATAAATATATTTGCGGCTGATCTTTTCTTGAATCTCAGTGAAATGAAGGCCTTTTTCAATGGTTTTAAGTAACATTTCACCCATTCATTGCATGGGAGATATTTTACACCCATTCGTTGCATAGGAAATGTTTTATTTCACAAAAGTCCAAGGTTATAACTTTTTGGACTATTTATTGAAACAAAATATTTCCTCTGCAATGAATGGGTGAACTTTTACTCAAAACCATTAAAAAAGGCCTTCATTTCACTGAGCTTCAAGAAAAGATCACCCCCAAATTAATATTAAATATTGATATATAAATATATTTGCGGCTGATCTTTTCTTGGATCTCAGTGAAATTAAGGCCTTTTTCAATGGTTTTAAGTAACATTTCACCCATTCATTGCATGGGAGATATTTTACACCCATTCATTGCATAGGAAATGTTTTATTTCACAAAAGTCCAAGGTTATAACTTTTTGGACTATTTATTGAAACAAAATATTTCCTCTGCAATGAATGGGTGAACTTTTACTCAAAACCATTAAAAAAGGCCTTCATTTCACTGAGCTTCAAGAAAAGATCACCCCCAAATTAATATTAAATATTGATATATAAATATATTTGCGGCTGATCTTTTCTTGAATCTCAGTGAAATGAAGGCCTTTTTCAATGGTTTTAAGTAACATTTCACCCATTCATTGCATGGGAGATATTTTACACCCATTCATTGCATAGGAAATGTTTTATTTCACAAAAGTCCAAGGTTATAACTTTTTGGACTATTTATTGAAACAAAATATTTCCTCTGCAATGAGTGGGTGAACGTTTACTTAAAACCATTGAAAAAGGCCTTCATTTCACTGAGCTTCAAGAAAAGGTCACCCCCAAATTAATATTAAATATGGATATCACGCCGTAGCGTAGTGGTTAAGGCACTGCGCTACAAGCCGAAAGGTCGAGGGTTCAAGTCCCGTTGGGGCCAGGATTTTTAAACTGACCCAAACCTTCTGGCGGCACTATGGTCGTGGGATCGACTCAGCCTCTAACGGAAATGAGTACCAGAAACTTGTTCTGGGGGTAAAGGCGGTCGTCATGCAGGGCTGACAACCCGGCTGACATAAAGTGTCGATTGTCTAGAAAAAGTGGGAGCCTTAACCTCCTACTACCCCAAGGGCCTCCTGAGGCCTGTTGTGGGACCACTTTACTTTACTTTTATATGAATATATTTGGAGGTGACCTTTTCTTGAAGCTCAGTGAAATCGTGGCCTTTTTCAATGGTTTCAAGTAAAAGTTGATATAATTTTATTTCGCAAAAGTCGAAAACTTATAACCGTAATGTGTGTGTATATATGTATATATACTATATGACATGATAAGAAAAATAAATGCTCGAACGGGACTTGAAGCCGGACCTCTGGATTTATATCCCAGTGCGCTACCGATTACGCTACCGATTACGTTACCGAGCAAGTGTAGTACAAACATTCATTTTTCTTATATATATCCTCATTATTACTAGATGTAGTGGGAACTCTGTCTCCACTGCCACCTAGTAGCTCCTATCGCAAGTAAGCAAATTAAAGAGAATATTTTTACTTTATAGCAGTGATGCTTTCTCGATGTTAAAATTAAATTTTTGACATTGAGCAATGCAAGCTTAATATGACATGACAAGAAAAATAAATATAAGAAAAAAAATATATAGGCCTATATTTTTAATCTACAACTATTCCAGCGAGATTTCAAGCTTTACAAAATTAAACGGAACATGGCAATAAATTAGGCAAACATTTGTAAGCTGATTTCCAATAGCAATAAACTGCTGGTTGCTAAGTTACAGATCGATTAAGCCCATACATATAATGAAGGTTAAAATCTCACGGGTATGTTGTGTTCGAGTAACGATTATCGATATCGGAGAGCAAGTTGTAAGTTTCAGTAGGAGGGCAAGTTGTTTGAGTCAAACGAATTCATTACACTGGATAGAGGCTCTGTAAACGTAAACAAGCTTCTAATAACAACAGAAGCGAGTCCAACCAGCTAATCTACACCAATGTACGGAATTCACCAAGTTTCTAATGTTTCATTGAGTTTAAAGTTGGAGTAAATAATAATACATTTTCCTCCCATTGTCTCAATTTAACGTCTCATCTTATAGGCACTTTTACGTGCCACACGCCATCCGGGCCTTACAGTGGCACGACCTGTCGGGAGAGGGATTTTAAACTATGGATCGCATACATACTTTTATTTTAACACATAACGGCATGGAGGGCTTCCCCGAATCAGTGATCAGCTTAATATCAGGGCCTCCTCTAAGACAACACAACATTAAGACGAAACACACACACACACACACACACACACACACACACACATATTCATACTTATCATGGCGAATATGACAATGATGATTATGATGGCCAGATGCTGTTCGAGGACCGTTTGGGCCTTGAAGTTTACTGACATTTGTCTTACAAGTGAGGGAAAACCCCGATAAAAATCACCAAGGAAACCTGTCTCGAACGGTGATCTATCTCGGGTCCGCTGCGTTACGAGGCAGCCACGTTATCCCGAAGCCAAAGGGATGAACAATTTTTAAATAATAATAATAATAATAATAATAATAATAATAATAATAATAATAATAATAATAATAATAATAATAATAATAATAATAATAATAATAATAATAATAATAATAATAATAATAATGAAAATAAAAATAATAAAAAAATAATAATGAAAATAATAATAATAAAAAATAATAAAATAATCATTCTGGAAATGCGTGTTGTTATGCATTACAGAGACTCTTTACTTCCCAACTCCTTTCAAAAAGTTAACCTGAAAAAATATAAAACTATTATTATACCAGTTATATTATATGGATGCGAAACATGGACTCTTACTTTAAGGGAGGAAAGGAGATTACGAGTATTTGAGAATAAAGTTCTTAGGAAAATTTTTGGACCAAAGAGAGATGAACAGACAGGTGAATGGAGAAGACTACATAACAGTGAATTACATGGTCTTTATAGGAAGCCAGATATAATGAGAACAGTTAAGCCTCGTAGACTGCGATGGGCAGGACATGTGGCACGAATGGGGGAATGAAAGACGTGCATGAAGCTTCTTGTAGGAAAACCAGATGGAAAACGTCCAGCTGGTAGACCAAGAATGAGGTGGAAGAATAACAATAACTATTATTTGAAGGAAGTAGATTATACAGGGGATGATTGGAAAACATTGGCTCTGGATAGGGATATATGGAGAGCTTATGTCCGCGCGGCCATGAACCTACGGGTTCGATAGTGCCAGTGAGTTATAATAAAAATAATAATAGTAATAATAATAATAACAACAATAATAATAACAATAATAATAACAATAATAATATTATATTATTATTATTAATGTGTTTTACCTGATGGAGTTAAGATCGTAAGGTCTTCTCTTTCACTTCACCAGGGTTAAAATATACAAATATTAACAATTATGAATTATCTACAGTTAAATTAACATATTGTTTATTGATGTTGAGTGATTCCGGGTTCTGTGGCCGTGGTCCATAGTTGGTGTTGATACCAACACCAACTATGGACCACGGCCACAGAACCCGGAATCACTCAACATCATGATTACCGGCCGTGAAAGCCTGCATTCAACTATATTGTTTATTGATTTAAACAGGTAGAGGTAAGGCCATGTGACCTTAATGATATTTAATGACAGTCAAAATTAAAACCAATCAACTATCTTTGAAATGGAGCCATGGCAATTCGTTGCAAAATGGAGAAACGAGGTCATATTTTCGGACATGAAATATGAATATGATACACATAGGCCTATTACGAACACGCTGCAATTTTTCAAAAAATCCATAACTTATGTCAGCTACTAGAACGCCATAATAGTTAAAATGCGTCTTCACTACAGGTTGGTCTAAAATTGTTTTAAGAGCTGTAGGTAAAAAGTTCTTGAGACGCTTAGGGAATGCATTATGGAGAAGATCTATCTAGATGTTTTATTTGGGTATTCCAATTTGGATTGAAATCCATATACAATCCTAAGTTTTTAACAAAATGACACATAGAAAATTGTTAATATCTAACATGGTCGCCGGGATGATGCTATTTTTATGGAACGTAATAGTCTTGGATTTCCGATAACACTAAGCAACAAGAAAGAAACTTTTTTTTTTGTCTCAGGAAGAAAAATATGTCATTCTGATAGTATTTTTTCTCCTGAATTCAAATATGATATCGATTTTTCTCCATCACGCAAGGTTTCCGAGAGATAAGAATTTAAAATTTCAAACACTTTAATATATTCTATGTTCGTAACTACACAATATTCGAACATTGTGACTCACCTAGAAAGTAAGAAATGACGATTATCTGCTATATTTCGCCTATGGAGCATCCCCCTTGATGGGCCAACAATAAATAATCGGCCAGCATATTAAGATTCCATTTGCCTTGATATCTCTTTTCCATAGCTGAAAACCATCTGAGTTAGCTCATTTGGTTTTATTTTACAATGGACAAATGGACGAAAAAACGTTTATTAAAAAAATAATTATTTAAATCCATTAATTGAAATTGAATAAAAAAACTGTGGGTGATGGAGAAATTCCTAATAAATATTTGAAAATCGATAAAAACTGCGTTAAGTACAACTATTGGTACTCATGAGACAAAAATCATGTTTACCATTGTAATACTAATATTTAGTTTTAGTTCGAAATGTCTGGACCATGAAGATATATGTCTGAGGCTCAGTGTTAACTTTATCAAGGGCTAAAGTGAGTGTAAAATATATAGGCCTACTAAACGGTTCTAGACGCGATATGAAATTAGCTGCTAATGCGTTTATATGCATGCATATACACCACATGCCCTGTGTGAAGACAGGGTTTTCCCTAGTGGGAGTTTCTTAACAAGCTCATTTAGTTAATCTTACTGACCTCTATACGTCAGCTAGATGCATGTGAGCAGCACATCACCTCAATGAGACATCTCGGTGGTATGATCCACAGACGAAGAGGATGAAAGCACGGGACGAAGGGGGGGGCACGGGGAATTGCAAGCGATGCAATGGCATACTATTACTCGACAACGTTAACTTTCAATGCGGAAAAACTGGGAACTAAAAGAATGTGGTAAGGGTGAGTAGGGGTTGGAGGTAGTAGACCCTTGTCTCAGGTTGCAGTGACAGTGTTTATTATCCGTCAGTCGTGTATAGTCAGTTGTTAGGTAAAATGCGAAAGTTATACCCTATATTCACAGTATATACATATTTAAGTCTGCCAGACCCCCTCAGGGGTCCTCATCTAGGGGATATGTGGATGGCGACCACAAGGTGCCCAAGCTGAGCAAAACATTTCTTCCACTTACTTGTGTTTTGCACTCTTTTAACTTTACTATCTAACCTCTCTTGGTTAACTCTTGTTTTTTTCGACCCCAACGCTATTAGGGCATCCGAGGGCTAGGGAGTCTTTCCTTTCTTCCATTTCTTCTTTCCTTTATTTTCTTTTCTTCTCCAGAAATGCCTGACCAGAGGCTATAAGATGGCAGCCCCATCACTGGTCTTGCCTTCCTTTGGCCAGCAACCAATCGAAGGGACTATTATTATGCTTTCAAGTCTTATACGAGAATTTCCCGGAAGGATCAAACTAATGACGACCAAAGGGACGAAGATCACTGGGCCATCCTATGAAACGCTGGAGGGAAATTTTCTATAGGATCGTAACAGGCCTTGGCCTAATACTTGGAAGGAAGAAGAAGAAGAAGAAGTCTGCCAGACAGTTGTTGAAAGTCAGTGCTTATTTAATTTCTCTGTACGTCACATTATCCAGAAACCCGTAGGCAGACAAACTCTGACGATCTTTCATTAACTTCATCTCCTATTTCAAGTAGGTCTACCGCTATAGTTTGCCACTGATTATACCACTTGTCCAGCCATTCGCTTGTACCAACGGTGGAAGGAGACACTTTTCCCCTCTTCAACACTAGCGCCATTGCTTCCCCTCACCGGCTAAAATGTTAATGCGGTCGAGTAATATCTGAGAATAAAGGAACAGTCATGACGTATGAAATACCTACTGCTTTCATTCACTTCATCTGTGGATTATAACTGTCAACAATTGCATGCCAAAACCTACCTTGAATTTTATCCCAGAGAAGCCTTGGTACAACAAGGCCGTGCCAAAATAATCTGCCGTTTTTAACTGCAAGGCACAGAAACCGAAGCTAGAATCCAGAAACGGAAACAAACTGTTTGGAGCATTTGGGCTCCATGCACGAATAAGAGCGGAATAAAGTAAGACGGGACGCAGCGCGGAAGGCAGGTACACCACAGACACTCTATCTCCGGCTCTGAAGATTAGGTTATACGAGGGGTAAAGGGAGAAACTCGCCCTCTACTGTCAATAAAGAAATGGTTGATGTAGGAGTGCACGTCAGCCACAACCAATCACTGCTCTGTGTCTGCAGTATAGTGAGGGTTATCCAATCTACTAATTCACGAGTTGTAATTTAAACGGGATCTGTGGTGCTGGGGGGCACGCCGTAGCGTAGTGGTTAAGGCACTGAGCTACAAGCCGGAGGATCGAGGGTTCAAGTCCCGTTGGGGTCAGGATTTTTAAAACTGACCCAAACTCTCTGGCGGCACTATGGCCCTAGGGTCGACTCAGCCTCTAACGGAAATGAGTACCAGACGCTTGTTCTGGGGGTAAAGGCGGCCGTCACGCAGGGCTGACAACCCGGCTGACGTAAAGTGCCGATTGTCTAGAAAAAGTGGGAGCCTTAACTTCCTACTACCCCAAGGGCCTCCGGGTCTGTTGTGGGATCACTTTACTTTTTTATATGGCGCTGGGTTAAAAACGGCAAATAATTTTTTGGGCACGGCCTTGATACATCATAACATTTCCCTGGAAGAAATTTTAATGTAGGTTTCGTCATGCAATGGTTGACAGTTCCCTTGTAAGGAATTATTTGGATGGAAGAAGGTCGGTTAATTTTTGCCTTTTTATTCAGGCTTCCGGTTTTTTTACTAGTCTGAAAATCTTCAGACCCAAGACCCACATCTTAAAGTCCTTCCCGGTGGACTCGTCCCTTAGATTTGTCTATCCTAAAAATCCAAAAGACACCATCCGGGTTTGAATCCGCGATCCTCGGGACTAGAGGCAAGGAACATAGAGGAACTTCGGGTAATTTGGACCCCTGTTTTGAATTTGTTGTTTTTCTTTTTTTAATTAAGGGATTTGAATTTTGTTTAATTACAGTGATTATCATTAGTGTCGTAACTATGAAATAGCGTTGTTATTTTATTCAAATGTGGAAACAACTTCATAACATATTTTTTTTTTACATTACAAGAAAGGTCCACTTTAACCTCCATATTCGGGTAAAGTGGACCCCAGAATCCACCTTAGCTTTTAGTCTATTTTTAAGTTTATTTACTCTATTAATTTATACAGACGGGCACAGATTAATCTGAAAATATTTATGACTGATTATAATTAAAAAGCGTTGATATTTATTTAATGTTTTGAAAAATGTTTGTTAATTATAACATCCACACGTCATTCAACTGCAGAACTGCGACGGTCTTTGGGTTTAGTAAAATTACAAGGATATTAAATAAAATTAATTAAGTTAATGGTTTTTATAGATAGCATCCTCATTGATAAAATATACGTATTCATGTAAAGTGGACCCAGGGGTCCACATTAACCTAATTAATTTGTTATGTTTTACAATTTTATACAGCCACCATGTCTCATAATATCAAACCAAACCCGTCAGTATATTAAAACAGCATCTACATAATACAATACATTTAGGAGTTTTTTCAACATTTGTAATATTCAATAGCAGAAATTAAGAATTGTTTCCTAGCTCGAAAAACTTTTAAAATGGACATTTTCATAAATAGCACAAATAAACCCTTCTTCGCACAAAGAATAACAGAAACTGGCCTTGAACCCGTCAAAGTTGTTGAGGGGAAGAAGTTAAGATATATTCTGTTCGAGGGCAGCACCAATTAAAGAAGATATTAACAGGGTCCACTCAAACAGAAGGGTCCACATTATCCGAACTTCCTTATAATCACTAGACCACCGCAGCCGACAAAGCATCTGTAAATAAATATTAAATAAATACTAATTTGCTCATTCATAATAGTAGTACGGATTATAATATGGCTTAGTGAGCTAAGAATATTCTCTCGGCTTTTTTACAAACAAAAACACACTGTATTTTGAACGCCTTGTAGCTACAAATTCCTGCATTGACTAGATTTCATCCGTATCAGAATTTCAAGTTGGAAAGTAAGATATACAGCGAAGCAGAAAGCTTGTATTATATAGCAGTTGTACATCAGTATTCTTACCTCGTTCTCCGCGATTTTTATAATATACAGCGACATAAAAGCCTGGGAGGCACAAAAGGAAGCTGGGAATGGAAACGAATACAATGAAGATGGTTCTGCTACTCGGTGTCAACGGACAAAGCTGTGCGATTCATACACACAGATCCGGAAACATGCTTCATATTCTGAAAATGTATATTTCCAAACATTAGATATTAGTAATTGTAATTTAGATCACAGGATGAATGGAGAATATTCTTTTTTAATATGAATAGCTTATGATGTTTCACTGGCTTTAAAAAGTCAAATTATTCAAACACAGATCAAGAGTTATTCAATTAAAAATAAACTCTTCACTAATGGAATTACTTTAACAACTTATGCTGATAATGTAGTACTATTGGGCACACGCTCCGGGAGGGACTTTAAGCCGTGGGTCCCGAGTCTGAAGATTTTCAGGCTCGTAAAAGATCCTTAAGTCTGAATGAAAGGCATCTAAGCAAAATTTACCGAATTTTCCCGTCCTAGTACTACCTTGGTTTCCAAGATGTCAGTTTGAGGCGGAACGCTGACCACGGACCACTCAAATGACATCTATGCGAAAACAAGTGTAACTAAATTAGTATGATTCAAATTCTTCCCTGTAGGGGGAGAGCGCCTAAATCTATGTTAAGGGAAACATGGGCTTACAAGAAGAATGTATCTAACAAAAATAGACCGGCAGATTATTTTCAAGAACTAATATGAGATATTCGAGAAATGTATCTTATACCGGTACGTAGTGTAAATAGTTATTTGTTTGTAATAAGTTAGGCCTATATGTATACAGGGTGTTTCTAAATTAGACCGACAAACTTTGGGAGCAAATAGTTAACCTTCATTCAAGCATATTTTGTTAAGGAACCTATAGGTTGTGACGTTTCGTTTCAGTGCAAGAGGGGTCTTAGAGGAAGTGATGGAAGGAAGTAGCTACGTGCAAATAGCAAGTCATTTGTGTCACATAATTATGTGTGTTAATCCAAATACTTTACAGACAAGCAGAAACAAAATTTACTTAATTCTAAAAAACAAATATCTACAGTATTGCACTGCCAGGATGGATCCAGTTTATTGTGCCCTCACAATACACGTCCATTGATATCCATACAAACAGTGCACCGATGTGTCATACTTTGTCGTACCCTTCCAAAGATGCTAGGAGTTCCCCTTATTTCAGCTGCTGCGCTGACAATGCGTGCTATAAGATCTTCTTCAGAGTCAATATCAGTTTCATACACCATTGCCTTCATGAGGCCCCACAAAAAATAAATCTAGCAGGTCAGGTCAGAGAGTGGGCCCACCCCTACATATCCACCGAGAGCCAAATGTAGCTGTCAGATGGCCTACACGTCGTACCACTGGAGTAAACAAACTTGCTGTAATTTATACCGAATGCTACTGAGTTTCGGAAGTAAACAAACCAAGCGATAGTAGCAATGACAACCTCTCTTGTACTGAAAGGAGTGTTTATGCGTTTCCTTCAATCCCTTCCTGTAAGATCCCTTTAGCACTGAAACGAAGCGTCGCAGGCCATAACAAAATATCCTTCAACGAAGGTTATATATCTGGTCCCAAAGTTTCTCGGTCTAATTTAGAAACACCCTGTATATTCCATTCGTTCCGCGTAGGGGCATGGGTGCTCCCTAGCGGGAGTTTCTTAACCACGCTAATATAGTTACGCTTATTTACATGCACATGTCAAGAGTAACATGTGGTTAGCATATTGTCTCAATGAGACATCTAGTAATCAGTTACTTGGATTGATGAGCTTGGTTAAATTTTGCACAGAGACCCTTTTATTCAGGAATACGTTAAAAATAAGTTATAAATGTTAGTTGCACTGAAATACAAAATATGGCTGCCACATCAATGTGATGTGTATCTATATAGTTGAATATTAAAAACATATATATTCGAATAATTATTAGAAAATGTTTAAAATAAGTTCGAAATGGTAGTAAATGTTTTTAAAAATGAAATCGTAAGAGTTAATTTTTTAGAAACTGTGTGAGGTATTTTAAAAGTCGCGTCACATTTTGGATACTTCAGAACAATTTTTTATTTTGGGGTTCCATCGGAAGTACCAAAATGATGTGCTGTCACTGTTGACGTTCACAAGCAGGACTCTTCCAATTGAGCAAATTCAGATATGTACGGAAGCATAGAAATAAGGAATAACAAGAAATAGCTTATTATAGTGGAGGAAACAAAAATTCGCGCTTTCAGGGCACTTAACAATGTTTAGATATTTATCATAAGTAATGCCACGAGTGGTTTCCAAATTATCGATAAATTCACGACTTACAAAGTGAGGAGTGAATTAATCTAGAGAATTTGGAAATCAAGAGTGGCATTTGTTAGGACTATTTAACGAATAAAATTAAGCTGTTTACTCACAAATCATTATTTAAATATTGTTATTTTAAAATATTGAATTATTTAATGTAAACGGTGATGTTTGAAAACAAATGAGAAGCGATGTTTGAAAACAAATGAGAAACGATTGTTACGCTTGTTCATCACTGCAACCAGATCATATTATTTATTGCCAAAGGATCGCAATATTGTAAGAATGCACCCTAGTGGAGACATTTATAACCAACATTATAGGTATTCATTAATTTCTGATGTCCTATGATGTAAATATGTCAATTATAATTTTCTGCAACGTTATTTCCTGGGAAATAATTCGTTTAAGAAAGTGCAAGCAGTGTTTTTTTTTTGGTATAATCAATTGCTACAAATGTTTTTATATTATCTCCCGCAATCACTATCAGCTGACATTCGTGCACTATATATACAATCTGGTAGCCGTATTTCTTGGAGAGTCAGTCACTGCAAAATAATGTTATGACCTATTCAGGATGTTAAAAATGGTGAAATTGTTTGATAAATTCGAGGTGAAACACGACTGTGATTGGTTGTAATTAAAAAGTCATTGAAATGGAACTGGTCATCGAATCCCATTTAGGGTATGAGTTAAATAGTCTAAAAAAATTAGTATTTCTTTATATTGTTCCCTGGGAGTAGTTGATGTAGTTATATTGGTAATAATTAATTCGTCATCTCAGTCAAAGTTATGCTGATTCAGGAATTCTTGAAACGTTTCGATCTCCTTACGTGAGATCATTCTCAAGACTGCAAAAATTATGTAACTAAATTGTAAATGGTACCATACAAATGTTTACAATATATATAATTTAAAATAAAAACTAAAACGAACAAGAACATATCAAACTTTTTTTATTAGGAATATTCCACAATACAATGGTCTCCTTCAGCCCAAAGTGATTTGTCGCCAGAGGTTCCTGTCTAAAGCATCTTCTTCCCTCTAATCTCTAGCTAGGATACTTCTCCTCACTCCATCTATCTAGTCTGCCTTCTCCACTTCTTACATTAGCTTTCCAATCAAGAATCGTCTTTGGTATTGTATCTTCTTCCATTCTTATGAGGTGACCATACCAATTCATACTTTCATTTATATTTTTTCTAATGTGTTTTTTTAACTTGCATAATTTTAGTTTTTAAAGGATTGATTTTAATTACATTTGACGTATCAATTTCCATTACGGTTGATAACTATAACTGAGGTTAGTTATTAATTTTGCTTTAGTTTTTATCTTAAACATTTGTATAGTAGCATTTCTAATTAGTTTATATATTTTTTCAGTCTTGAGAATGATCTCACATAAGGAGATCAAACAATTGTTGAATGCAGGCTTTCACGGCCGGTAATCGTAATGTTAAGTGATTCCGGGTTATGTGGCCGTGGTCCATAGTTGGTGTTGATACCAGACGTTTCGCCCTCAACTGCGGAGGGCATCTTCAGTGGCGAGTGCTTCTATGCGTGTTTCCTGGTCGGAAGATCTACTTAGAATGACCGCTGTGGACGTAGAGATACGTAAAGAAGTATAGCCACCCGTTTATCAGAACATAAAAGAAACTGCAGACAAGGAGAAATGGATAAATCAGCTGTAGCAGAACATGCCATTACGAATGGACACCAGATTCTATTCGACGATACACAAGTTTTAGCCACAACTTCCTACTATTTCCCTAGATTATACCGAGAGGCTATAGAAATACACAAGCACAAGGGAAATATTAACAGAAAAGAAGAAGGCATCAAACTGTCTAAGGCCTGGTTTCATACACTAGAAAATAAATGCATTAACACCAGTGACAACAAGGAGACGACTATTAGCCAATCAGCAAGAGCCACGCCCACTCACCCTGCACCCCCCACTAATACAACGTCCTCTACGTCCACAGCGATCATTCTAAGTAGATCTTCCGACCAGGAAACACGCATAGAAGCACTCGCCACTGAAGATGCCCTCCGCAGTTGAGGGCGAAACGTCTGGTATCAACACCAACTATGGACCACGGCCACATAACCCGGAATCACTCAACATTAAGATCAAAAAATTGACGGATTCCTGAATAAAAATAACTTTGACTGGGGTAACGAATAATTATTTATTGTCAATTTAACTACATTTATCTCAATGTAAACGTAATATAGATTGTAAAATATGTATAGGAATTGTTAGTGTGTTTATATATAAATAGAGAACTAAAGCTGTTATACGTGGTAGCATACATGACATTTCCCATGGCAATATGAGTATCTTTATATACAAATTTATTTGTTATTTTGTATATGTATATACAAATTTAGTATATTTATATACAAATAGAGAACTAAAGCTGTTATAAGTGATAGTATACATGACATTTCTCATGGCAATGTGATTATATTTACATACAAATTTATTTGTTATTTTGTACACCAGGATCAGACCATATCAACACAGAATTATTAAAATATGATTCGATTTAATTTTTAAACAAATTTTTAGATCTTATTAACTTATGTTGGAAGACTGGCAGTGTACCAGACGAATGGAATAACTCGTTAGTTGTACCTATTCATAAAAAAGGAAATAAAAATGATATTAATAATTATAGAGGAATTTGATAAATTCTGCCTATAAAAATTATGCAAAAATTATTACCAACAGATTAAACACAATTTCGGACGCAATTATCCTAGAAGAACAAAATGGTTTCAGACCCAACAGATCCAGTATAGATAGTGTCTTTACGTTAGCACAAATCATAACAAAACATCGGGAATTTAATATACCAACTTTTATGATATTCATTATCATAAAGCCTTCGACACAGTAAACAGAATAAAATTATGGGATATCTTATGTAATGCAGAAATACCCAAGCATTTAATTCAAGCAATTCAAAGCATGTATCATAACACACGAATTCGAATAAAGATAAATCAGCAAATCAGATAGACTAATAACCCAAGGTGTAAAACAAGGCTGTCCACTTCCCCCTGTTCTACTTAATATAAATATGAATGAAATCATAAAATTATGGCAAAATCAATCACAATCACACTTTATGATTGATGACCGACCCCTCAATAAATTAATGTATGAAGAAGATCAAGTAATATTGGCTACTTCTGATTATCACCTACAGAGAGCAGTACATAGATTGTCAAATATAACCCAAAATTATAATTGACAAATTTCGGTAAGATAAACACTATGGAATTTCAAGGTAAAATACCGATACGAACTAAAATTGTTATTAACAACAATATAATAGAACAAGTTAATAACTTTACTTATCTTTACCTTGTCGTGGTGGAGTGGCTTGTGTGCTTAAATGATCCTGAGAGCTATGCCGGCGGTAGCATTGCTGCCGATAGGGTTACCCATGCCGGACTGGTCGAAGGTGATAAGCCAGACGAAATAAGTACCTTGGTCGAAAGAGTGACGATCTTTCACCGTAAAAATACAACCGTCAAGAAATGCGGACATGGGTTCTACTGGGGTAAAATTTTCCGGAGGTCAAATAGTCCCCCATTCGGTTCTCCGGGCGGGGACTACTTCAGGGAACCCATGCCAAAGGCTCAAACACAGGGACATGTTCCTAGGAACATGGAATGTTAGGACTTTATACAATAGCGGGGCACTAGAGATATTAACGCGGGAATTGGATAAATCGCCCTTGGATATAGTCGCTTTACAGGAAGTTAGGTGGCCAGGAGAAGGTAGTCAGGAATCAGGAAGCTTTGCATTATACTATGGGGGTGCAGAAAGACCTGCATTTGGAACGGGTTTTTTAGTCAGAAGGAGGATCCTATCCGCTATCCGAGATATTAAGTTTGTTAGTGATAGGATATCATACATAATTCTAAAGGGTAAACGACATGATTTTATAATTGTAAATGTACATGCCCCTACAGAAGATAAAGATGACAAGATCAAGGATGAGTTCTATGACGAATTAGAATGCTTATTTGATAGCCTTTCACGATATCATATGAAAATTGTCTTAGGAGATTTTAATGCAAAAGTGGGGCGGGAAGATATATTCAAACCAACAATAGGCAAATTCAGTCTTCATGAAGATAGTAACGACAACGGGGTTAGATTAGTCACATTTGCCACATCAAAGAATCTCATTGTTAAGAGCACAACATTTCAGCATAAGGATATTCATAAATACACCTGGACGTCCCCAGATGGAGAAACTCGGAACCAGATAGATCATGTATTAGTGGATAAACGCTGGCACAGTAGCATCATCGATGTTAAATCAGTTAGAGGGACAGACTGCAATTCGGATCATCATCTGGTCAGAGTGAAAATCAGACAACGGCTATCGCTTATGAGAGGAACAAACGCTAAAGATGATTCTGTAAAATATGAATTAAAAAACTTGAAAAATGATGAAATGCGGCAAGAATACCAAATCAAAATTGCTAATAGATTTGAAGTACTGGAATCTTCAGATGACAATGTGGCAAACGAAGAAGAAACTGATATAAATAAAGAATGGGAGGCTATAAGAGATACTATTAAATTGTCAGCATCAGAAAGCATTGGTTGTTTAAAAAAGAGGCAAAACAAGAAATGGTTTGATGAGGAATGTGCCGACATCGTAAAGAAAAGAAAGCTAGCAAAAATGAAATGGTTACACGAGCCAAATGAGGTAAATTTAGAGCAATTGGGTAGTGTTAGACGGGAAACCACCAAGTTACTAAAGAGTAAGAAGAGGGAATATTTGAGAGAGAAGATTAATGATCTTGAAATGAATGCAAAAAATAGGAACATTAGAGAATTATATCAGGGAATTAGTATAGAGAAGAAAGGGTTT
Organism: Diploptera punctata; assembly: GCA_030220185.1. Taxonomy (NCBI): domain Eukaryota; kingdom Metazoa; phylum Arthropoda; class Insecta; order Blattodea; family Blaberidae; genus Diploptera; species Diploptera punctata. The sequence goes on from JASPKZ010000001.1 coordinate 1,621,833, forward strand.
CAGGCTAGAACAAACATAATTCGGAATGAAAATGGGGATATGATTGCAGATTCCAAGAGTATATTAAATAGATGGAAAAGTTATTTTAATCAGCTATTAAATGTACATACAGAACAGGACATTGAGGAGGATAAGTTACAGACAGCAGAAATGCTAGTCGCAGAGCCAAGTGCATTAGAGGTTGAAATGGCAATTGAAAAATTGAAGATGTATAAAGCATCAGGTTCAGATGAGATCCCAGCAGAACTGATAAAATCAGGGGGAGAAAAATTGATGGACAAGATACGCTGGTTGCTTACTATGATTTGGGAAAAAGAAGCTCTTCCAGATGAATGGAAGGAATCAATTATCGTACCAATTTATAAGAAAGGAGATAAAACTGATTGCAACAACTATAGGGGCATCTCATTACTTTCAACTTCGTACAAAATTCTAACAAATATATTAGTAAGCAGACTTACTCCCTATATTGATGACATTCTAGGAGATCATCAATGTGCATTTAGAAGAAACAGGTCTACAACAGATCAGATTTTTAGTATAAGACAGATTTTAGAAAAGAAATGGGAATATAATGGTACTGTACATCAACTATATGTAGACTTCAAAAAAGCATATGATTCAATTAAGAGGGAGAAGTTATATAGTATCCTGCTGGAGTTCGGAATTCCTAAAAAGTTGGTTAGACTTATACGAATGTGTCTAAATGGCTCAACGAGTAGGGTGCGTGTAGGCAAACAGTTTTCAGACACTTTTGAAATCCAGAATGGGTTGAAGCAAGGAGATGCACTATCTCCTCTACTATTTAATTTTGTACTAGAGCATGCCATTAAATCTTTAGAGAATGAGGAAGGCCTACAACTGAATGGTATTAATAAGCTGTTAGTTTATGCTGATGATGTAGTACTACTGGCCGATAGCGAGGAGATACTAAAGGCCAACACGCACACACTATTGAGTAACACTAAGAAATTAGGACTGGAAGTAAATATCAGTAAAACTAAATATATGGTCACACGTAGAAATACATTATATAATGGAAATGGACAGCTAATGACAAATGAGGGAAATTTTGAGGAATTGGCTGAATTCAAATACCTAGGAACAATAATCACAAATAGGAATGAGATGCACAAAGAAATTAAACATAGGCTCAATTCTGGAAATGCATGCTATTATGCATTGCAGAGACTTTTGATGTCCCAACTCCTTTCAAAAAATGTTAAGCTGAAAATATATAAAACTATTATTCTACCAGTTATATTATATGGGTGCGAAACATGGACTCTTACTTTAAGGGAGGAAAGGAGATTACGAGTATTTGAGAATAAAGTTCTTAGGAAAATTTTTGGACCAAAGAGAGATGAACAGACAGGTGAATGGAGAAGACTACATAACAATGAACTACATGGTCTTTATAGGAAGCCAGATATAATAAGAACAGTTAAGTCCCGTAGACTGCGATGGGCAGGACATGTTGCGCGTATGGGGAATGAAAGACGTGCATGGAAACTTCTTGTAGGAAAGCCAGAAGGAAAACGCCCAGTTGGTAGACCAAGAATGAGGTGGGAGAACAACATTAACTATGATTTGAGGGAAGTAGATTATACAGGGAATGATTGGAAAGCATTAGCTCAGGATAGGGATGTATGGAGAGCTTATGTCCGTGCGGCCATGAACCTACGGGTTCGATAGTGCCAGTGAGTAAGTAAGTAAGTATCTTAGCTGCAACCTTTCCTACGACACATGTAAAGACATAGACCTAGACATAAAATTGGTCAAATTCCAAAAACTTATAGGAGCAATAAAAAAACACTCTTCTCCGAAAAGTACGCCCAGATACAATTCTAAAATTTTTGTAAAACAATGGCTCTGCCAACTATACTTTATGGTTCTGAAACCTGGACTCTTACTACAGGTAAATTAAATAGGATAGTAGCTGCAGAAATGAAGTTATTAAGACCTTTAGCGGGTTATACGCTTTATGACCACATGCGTAATGAATACATCCGCAAAGCTCTCAACACACCAGCAATAACTGAACACAGTCAAATATACCAAAATAATTGTCATGAACACCTTCTTAGAATGCCAAATCATAGACTACCTCTGCAGTTATTGAACTACAGACCCACAGGACGAAGAGGCCCAGGAAGACCTAAGAAGAGATGGAGGGATCAATTTCTACCCTGAAGCGGAACAGGCCAATGGCCTAATCCATGACTGCAATTGATGATGATAAACAAATGTAATATATTTATATGCAAATATAGAACTAAAGCTGTTATACGTGATAGCGTATATGACATTTCTCATGGCAATACACGTATGATAAACTATCAGCTGCTGACAGAAGTCGATGGCCATTTGTAGATAGAGGCAAAAAGAAAATATTGATTAATGTATGCATCATGACAAACACAGTGCATGTTGTTCAAGCCGACTAATTCTGGTTACGCAGTGCAGAGGGCGACTATGTTACACATGCCATTATGTATCGTGTTAATTAAGTTCCAGCTTAAAAGCATCTATGTATGTCAAAACGTTAATTTCTAAACACAAATAATGTTTCACAAATAAATTTACACCGAAAATAAAGAGAAAATTACATTAGAAGTAGAGGCTTCCTGAATACCTATATTTTGTAAATATTGTGCAACACATAAGCGTGTATTCTCACAACGGAACTCTCAACCATTGCATGTCCAAACCTACCTTGAAATTTCTTCCAGAGAAACGTTATGATGTACCAAGGTCGTACCCAAAAATATTTGCCGTTTTTAACTGCAAGACATTAAAATTATAATATAAAATTATAAAATAATTACCTCCATAGTATCCATAGTAATTCTGCCCGAGGGCAGGTCCTTCACTGCAATCATAGCATTTTCATGCTATACTTGCAGCTTTACTAGGGAATTGTAGGTGTGGTAGCTTCCCGTTGCTTTCCACACCGGTGAAGGATGGTGATGGTGATGATGATAATGAGAAGGATGATGATGATGATGATGGCCATATGATTTCGGGGACCGTTTGGGCCTTAAAGTTTTCCTGACATTTGTCTTATAGGTGAGGAAAAACCCCGATAAAAACCTCACCCAGAAAAACTGCCCCGACCGGGGATCGAACCCGGGCCCGCTGCGTGACAAGGCAGCACGCTACCTCGAGACCACAGCGGTGGACTAATACTCCTTTAAAAATTATTGATCCTCGGGTCATGTCCCATCATCAGCACAAGGAGCAGGAGATAGGTGTTTATCTGCTGACCCTGTATCAGTATTGCTTTCTAGTATCAGCAGATAAACACCTATCTCCTGATCCTTCTGCTGATGATGGGACATGTCCCGAAAGGCCTACAGAGCCTCAATAGTTTCTTAAAGTTGAGGAGACGGACATAATTATTAGGTAACAATTTTATAATTTCATATTATAATTTCAATTTTATACTAATACCTCAACGGAAATTTATCATGGATTTTATTAATTTTGACTAAAATCCAGCCCAAAAATATTTGCCGTTTTTAACTGCAAGACACTAAAATCCAGAAATTAAAATTATAATATAAAATTATAAAATAATTACCTAACACGTCCTTTAAAAATTATTGATCCTCGGGTCATGTCCCATCATCAGCACAAGGAGCAGGAGATAGGTGTTTATTTGCTGACCTGTATCAGTATTTCATTCTAGTATCAACAGATACTACAGAGGCTCAATAGTTTTTTTTTTAAATCTGAGAAGACGGACATAATTAATTATTAAGTAACAATTTTATAATTTTATATTATAATTTCAATTTTAGACTAATATCTCAACGGAAATTTATCATGATTTTATTAATTTTGACTAAAATCCAGCACCAAATCTTTCATTTAAATTATAGCGAAGTAATACAACTAGTACATTTGTAGAGTGGATAACCCTTACTACTCGCCGTCTCACCTCATTCTACTCTTACTCATGCAGGGAGTCCACCTGCTCCGTATAGAGGGTTGCCATTGCTGGATTCTAGCTTCAATTTCTGTGCCTTGCAGTTAAAAATGGCCTTGGTATATCACAACGCTTCTCTGGGAGAAATTTCAAAATAGGTTTCGGCATGTGATGGTTAACAACTCCCTTGTCAGAGACATTAAAAGTAATTGGATCTGTCATCATTGTAGACTTATGAACAAGAAAGAAATAGCAGATACGTTTTAACAGATACGACTGTTCGCAACTCACTACCAACTCACTAACACTAATGAACCCTTAGGTTATTTCCGCCCGGACATAAGTTCTCCATACATACCTATTCTGAGCTAATGTTCTGAAATCATCCCCTGTATTATTTATTTCTCTTAAATACTGATAAATTTTATTCTCCCACCTTATTCTTGGCCTATCTACTGGGCTCTTTCCCATTGGTTTTCCTACAAGGGGTTTTCTTGCATTCAGGGCACAAGCCCTGTCCATAACAGATTAAGAAACTTAACTGTTCTTATTTCATATTGTTCCCCAAAATATCACGTACCTCACTGTTACTTAATCTTCTCCATTCATCTTCTGTTCGTCTCTCTATGGTCCAATGTTTCCCCCCTTAGAACTAATAATATTGATATTTTACCTCCCTTAAAGTAAGATTCCATGTTTCGTATCCGTATAATATAACTGGGAGCAGAACAGTATTATATATATTCATTTTAACGTTTTTTTTTGAGAGAAGGTGGGAAGACAAGATTCCCTATAATGTATAATAGCATGCATTCCCATAATTGAACCTATGTTTAATTTATTTGTGCACCTCATTCCTATTTGTAATTATTGTTCCTAGATATTCGAATTCAGGTATTTAGTTGAACACATGTTATAAATGAAGTAACGCAAAAAGGGGTACATCCGATATGAATCACTTTGTTATAGAGCAAATAGTCAATTTACAGGGTGTTCCGAAACTGTTCGTTCAAATTTATACAGGAGGCAGAGAACATCAAATCAAATAATTTCGATAAGGAACATACGGTCTCAGAAGTCAACTTGTAATGATGTAGAACATTTTGTTAATGGTTATGACATAAGCTGTCATGGCCTCGTGGCCTACCCAGATCACCTGACCTAACATGTCAGGATTTCTTCCCCTGGGGCATATAAAGCAACTGGTGTATGAAACCATTGTGGAAACAAAAGAAAGCCTTTTCGCTAGAATTGCCGTCACTGTTGGAACCAATACGGACATACCAAGAATCTTCGAACGAACACAACAATCAATCGTCAGACGATGTACTGCATACAGACCAACGGTCGTGCATTCCACAGAGCATCCGGAGGAGAAAGTGGACTAGTTTCGCGTACATGCTACAAGCGGCGCTAGTGCAGAACTAACGACATCTATTTTTTTTCGATTTCTTTGTGGTACTAATATGAAATTCCGCATCGTCTGGTGGTAAAATTATGAATTATAATTATACAACACCATCTAACCTCAATATTTTTCTTTTCATATATATATATATATATATATATATATATATATATATATATATATATTGGGTGTACGCCGTAGCGTAGTGGTTAAGGCACTGCGCTACAAGCCGGAAGGTCGAGGGTTCGAGTCCCGGTGGGGTCAGGATTTTTAAACTGACCCAAACCTTCTGGCGGCACTATGGCCCTGGGGTCGACTCAGCCTCTAACTGAAATGAGTACCAGACGCTTGTTCTGGGGTAAAGGCGGCCGTCACATAGGGCTGACAACCCGGCTGACATCAAGTGCCGATTGTCAAGAAAAAGTGGGAGCCTTAACCTCCTACTACCCCAAGGGCCTCCTGAGGCCTGTAGTGGGATCACTTTACCTTTTTTATTGGGTGTACAAGAGGAGCCGGACATCATAGACGTTATAGAAAAGAAAAGATTGCAGTGGTATGGCCATGTCAAAAGAATGTCAGAGCAAAGATTGCCAAAAATTGTTATGGAATGGATCCCATAGAAAGGAGGAAGAGAGGAAGACCGAAGAAAACTTGGATAGAAGGGGTACAAGCAGCTATGAATATCAGAGGAATGGAGGAAGATCAATGGATGGGCAGAGAGGAATGGCATTTGGTTTCCGGAAGATGGCGGCAGCTGCCATGATACCGGATGAAGATGATGATATATATTTTTATTTATTTATTTAAAATTTTAATTTTAACAGAAGGGAAGAATAGAAATAAATAAAGCATATTAATTTATTTTCGTTTATTAAAATTTAAAATCGTGCATTATGAGCTCCTTTAAATATATACCTGGCCCCTTATTCTCACATACATCTTTTATAGAATATGTAGACCCTCCTATTATGTTGTATACAATATCTATTACAGAACCTTAGTCATGTCGTACATCTGAAATCCATTATAAAGTCACTCACATTTTTTTAAATGTTTATTAGAAATGGCTGTACATTAACATCACTCTTCCTAACCGAACAAATTTTAGAATTTTATCACTTCTAGTAGGTTTATCTTTGAAAATAGATTCACATTAAAAACGTAAACAAGTTTGAATTTACTTACGAATTAGAGTAAAATAAAATATAAGTAACAATTTTTAAACTTTCGACAATACATGATTTTTACAGTACCGTCTACATAGAACGAAATGATGGCAGTTAAAAATTTCAGTTTACAAAATGGCTAATTTCCCATAATCCCGAGTGAACACGCCGTGCGCCTTGCATTTGTTTTATTTAGTTGCATATTCTATTACTACGAAACAGCGCTAACCATTGTAGTTTGCTCATTGTAGTTCATCGTAAATTTTTTCAGCTTCTCCTCTGTATGAAAATACTCTGTGGTACATTCGAGCAACTATGATGCTACTGCTATAATTAACAGTAAAATATTCTGTGTAATCGTCCCTAATATTACAAGTTGACTTCAGAGACTATACGTTCCTTATTGAAATATATCTGTTTTGATGTTTTATGCCTCCTGTATTAATTTGAACAAATAGTTTCGGAACACTCAGTATTCATTCATTTATGTTTATAGAAGGTTGGTCGGTGGGGTTGTACAAGACCAGCTTTTTACTTACGCGACTTATGCCATTTTTGATATAATTTAAAGTATTACGAAGTGTTGATGATACCATTTACCTCTGGGATTTAACCATCGTCAAAATATTGAAACATATCATTAAATGAAATAATGGAAATATGATTTTACGTTGTAACCGTCAGACATGTTGAATGTTCCATAGAATAACATATATGAAGAGGTCATTTATGTTACGTATTAAATCAGATTTAAAATGCAAGGAAACTAAAAGCTAACCAAACCTAAATCATTTAATGGAAACTAAATCAATTACTCTAACGTAGGTGAATTCCAGGGAACGTCCTTTTTATTATTTTAAGCGGTTAAATATGTAAAAGACAAATTCGGTCATAATTTGCTGAAGCCACTGATATGCTGTATCGGTGGTATATCTGTGGTCATCGGTGCTCATCGTTGTGATAATCGATGGTTTATCGCTGGTTAGAAGTAAGAACTGTTCTAACCTTCGTGGTCATGACAGGAAATAGTCCCACTTTATTTTCATATTTACGAGAAAATAAAGAAATGATAATAACTTTCCCAGATTGAAATACGTTAAATATAGTATTTGATTAATATGTATGCCAATTATGAACTGTTAAAGTGCGTAAATAAAAAGGCACTGTTCTCCCACCCGGCCGGTTGGTCTTGTCATATGTTTTCACCAAAACCTGAATGTAAACACAATCAATTAGACGGGAGATTTGTTATTATTCATCAAACACGAATAGCAAATAATCATAAGTAATGCCACGAGTGATTTCCAAATTATCGATAAATTCACGACTCACGAAGTGAGGAGTGAATTTATCTAGAGAATTTGGAAATCAAGAGTGGCATTTGTTAGGACTATTTAACGAATAAAATTAAGCTGTTTACTCACAAATCATTATTTAACTATAGTTATTTTAAAATATTTATATATCTAATGTAAACGGCGATGTTTGAAAACAAATGAGAAACGATAGGTACGCTTCTACTGCTTCTTTTGTTTATCACTGCAACCAGATCATACTATTTATTGCCAAAGGAACGCAATATTGTAAGAATGCTCTCTAGTGGAGAAAAAATGAAACACATCAATCTGTATATTAATTCATTTCTGATGTCGTATGATGTAAATATGACAATTATATTTTTCTCGATTATTACCTGGGAAAAATACATTTAACAAAGTGCAAACAGTGGTTTCTTTTTTGGTGGTATAATCAATTGCTACAAATGTTGACATGTAAGCACTATTATATACAATCTGGTAGCCGTATTTGTTATAGGCTCAGTCACTGCAAAATAACGGTCAGACCTGTTCAGAATATTAAAAAGGAGGAGCTTTGTTTAATATATGATAATCCTAACACTGATAAATATTTCGTGAAACACGACTCTGATTGGTTGTAAAACAGAAATCATTGAAACGTGATTGGTCATTGACTCCCATTTGGGGCATGAGTTAAATAGTCAATGTAAATATTAATCATAAGTAATGCCACGAGTGATTTCCAAATTATAGATAAATTCACGACTCACGAAGTGAAGAGTGAATTTATCTAGAGAATTTGGAAATCATGAGTGGCATTTGTTAGGACTATTTAACGAATAAAATTAAGCTGTTTACTCACAAATCATTATTTAAATATAGTTATTTTTTAAATATTTATATATTTAATGTAAACGGCGATGTTTGAAAAGAAATGAGAAACGATTGGTATGCTTCATTTCCTTCCTTTGTTCATCACTGCAACCATATCATAATATTATTTATTGCGAAAGGATCACAATATTGTAAGATTGCACCCTAGTGGAGAAATTTATAACCAACGTTATACTGTATATTAATTAATTTCTGATGTCCTATGATATAAATATGTCAATTACATTTTTCTGGAACGTCATTTCCTGGAAAATAATTTGTTTAAGAAAGTGCAAACAGTGGTTTCTTTTTTTTTTGTGGTATAATCAATTGTTACAAATTGTTTTTACATTATCTCTCTCATATGCTTTTTGTTGACATTCATGCACTTTATATACAATCTGGTAGCCGTATTTCTTAGGGAGTCGGTCACTGCAAAATAATGCTATGACCTATTTAGAGTATTAAAAATGAGGCACTTTCTTTATTATAATAAACTTTAGTTGGTAAATTCTAGGCGAAACACGACTGTGATTGGTTGTAAATAAAAAATCATTGAAATGTGATTGGTCATTGACTCCCATTTGGGGCATGAGTTAAATAGACAATATAAATGTCTGAAGATTTCTAGTTTTATATATCTTGACTCCTTAATTAATGACATTAATAACATTAGTGAAGAAACTGAAATAAGAATAAAAAATGACAATAAAGCGTATTTTGGATTATTGAGACACTTCAAGTTAAGACTTCTTACAAGAGAAACAAAATCCAATCTGTGTAAAATGTTGATAAAACCAATATTAATACATGGCAGTGAAATACGGGCCTTGCCCAAGACCGATACGTCAAGACCAAGTTCATTAAGTAAAATACATGGTGATTCAGAATAATCAACTTTTATAAGATTCATGATAGGCCTATGTTCAGTTGAGGTATTATTCAAAATTAAAGTGTAAAATTATGGAGTATTTACCTGAAAGGTCCGTCTCCTCAACTTTATTAGTTATTTAACTGTAGCGCTTTCGGGACTAGTCCCATATCGGCAGGATTCGTCAGTTTTGAATTCTGCCGATGATGGGACTAGTCCCGAAAGCGATACAGTTAAATAACTAATAAAGTTGAGGAAACGGACCTTTCAGGTAAATACTCCATAATTTTACACATTGATTCAAAATAAGATTACACACTTCTAGGGATTGTAGAGGGAACTTAGTAGATAAAGTTTTGATAAGGAACCCATATCCGGAAACTTACCATTTTGATGTAAAATAAGTTTGAAGATCGAGAGACACAATGGGCTGATATCGTGTGTCTTGTGGTTCAGAATAAGTATTACAGACTTCTAGGATTTGTACTGCAACTGTGGTTCCACGTGGCGATTCTGTAGTTCGTTGCATAAAGTGTACTTACGACGCATACATTCATACACACGCCCCACAAGACCTAGTATGTGCTCAATAAAATTTCTGCTGCCGCCAGAATTCGTACAAGAAGATCTTCCTCCGACTCGACAGGCGTAGTACAACCCCTATAAATCTGTAATACTTATTCTGTAACAGAAGACACACGATATCGGCCCATTGTGTTTCTATCTTGAAACTTATTTTACATCGAAATGGTACGTTTCCGAACATGGATTTCTTATCAACACTTTATCTACCCAGTCTCCTCTACAACCCTCCGATGTCTGTAATACTTTTTCTGAATCACCATGTATATTGGCTATTGTGCTACAAGGGAGAACGGCGTATAAGATATTACTATTAACTCTATCAGTTGATGTGGTTTACATCAAATTAAAGTTGCAAGAATGCGATGGGAAGGGCACGTTCAAAGAATGACTGAACATGATATATCCAAGAAAATTATTGAAAGTTAATCTTCTCTTCTTCTTGTAAGCCTATGTTTCCCTTAACAGAGATTTAGGCGCTCTCCCCCTACAGGGAAGAATTTGAACCATACTAATTTAGTTACACTTGTTTTCGTAAAATAAAATAAGTTAAAATATACCTTCTTAGGTAAAATTCGTCGTCCTCAACTTATAAAATATGTAATCTTTAGGCCTTTCAGAACATCCGTTCCATCTTCAGCAGGTCACTCTTCGCTACAACATCCAGTATGATGGTTGATGCTGCTAGTCCTAATGTGGCATTGTCGTGACTAAAGCTTCTTCCTGACGCTATTTCTAGCGAAGAGTGACCTGCTGAAGATGGAACGGATGTTCTGAAAGGCCTACAGGCATAAAGATTACATATTTTATAAGTTGAGGACGACGGATTTTACCTAAGAAGGTATATTTTAACTTATTTTATTTTATGACTCTCCACCTCAACGGTTTTTAACAATGAATTTTATTAGTATTGACTTGTTTTCGTATAGATGTCATTTTGAGTGGTCCGTAGTCAGCGTTCCGCCTCATACTGACATCTTTGAAATTTAATTTTAAGGAAAAATGAATGTGGGACGACTAAGATTGCGTTGGTTGGATGGGATTTTGGAGGACCTGAGGAAGCTGAGAATCGAGGAATGATGGCTAGTTACAAGAGACAGAAGTCTGGAAGAGATTCTGAGAGAAGTCGAGGTTCGAATCGGACTGCACTGCTGCTCATAATGATCTCAGTTTTGACTTAAATTTGAGCTTTTCCAGTTTTGATCCACTTTAGCTTATGTATTCACTTCTACACCTCGAAATGCAATAGTTCTTAGATTACATTTTGTTGTTGATATGTATAACTAGTTGTGAACATTGCAGACAGAATCAGTTCAGAGTTCTCTATGCAATTGTTACATGAAGAAGTTACAAGTCACTTGTTGTAATATGCATGACCAATATTCTGCTTCTTGTTAATCCTCCTACAAACGATAACAGTAAAAACTGAAATTGCAACTCTCTGGGAATTGCTCCACTTCCTGAAATTTCGGGAACCGGGGAAGCGTGCCCAAGGGACGCTTGACTTCACTTACATACACACATGAATGAAAACTACTGAAACATAATTCTAACTGCTATTCTCTACACAATACAGACTCTCCGATAAACGTTACAATATAGTGGATGCAGCATGCATCACAGAAAATTATACCACTGGAAACCTAAATATAAATTCCATTGTCTCCAATTCATCTTTTCATTTTCATCCTCGACGTTTTGAGGTAATTATGCCTCATGAACTGCGGTCAAGAAGTAAAGCAGAGGATAGCAATGGCAAAATAAGCTTTCAACAAGAAGAGAAGCATTTTCTGCGGACCTTTGGCAAAAGAATTAAGGAAGAGGCTAGTAAAGTGTTTTTGTGGAGTGCAGCATTGTATGGTGTAGAAACTTGGACATTACGACGGAATGAGGAAAAGCGACTGGAAGCTTTTGAGATGTGGATATGGAAAAGAATGGAATGTATAAAATGGACAGACAAAGCAAGAAATAAAGATGTGCTAGACAGAGTGGGTGAAAGAAGAACAATGCTGGAACTCATAAAGAAGAGGAAAAGAAATTGGATTGGCCACTGGCTAAGAAGAAACTGCCTGCTGAAGGATGCTCTTGAAGGAATGGTCAACGAAAAGAAAAGAGGCAGAAAAAGGCATCAGATGATAGACAATATTAAAATAAATGGTTTGTACGCAGAAACAAAAAGGAAAGCTGAGTTAAGGAAAGAGTAGAGAATGCTGAGTTTGCAGTGAAAGACCTGCTCTTGAGCAGAACACTATGAATGAATGCCTTATTTAAAATAGCTCTGTTTTTATGGAATCAACTACCAGGCGTTCGTCATATTTTGTTTCCGTCTTTGATCCGGGCTTGATCCTTGGCACTGCGAGCAATATGTAAGATACACCTTGAAGTGGGTTGTTGGCCCATTTTCATAACCATAGTTATTATAGAAAGACGAAAATATTGGAAAGATCATATAGGAAGAATGGAATACAATAGACTTGCAAAAAAAAGAGCTAAAGAAGATAGACCGATGGACGGAGAAGAGCAAGAGGAAGCCCAGCCAAGAGATGGATAGATAGTGGCTGCACATCCAATAATCTTCCTCCGAAGAGTGATTTGGGATATAAACAGGATGAAAATCCTACAACTAAAGTAGAAGAAGAACTATCAGGCATCAGAGACCCAAACCAAAACCTCCTCTTCTATGTGCAATATTAATTTCAGACAACATCTCTGATTCATCCTCGATGAATAAAAAATGAGCATCATTGTAATCCTTCTCCGTTTATATGGGCCTGACTCTATTGGTTGAGGAAAGCGCCAGCCTTATTGAATGCAACATTGGATCTAAGAGTTCCATATGTAAAAGACTTAAATCAACTAACTCTCTGGCACTATCGAACCCGTAGGTTCATGGCCGCGCGGACATAAGCTCTCCATATATCCCTATCCTGAGCCAATGTTTTCCAATCATCCCCTGTATAATCTACTTCCCTCAAATCATAGTGAATGTTATTCTCCCACCTCATTCTTGGTCTACCAACTGGGCGTTTTCCCTCTGGTTTTCCTATAAGAAGCTTCCATGCACGTCTTTCATTCCCCATTCGTGCCACATGTCCTGCCCATCGCAGTCTACGAGACTTAACTGTTCTCATTATATCTGCTTCCTATAAAGACCATGTAATTCACTGTTATGCAGTCTTCTCCATTCACCTGTCTGTTCATCTCTCTTTGGTCCAAAACTTTTCATAAGAACTTTATTCTCAAAGACTCGTTATCCCCTTTCCTCCCTTAAAGTAAGAGTCCATGTTTCGCATCCATATAATATAACTGGTAGAATAATAGTTTTATATATTTTCTGTTTAACGTTTTTTGAAAGGAGTTGGGAAGTCAAGAGTCTCTGTAATGCATAATAACTTGCATTTCCAGAATTGAGCCTATGTTTAATTTCCTTGTGCATCTCATTCCTGTTTGTGATTATTGTTCCTAGGTATTTGAATTCAATCACTTCCTCAAAATTTCCCTCATTTGTCATTAGCTGTCCATTTCCATTATATAATGTATATGTCAAAGACTTAACTAACTCACTGGCATTATCGAACCAGTAGGTTTATGACCGCGCAGACATAAGCTCTCCATACATCCATATCCCGAGAATTTTTTCCAACCATCTCCTGTATAATCTATTTCCTCAAATAGTGGTTAATGTTACTCTCCCACTTCATTCTTGGAACTCCATTTAGGTTCTTTCTCTCTGGTTTTCCTACAAGGAGTTTCAATGTCGCTCTAACATTCCCCATTCATGACAAATGTCCTGCCCATCGCAGTCTATGAGACTTAACTGTTGTTATTATATCTGGTTTCCCATAACGATCACGTAGTTCACTGTTATGAAGCATTCTCCATTCGCCTGTCTGTTCGCCTGTCATTGCTAAAAAAAAAAAATTCTAACAACTTGATTTTCAAATACTCTTAATATTTTCTCCTCCCTTAAGAGTCCATATTTGGAATCTATATAATATAACTGAGAGAATATCTGTTTTATATTTTTTCAGTTTAATGTTTTTTGAGAGAAGTTGGAACAAGAGATCCTGTAATACATAACAGCACGCATTTCGAGAATTGTGCCTATGTTTGATATATTTCTGCACCTCATTTCTTTTTGTAATTATCGTTACTAGGTATTTGAATACAGCCACTTCTTAAAAAATCCCTCATAAAAACTTATTTACATATAATAATGGTAATAAAAATAAAATAAATATACTTGTGAAATGAGTTTTTTTTGTTCAGAATCTCACATAAAGAACAGAATGAAAAATTGGAACAACATAAGAAAACGGAACAGTTGTGATTTAAAAGACAGGCTGCTTGATGTATAGTCCCAGAAGAAATCAGAATGAAATGTTCTTACAAATTTTCGAATGATTGATATCCCTACTCATCGTATAAACTATTTGTATCAATTTAAATAAAAATAGAACAGCGAATTTTCTTCTAATATAAGGCGAAGTTTATAAAGACCACGTTTCAACTATGGTTGTATCGATGGATATTTTGGGATTTAGTTCCTGAGACTAACTCCTAATTGATTATTAGTTCATTAGCTAATCATAAATTAATTATGAGGAATTTATTTTTATTCATTAATTCATTAGTTATGTTGGAAAGTAATTGTTCTACTGTAATAATAATAATAATAATAATAATAATAATAATAATAATAATAATAATAATAATAATAGCAATAAAAAATAAAAATAAATAAATAAAAATAAAATAAATAAAAATGATAATAATAATGATAATAATAGGGCATAATAATATTTTTTATCCTAACAGAGTTAAAGTCATAAGGCATTATCTTCCATTCAACCAGCACAATTATACAAATACGTATTTGCAGTATCCATCCATCCATCCATAGTAATTCTGCCCGAAGACAGGTCCTTCACTGCAATCATAGCATTGTCATGCTATGCTTGCAGCTTTACTAGGGAATTATAGGCGTGATAGCTTCACGTTGCTTTCCACACTGGTGAAGGATGATGATAATGATAAGGATGATGATGGCCATGTGATTTCGGGGACCGTTTGGGCCTTAAAGTTTTTCTGGCATTTGTCTTACAGGTGAGGAAAAACCCCGATAAAAACCTCACCCAGAAAATCTGCCCCGACCGGGGATCGAACCCGGGCCCGCTGCGTGACAAGGCAGCACGCTACCTGGAGACCACAGCGGTGGACATTTGCAGTAAAAAATACGTAGGCCTATATTACGATGCGAGGTTGGGAAGTGGTTTTTACAGAAGCGAGCAAAATGTTTATAAACCGAGCGATAGCAAGGTTTTTAATTTCCAAGATTCTGTAAAACACTTCACAAACGTGCGTTGTACAATATTTTTTGCGCGATGGTGTTTTCATAATAGTAAATAATAGTAAAATAATATCTTTGTTGGAAATATTTGCGTTCATTATAAACAATTGACTAACGTTAACAGTGTGGGCAATGTTTATTAGTTGAAACAACAGGAGGTTTTGAAAACAACTATTGATAACATGGCCGCAAGTACGTATTTATTGTTTTATATTGTTCCAAATAAATTTCAGTTCATTTAAAATGCGGTGATTTGTTTCGTATAATGTATATTAACACTACCTTTTGGATATTTTTGTATATACATTGTAGGCCTACGTAGTATACATAGAAGGCAGTGGTTTTACTTCCCACACGTGGTTTGTAATGTGTAATATTACAGTATAGTTATTTAGATTGGCAACCCCGAAATGTAGGAGTAGAACTTTCGACCCTGGTCGCCATTGCAGTAAGTATTACAAAACGCACTATCGCGCAAAAATTATATATAGGCTACAATACACTAATTACAGTGAATTGAAGAAGGCATTAAAATTAGAGTGTAAATTTCATTTACTTACAACATTTTATGAGGTAATAGTAATAAATAATAATAATAATAATAATAATAATAATAATAATAATAATAATAATAATAATAATAATAATAGTAATAATAATAGTAATAATAATAGTAATAGTAATAGTAATCATCATCCTCATCCGCTATCATGGCAGCTGCCGCCACCTTCCGGAAACCAAACGCCAGTCTCCCATCGGACGCCTCCCCAGGTGGCGGTTAGGGGAATGCTCACCAGATATGGCGGGTACTGGGGAAATAAAATACCGAGGGCGGACCAAAACTAGCGCTGCTGCCTTGCAGTAAGATACTGGACTATCAAAAAGCTAGAGGAAGAAAACCTTGAACAAAAATTACCCGTCCCCCAGGTTGGGGGTTGATGCATCGGGCCAGCTCCTCGTTCATCATAAAAAGAAAAAAAAATGCTAAAAAAAACAAACAACATGCCTCGGAAAAACACTCTAGGACGATTAAAGCTAAGTAATAGTAATAGTAATAATAATAATAATAATATAATAATAATAATAATAATAATAATAATAACTATAAACAGTCATCATCATCATCTTCATTCATGGATTAGGTCTGTTGACCCGTTCCGACTTTAGCCCATCTCTTTCTAGGTCTGCCCACATCTCGGGCAATAACAGTAATAAAGTAAATAATAATAATAATAATAATAATAATAATAATAATAATAATAAAAATAATAATAATAATAATAAACAATAAAGTAAAATAATGATAATAATAATAACAACATAAACAGTAATAAAGTAACTAATAATAATTATAATAATAATAATAACAACAATAAACAGTAATAAATTAAAATAATAAACTAATAATAATAATGAATATAATAACAACAACAATAAACAGTAATAAGGTAAAAAATGATAATAAAATAACAATAAACAGTAATAAAGTAAAATAATAATAATAATAAACGGTAATAAAGTAAAATAATAATAATAATAACAACAATAAACAGTAATAAAGTAAAATAATAATAATAACAACAATAAACAGTAATAAATTAAAATAATAATAATAATAATAAAATAATAATAATAAATAATAATAATAATAATTAATAATATAATAATAACAATAAACAGTAATAAATTAAAAAATAGATAATAATAAGAATCAACAATAAACAGTATAAATGTAAAATAATGATAATAATAATAATAACAACAACAATAAACAGTAATAAAGTAAAATAATAATAATAATATAAACAGTAATAAAGGAAAATAATCATAATAATAATAAGAATAATAATAATAATAATAATAATAATATAAACGGTAATAAAGTAAAGTAATAAGAATAATAATAACAAAAAACAGTAATAAAGTAAAATAATAATTAATAATAATAATACCATAAAAGTAATAAAGTAAAATAATAATAATAATAACAAACAATAAAACAGTAATAAATTAAATAATAATAATAATAATAATAATAAACGGTAATAAAGTAAAATAATAATAATAATAATAACAATAAACAGTAATAAAGTAAAATAATATTAATAATAATTAATAATAACAATAAACAGTAATAAAGTAAAATAATAATAATAATAATGATAATAATAATAACAATAAACAGTAATAAAGTAAAATAATAATAATAATAACAATAATGATAATAATAATAACAATAAACAGTAATAAAGTGAACAGTAAACACCAAATTAATACATTTACCGTACATTACTCGTGAAGGTAATGATCGAGTCAAAGTTGAAACAAATATATATTTCTTTTAATTGATTCTAACATTCGGCAGCCCTTAATTGCTAGGTAGATAGAATTTTATTTAATGAAGCATTATAAGCATCTCAGGTCATTAGCATATCGGAATTCAAATCTGGTGAAAGTCCAAACAATTTTGGTCGGAGGTTTATTATTTCAGGGCTGAAGTTCTTTTACGTAACGCACGTATTTATTCGAGATGGAATTCATGGTTTTATTTCCTTCCCGATGTAAACCATAATCACTTATCAGGGCTTCTCTCTCTCTCTCCCTCTTTATCATCCTTTAAACTCCTCCTTATAGACACATTTACATGCCCAACACCACATAGGCTTTACAGGGACACTACCTGTAAGAAGATAATTTTTACTCTGGATCACACACGCACTTTTTTGACCACACAAAGGCCACCTCCAAACAACACGAACGTTTAAGACAAGACACATTTACTCAGTCATTCATCCTACACAAAGTTATTATGATATGGATCATTATGATCATGGGCATATGATCTTTGGGGATTATTTGAACCTTAAATTTTCTCGACGATTATCTTATGAGGGGGAAAAAAACGAAAAACTCAACCAGGAAACTTTCCCAACCGGGGATCGAACCAGAGTCTGCTGCATACGAGGCAATAACTTTACCGCGAGACCCCAGCAGTGGACTCGTTAGGATTTTTTACAATATGTAAATATCTATTTACATCGGAATGAGATATGAGCATAGAAACCACTAGTGCATTGGGACGGACATATAATGACCACCTAAATACATTCCTTAAATTAATAGCGGTATTTTTATTTAACGATGCTATTGTTTGCTTAAAAAACAGTTTTACTTGACATAAAAAAGCGCATTACCTTACCACATAACACAGATATCTTCGAAGGTGTCTAGTGTTTAGGAATTGAAGGAATAGAAGTACATTCGAGGGTCGAAATATGCCATTTTTACACGCTTTAGGCCCTATATTAGCTTAACCTGTATCTGTCTATGTAACGGAATCTTTTAACAGGATTTGCACCCACTTAAAAACATTGGATCGACTTGAAACTTTGTATACTTGTAAAGGACCAACGACAATACAATAATTTCATAAATAATATATAATAGGTTGCAGATTTATCGACTTTTTAGTTCATCGTTGTAAGAAAATAACATTATATCCTCTGGTAGCTCAGTAATCCATAGGTCGCAGGTTCAAAGCCGGCCCGGAGTATTTTTTAGAAGAGTATTACTACTTAGCTCATACTACAATAGTATCGAATTTAAAGATATTTACATTTTTATCTTATTCTCTAAAATATTAATGACAATTATGTAAACATACCACATTGTAATTTATCCAAGAAATATGAGGATACGATTAACTGTAACTATTTATCTATATTAAAATATTCAAAAATATTATAATAATGTTAGATAATAATGATTTAAAAAATAATTATATTCGTGCCTAGACACTAAAAATATCGTAAGCAATTAAATTTTCATGGGATTCCGATTTATGACAATCAATTAAACTAAAAATATTTAAAAATAAATAATAGCTTTTAAAAACTAAAACAACACGCTTTATTAGAAAACCAAACTAAAAAATAAAAAAATAAATAATAGTTTTAAAAAACTAAAACAACACGCTTTATTAGAAAACCGAACTAAAAAATGAAAAATAATTTTAATTTCCAACACGCTTGGGATAAAATTAAAGTGGCCAACAAAAAATTCATCTCCAACACATCTAGAATAAAACTAGAGTTATCTACAAAAAAAACTTCCACCATCAGAAGCGTGGGATGCTCTATATCAATTAATATATTTTATAATAAACAGATATTGGTAAAATAAAGTCTCTAAGAAGAAAACGTAAAAACCATAAAAAGCGTCCCACACTTTTGATGATAAAATTATTTTTTTTTGTAGATAACTAGTTATATTCTAGATGTGTTGGAGATGATTTTTTTGTTGACCACTTTAATTTTATCCTAAGCGTGTTGGAAATTAAAATTATTTTTCATTTTTTAGTTCGGTTTTCTAATAAAGCGTGATGTTTTAGTTTTTTAACTATTATTTATGTCCCGCGCCGTAGCCGAGCGGTTCAGGTAGGAAGCCTTGGCGCAGAGCTACGGGACTTGCGCTGGTTCGAGTCTCCATGGGGGAAGAAATTTTCTCATGGTATTGCGGCCAGTATGGGACCGGTGCCCACCCAGCATCGTGAGGCAATTGGGTAGCTACAATAAGTAGCGGCTCCAGGTTGAGGAACCAGCTATAACGGCTGGGGGACTCGACATGCTAACCACATGCCACCCCTACACTGGCTGTTGATCATCTACCTCTGTGATTGTCACATGTGGATGTGAAGGGCCAGCAGCCGGCTGGTAAAAGGGCAACCGCTAAAAAGTGGAAAGACCCTCAATCGGAATCGGAACTATTATTTATTCAATTAATTTTTTTTTCTTATGTAAAATGGGCTTTCCTGTTCATTTCTCGTCACCCTCTACATTACAGTATGGGCCATAGGGTCTATTCCAGCTCTAATCAAACTGGTCTCGCCATCTTCTTGTAGGTTTTCCTGAGGTTCTTTTTCCGCGAGGGTATAATCAAAATTTAATTATCTCGATTAATTATTGAAATATGACTTAGAACGTGACAGTTTGTCATTTGAGTTTGACCTTTAAATGCCCTCCATCCACATAACCTTCAATAAATTTGTCGCTTTTTTTCTCATAACTTGTATTTTTCAGTCATGTTTCCCTCATCATTTCAAAACTATTTGAGGTAATATAATGAAAATTTGCATCCAAGAATATTGGATACAGAAAAAAATCCAGAATTCTCCTGTGACATGAACACTTCATCTGTAAACAAATAATTTCCCAAAAAGTTAAAACAATCCAGTATTTGGATAAAAATTTAAAAAATATATATCCAAGTTACTTAAGAAATCTGGTATATTTTGCAGATATGTGAATTAAGAATGTGGAAAAAAACATACAACGGGTGAAAATTGAGATTGATGGAAAAATTATAGAACAAGTGTCAGATTTCTCTTAGGAAGTGTATTTGCAGAGTATAAGAGTGACATTGGTTCAAAATTACAAAAATATAATAAAATGAATGGGGTAATACGAAGACATTTTGGTAAACAGATGAGGACAGAGACAAAACTAAGATTACATAACATCACATCAAAAGCTGCTCTAAAATACGGAAGTGAAATTTGGATTTTAAATAAAAGAAACTCTCATAAACTTCAAGTAAGCCAAATGCGCTTCTTACGATCATTGTTAGGAGTTAATAGACTGGATCACCAAAGGAACACTATTATCAGAGGAAAACTTGGAGTAACAAGTTTAAATGAAGATATACAAAGATACCAACAAGAATGGAAAAATCATCTGAGGAGAATGGCAAGAAATAGACTTCGAAAATTGGCATTCCAACATACCCCAACTGGACATAGGGACCAAGGAAGACCAAAACATCGGTGGAAAGATCAAGACCATCTTCGCTAGGTTTACCGTACAGGCCATATGGCCTAAAACGAATTTGTTCATGATGATGATGATGATGAATTAAGAACTGAACAGAAAAGGAATCATTGAGAAATATTCATAGTTATCTGGGAAAAACTAGTGAACTGTATTTTTCTCAGGTGCCATTTTGAAGTGAAATAATAGTAGTGACCACTATTTTGCAATATCAGAATAATGCATATTAAAAAGGAATTTTTTATAGCTAATTAATCATACCAATTCATAATTTGGTACAGATTAAAGTTTTTGATAGAAGGAAAAAGGAAGAACTACCTAATCTACAGTGTTTGAAGGTACTTCAGCCCCGTTAACTCTCTCAATAGTCAAACATCACGTTCTGAGTTGAGTCTGCGTGATTTAGCGTAAGAAAATACGAGTATTTTCTTTATCTCAGTCATTGATATAAAGAAACTTATGAAACATAATTTTGCTATAAAAATTTACGATAAAATTTTCTTCTCTAAATAAATGAAATTGTGGCATGATGGCATCCAACCTCGTCCCTCTTCCCCAGTAACTTGCTTTTATTTCACCTCAATAAATATTTTAAATCAAGTATCGAACGCTGGCTGCGTATACTCTGATACCACTGAGCAACAAAAAATAAACTTTTTTTTTTGTCTCAGAAAGAAAAATATGTGATTCTGATAGTATTTTTTCTCCTGAATTCAAATATGATATCGGGTTTTCTTCATCACGCAAGCTTTCCGAGAGACAGGCATTTATAATTTCAAACACTTTAATATTTTCTACATTCGTAATTACACAATATTCGAACATTCGGACTCATCTAGAAAGTAAGAAATGACGATTTTCTGCTATATATCGCCTGTGGAGCATCCCTCTTGATGGTCCAACAATAATCGGCCAGCATATTAGTATTCCATTTGCCTTGGTATCTCTTTTCCATAGCTGAAATATATTGAGTTAGCTCATTTGGTTTTATTTTACAATGGACAAATGAACGAAAAACGTTTATTAAAATACTTATTTAAATCCATTAATTGAAATTGAAATAAAAAAAAACTGTGGACGATGGAGAAATTCCGAATACATATTTGAGAACACGATAAAAAAACTGCATTAAGTACATTTGGTACATTTGGTACTATTGGTACTCATGAGACAAAAATCATGTTGACCAGTGTAACTGTATACAGTGTATTATTGTTGGGAAAGTGCAGTAGCATTAGTGACAGTAAGAGTCACGAAGATGATGGCCTGGGTACGCGTCGCCACTATCGATCCGTGGGTGTGGTGCAGCCTGGCTTCAATATTTCAAATTCGATTTACTACGGTTCACGACACGGGAAATAAAAAAGAAGGAAATTGGGCTATAAATAAAACTAAAGGCTAAAGAAAACTGTTATACAAAACCTGAACCACCTTCCATTCGCTTTAGTGAGGTTAAAGATGGATATAACAACAGACCCATATTCAGTAAAGTTCATTTTATAAATGGGATACTTTCTACTATTTCGAGGAGAGCAATATAGAAGCGTATCTTAAAATTCAACAAAACTTGCAGGAATACTAAAAAAAATGCTAAACGTTATGGAATTTTCAAATCGGTGTCACTTCTTACCTGCTAGTTAAAAAAAATATAGTAAATTACATGACGCCGCATATTGTATAATAATCCATGACCCAGAAAATCCGGCCTCGTCAGGTTGTATAAAAAGCCATATTAATTGGATGGCGTTATACATCAACCTGCTATGCGCCATTATGTAAGTTTCGAGAAAAATGCGTTTACAGCTTGTCCATCTTCAAAATTCTAGCAATTTTTCACTGTTAAAACAAAGAAAGAAGTATTGAAATGGATACCTCCTGGAAAAGGGAAACGTGGTAGACCAAAGCCAACGTGGATAAAGGGAATTCAAGACAACACGAAGAAGAGAAATATGACAGAAGCAGATACGTAAGATCGAGAAGTATGGAAGAAAGAAATTGTATATTTTGGTTGAGGATACCTGTGTAAATAACAGAAACAATTCTGAAATAAAAATAATACTACTAATAATAATAATAATAATAATAATAATAATAATACCAATACTACTACTACTACTACTAATAATAATAATAATACTATTTTTTATTTATATACAGAATTTTAATGTTTACACATCTTTCTGTGCCTAAAGTTTTATTTTTCTTCTCCACTCGTCTCTCTCCATCCAATCCATGTCGTCCAGTCCTCTTGCCCTCATTCCAGTTCTTATTTGATGCATCCACGAGTTTCGAGGTCTTCCTATCCTCCTTCTTCCAGGTGGACACCATTCCAATGTTTTCCTGGGTAATCTTTCTTCTTGCATTCGTCGTACGTGTCCATACCAATTTAATTGCTTATACCGTATATAATCTACTATTGAATAATAATAATAATAATAATAATAATAACAATAATAACAATAATAATAATAATAATAATAATAATAATAATAATAATAATAATAATAATAATAATAATAATTCTTTATATTTTTACATTACCACTCCACCCTAGTAATAATAATAATAATAATAATAATAATAATAATAATAATAATAATAATAATAATTATTATTATTATTATTATTATCATCATCATCATCATCATCGAAAATATGTATGCTACTATGTTTCATAAATTGCAGCTTACCGTAGTTACAAAATTAATTGTTTGACAAATCATTTGCTGTAGCTTTGGATACGTTCAATTTGATGTCAAATTGGTGGTGTATAGTTGAGTCAATAACAGCGTTTACCATTAGAAGGTCATTGTTCATTTAGCCACATGTGCTCTCTGGAATTTCACCAGGACCACGAGCACTCAGTTCCTGTGATAGGTAATAATTCGCATCTGCTTCATCGCTGCAGGAGACAAAATAATGAGACTGCAAACATGGATCTACAGTGCGTTCTCTGTTATATAATCCCTATACATTATATATATATATATATATATATATATATATATTAGATCCATATATACGAACGCCATCAAAATGTTATGTTTTGAAAATTCTTCACAAGTCCAATATATATGACAGAAAATTATTGACAGAGACATCACTTCAAAAATGAGATATGCATGCTACTGTATTATACGGCTGTGTTTGTAACTAACTCACTCGCACTATAGAGGTGCTCTAAAATCCCCCTTAAAAACCTGTAGGACTTATAGAGGGGGCTGAGTTGATAATATTTAGAATTGGAAACCATGTCCGGAAACTTACCGTTTTCGTGCTACAACCGTTTAAAACAATCATTGCCTGAACGTACGTCACGTGTCTCAACAAGTAATAGCTTCACGATTCGTCTAAATTGAAAATTTCCTTATCGAGTATTTCAAGACTTGGTGTTTTTTTAAATGCCCAAAATTTTTCGAAATTTTGAAAACTGCAAAAAATGATTGTGGAGGGTGTATCCGGGATTATTAATGCAAGTCATGATTCAGTTTCTATTTTGTTTATTTAGTTATTAATGAGTTGAATTGTAAAACAAGTGATGTACAGTGTCACGCCTCGTAAAAAATTACTTGCAAAAGTGGTCGCGTTAAAAAACATGTTTTCAAACGGTTGTAGCACGGAAACGGTAAGTTTCCGGACATGATTTCCAATTCTAAATATTATCAACTCAGTCTCCTCTACAATTCATAGAAGTTTGTAAGGAGAATTTTAGAGCACTCTGTATAACCCATAGGTTCATGACCGCGCAGACAACAGCTCTCCATACATCCCTATCCCGAGCTAATATTTTCCAAACATCTCCTGTATAATCTATTTCTCTCAAATCATGGTTAATGTTATTCTCCCATCAAATTCTTGGCCTACCTACTGGGGGCTTTCTCTCTGGTTTTCCTACATGAAGTTTCCATGCACCTCTTTTATTCCCCAATCGTGCAACATAACCTAGTCACATATATCGGTATTTATAAACATAAAATCATGGTTAATGTTATTCTCCCACCTCATTCTTCGCCTACCTACTGGGGGCTTTGCCTCTGGTTTCTTACATGAAGTTTCCATGCCCCTCTTTCATTCTCCATTCGTGCCACACGACCTGCCCACGTGTATCGGTACTTCATCATCATCAGCAGCAGCATCATCAAGGATTATATCTGCTGGTCTGTTCCGATCTCATGTTAGAATTGGTCTATCCATCTTTTACTGGGTCTTCCAACATTTCTTCGTCCTAGTGGTTTGTAATGAAGAATCTGTTTCGGAATTCTATTGTTATCCATTCTATTGATATGGTCCATCCATTCATCTCTGTATTGTGTAATTCTATCTAACAGTTTGAATATATTCAGTTATCTTCTTATGTCCTCATTTCGCCTTTGTTATTGTATAGTCAGCCACACTCCTCAGAAACCTCATTTT
This sequence comes from Diploptera punctata, assembly GCA_030220185.1. Taxonomy (NCBI): domain Eukaryota; kingdom Metazoa; phylum Arthropoda; class Insecta; order Blattodea; family Blaberidae; genus Diploptera; species Diploptera punctata. The sequence goes on from JASPKZ010000001.1 coordinate 1,647,550, forward strand.
TGACGTTTCTATTCTTCGTTCCTGGTTTTTGGTTAAGACCCAGTGTTCCGATCCATATAGTAGCGTTGGAACCGCCATTGTTTTATAAAATGTTAAAGGTGTCTCCTTTCTAGTTCCTTTGAGACTTCGTTTTATGGTTCCACACATATAATTAAATTTATTTATTATTCGTGCCACATGACCCGTCCATATGATCCGGTACTTAGAAACATAAATATATTTAGGACATCCTAATATTTGGCGGGATAGGGAATGTTGAATCTCGTATCTTGAGTTAGTTCGACCGGGGTCGATGCATATTTTTAGGATGGAAAAATCCAAGGAGCAAGTCCTCCGGGAAGGACTTTAAGCTGTGGGTCCCGACTCTGAAGATTTTGAAGCTTGTAAAAGATCCAAAAGCCTGAATAAAAAGGCCTCTAAGCAAAATTTATCGACCTCGCCATCTTAGAAATACCTTAGTTGCCTGCTAGATAGAGTCGATATGTTGACCGCATTCCAATTATGACATCTATGGGCAAATAAGCGCAACTAAATTAACTTCATCTACTAACTTCTAATAAATGAGAGGCTACGCCAGTGTAGTATAGTATAGCTTGAGTTAGGGTATCTATTAATGTATCGAGAAAGGCAAATAAATGTAAAATAAAAAAGTGAAATGTAAGAGGATAAAACCCATGGTATCTTTACCTTGTCGTGGTGGAGTGGCTTGCGTGCTTAAATGATCCTGAGAGATATGCCGGCGGTAGCCGATAGGGTTACCCATGGTGGACTGGTCGAAGGTGATAAGCCAGACGAAAAAAGTACCTTGGTCGAAAGAATGACGATCTTTCACCGTAAAAATACAACCGTCAAGAAATGCGGACATGGGTTCAACTGGGGTAAAATTTTCCGGAGGTCAAATAGTCCCCCATTCGGCTCTCCGGGCGGGGACTACTTCAGGGAACCCATGCCAAAGGCTCAAACACAGGGACATGTTCCTAGGAACATGGAATGTTAGGACTTTATACAATAGGGGGCACTAGAGATATTAACGCGGGAATTAGATAAAACGCCCTTGGATATAGTCGCTTTACAGGAAGTTAGATGGCCAGGAGAATGTAGTCAGGAATCAGGAAGCTTTGCATTATACTACGGGGGTGCAGAAATACCTGCATTTGGAACGGGTTTCTTAGTCAGAAGGAGGGTCCTATCCGCTATCCGAGATATTAAGTTTGTTAGTGATAGGATATCATACATAACTCTAAAGGGTAAACGACATGATTTTATAATTGTAAATGTACATGAGTAAGTAAGAGGATAAAACAATTGAAAGTAAATATTTATAAAAAAGCAACCTCCTTTTAAATTTAATAAAATAGTGAAAATATATAGAACTTATGTAAGATTTTCTAAAAAAACGTGACTTAACTCAGGAATATAAATGTTCCATTAATAGCATTCGCTTAAATAGTTTTTCCCGGAATTCATAATCCCGAGTGCTTGGAATTCCAGTACTACGAGCTTCCATTCCAGGAAATCTTTTAAAAACTACGTCTCTCAAGTTACTTTAATGCTAAGCTTTTATGCAAGCGGTTTATATAAAGTTTGCATCAGTTGGTAATGTTGTGGGCCAAATTTTCAGAATAATCATCAAATTATTGCCACATGACATAAAATCGAAGAGTGATAATCTGCGGTTTATTTGCCAGAAGGTATGAAAGAGAATTATATAGAAGGTTAAAAGTAATTCGTTTTATACGAATAATTAAGATGGTGACATATTAATATGCAGAGAAGTTTAACACCGTTCGACCTCAAACTTTTTATGACAAATACTATTACCTACTACAAATCATGCAATAGAAACTATAAACATATTAAGTATCGTGCGCAAACCATATAAATTGTCTTTTTTTTTTAAAGTTGTGCACATTTTTAATTACTTTCTGTAAGTCATTTCCTTTGTTATTGTTTTTGTTGACAGATATTGAAGCTTCGCTAATTATACATTTATTTCATTTGCTGTTCTTTTTTTTTTTTCGTTTATGCAAGTTTTTCCTCCTCCTTTTACCCTTTTTTTTTTGTTTAACCTGTTTGTTAACTTTCTTTAATTCTCACATAGACACAAGGACAGGACACACACACCCAGACCCAAGGTGGAGATTTAAAATCTCCTACCCCGCCAGGAAATATATAAAACTATTATTCTACCAGTTATATTATATGGGTGCGAAACATGGACTCATACTTTAAGGGAGGAAAGGAGATTACAAGTATTTGAGAATAAAGTTCTTAGGACAATTTTTGGGCCAAAGAGAGATGAACAGACAGGTGAATGGAGAAGACTACATAACAATGAACTACATGGTCTTTATAGGAAGCCAGATATAATAAGAACAGTTAAGTCTCGTAGACTGCGATGGGCAGGGCATGTTGCGCGTATGGGGAATGAAAGATAAACATGGAAGCTTCTTGTAGGAAAACCAGAGGGAAAACGCCCAGTTGGTAGGCCAAGAATGAGGTGGGAGAACAACATTAACTATGATTTGAGGGAAGTAGATTATACAGGGAATGATTGGAGAACATTAACTCAGGATAGGGATGTATTGAGAGATTATGTCCGTGCGGCCATGAACCTACGGGTTCGATAGTGCCAGTGAGTAAGTAAGTAAGTACCCCGCCAGGAATCGAACCCGGGTCGCCGGAGTGGAAGGTAGGGATTCTACCGACTACGCCACGGCGACGGACATTTCTTAAAACATTCTTAAATAAACGCATTTATTATTAGGCTAGCGGACCCAGCAGACGTTGTCCTGCCCGAACGATCAATTCATATGTCATGGCCGGACGATAAAAAATATGTTACTTTTTTACATAAAAATAATAAATAAATAATTAATTAATTAATAAGTTTACAAAAAACTCCTCACTGTCATTTGTTGTGGCTGAAGAAGCTTGCTCTAGAAGTCACATTGTAGTCGGGAACAATATGTCGTTAATGTAGAAGACTACACATTTGACATAAACATTTCCTATAACCCGATCGTAGTGACATCTACCGGGTCCACTTATGAATCTAAACCATCCGGGACCCACTCAAACACACATAAAAAAGTAATCAAAATCGGTCCGGTCGTTTAGGTAGTTTTTAATTTCGTTTTTAAAGTAAACCTCCACTTCTAATTCTATGATTTCGCTCGTTTTTGGATTATACCTACCTCGGTTTATTTTAATAGGATGTACCGAGTTTCATTGTGAAACATCGAAAATTGTGACCGCTAAAGCGATTTTTAAATTTTTACTTCAAGTTAACTCCAACACCTAATTGTTTTTTAGGGTTCAGTTGTGAATCTCAACCATCCAGGGACGCAATCATACACACACAAAGAAATGTCATCAAAATCGGTCCAGTCATTTAAGCAGTTAATTTCGGATTCCAATTAAACCTCCATTTCTCATTGTCCGATTTCGCTAATTTTTGTATAATATCTACCTTGGTTTATTTTAATACGATATACTGAGTTTCGTTATTAAACATTGAAAAATGTGACCACTAGATCGATTTTTAAATTTTCGTTTCAGGTGAACTCCTACACTTAATGATTTTAGAACATAATAGTTAACGGCTAAACACTCGCCGCATCTGAAAACCTGATTTAGAAGACTATAAAGGAGAGACAGACACACACATTATATATATATATATATATCTTATATATCTTCCGGAAACCAAACGCCATTCCTCTCTGTCCATCCATTGATCTTCCTCCAATTCTGTGATATGGATAGCCGCTTGTACCTCTTCTATCCAAGTTTTCTTCGGTCTTCCTTTCTTCCTGCTTTCCATTGGGATCCATCCCATTACAATTTTAGGCAATCTTTGCTCTGGCAGTCTTTTGACATGGCCGTACACTGTAATCTTTTCTTTTCTATAATATCTATGATGTCCGGCTCCTCTTGTACACACATAATTTCCCTTATTTCTTTATTTAGTATTCTATTCATTCTAGATTTTCCAGCTGATCTTCTTAAAACATCCATTTCTGTACTTAAAATTCTTTTCATTTCCCTGATAGGAATGTGTTAAAATGCTTTGAATTATGGTTTGATATATTTGTAATTTTCTATTTTCTGTAATATTTTTGCTCCACCAAACAGAGTTTAAAGCATTTATTGTTTATTTTGTTTGTATGATTCTATTTTTAATTTCCATTGTGTTATCACCTGAATGGTCTAATTTTGTTCCTGAATAAGTGCATGCAATACTAGGTTTTAGTTCTTCTCCATTGTTGAAATTTATATTTTCCATTTCTTCTCCTATAAACAGATATTTAGTTTTCTCTATATTTATATAAAGTCCCCATTTTTTCATATTATTATTTTAGTTTTTTTGCCATATATTCTATGTCATCGTGGTCTTGTGCTATTAATACCTGGTCGTCTGCAAAATTGAGTGAATATACATGTGTATTTTGGATTGGTTTGCCCATTTTTTGACATGTTTTCCTCCAATCTCTTAGTACTCTTTCAAGATAAATTTTAAATAGAGTTGGAGATAAACTGCAACCTTGCCCTAAACCTTTTGCAATAGTAAATCCACATAGTTAATAGATATACATCATACATTTAATTTAAGCCCTTCCCTCTAGGAGAAAATTATCGTGCTCAATGGAAGCTTCCAAAATTAATATAATTTGTATGATATATTTTAAAAGTTCAATTAATTTTTTTTGCAAATGCCCCAGGTTATCTTTCGACATTCCTGGTGTTCTCTCCTGGCATGGCGTAATTGTAACCCACTTCTGAGGTTGGGGCGCCTGGAAGGCGGGGTTACGTTGCCCCGATGATATGAAGGGTGATGATGTTGATAGTGGTGCGCCAGGAGAGTCCCTAATCCTAAGCTTAATCTAAGATGAATATGAATGATGGTGATTGCGATGGCCATATGATTTCGGGGACCATTGAACCTTAAAGTTTTCCTGATATTTGTCCTACAGGTGAGGAAAAACCCCGATGAAAACCTCGCCCAGAAAAACTGTCCCGACCGTGGATCGAACCCGGGCCCGCTGCGTGACAAGGCAGCACGCTACCTCGAGACCACAGCGGTTGACATGATCATTACTATTGTATTAAACATTTTATATATCTAAAAACTTATGTCTATGGAAGTCCATCGCTGTGGTTTCGAGGTAGCGTGCTGCCTTGTACGCAGCGGGCCCGGGTTCGATTCCCGGTCGGGACAGACTCCTGGGTGAGGTTTTTTCCTAACCTGTAAGACAAATGTCAGGAAGCTTAGAGCCCAACGGTCCCCGAAAATCATCCGGCCATCATCATCATCCTTATCATTATCATCATCATCCTTCACCGGTGTGGAAAGCAACGGGAAGCTACCACACCTATAATTCCCTAGTAAAGCTGCAGTAAAAGACCTTCCCTCGGGCAGAATTACTATGGATGGATCTATGTCTAAGGAAATGGATTTCTTGAGGAGAGCAGCAAAGTATTCAACATTATAAAAATTATAAAAATAATAAAAAAAATTAAATATTTGGGATCACTTATTGATGAATCAGGGAGTTGTAAAGCTGAAGTAGATAGCAGGTTAGTACAAGCACGAAGAGCCATAAAAATGTTGAATGGAGTACTGTGGAGGAGGACCATGTCAAACCACACGAAGAAGAGGATTTTGAAGTCTGCTGTGGAAAGCATAATGACTTATGGTGCTGAGGGATGGACTTTGGTAGAGGAACAAAAAACTAAGATCTTGGCAGTGGAGATGGATGGAATAAGACGCAGTGCCAGGGTGTCCAGGTTGGAAAGGAGAAGAAATGAAGAAGTGAGGCAGATGATGGATATGGAGGAGACAGTGGTGGAAAGGATCGAAATACGAGCTCTTCAGTGGTATGGCCATGTCAGGAGAATGGAGGATGATAGGTGGCCCAAAACTCTTTTGGAATGATCACCTTCTGGTAGAAGGAAACGGGGCAGGCCAAGAACAACTTGGAGAGGAGAGATCCATAGATTGATGAACGACCGAGGTCTGGAGGAGGATGAATGGCGTGATCGGCAAGAATGGCGAATGGGAATACAGGGTAACCGCTGAAAAGTGGAGAGGCCCTCAAAAGTAAAAAAGTAAGTAAAAATAATAAGAAATAATGTCAAACGAGTGAAAACGAATATTAAATATTCAATAGTAGTTTATATTAAGATAAGCATATAAATTGGCATTGACATGTACGACGAATGCAAGAAGAAAGTTACCCAGAAAAAACACTGGAATGTGTCCACCTGGAAGAAGAGAGAAAGGGAGAGTTCGAAACTCGTGGATGCAAGAAATTAGAAGTGGAATGAGAACAAGAGAACTGGAGGAAATGGGGTGAATGGATAAGAACGAGTGGAGGAGGAAAATAAAACTTTAGGCACAAAAAGTTCTTTAAACATTGAAAATATGTATATAAATTTACATTATTATTATTATTATTATTATTATTATTATTATTATTATTATTTTCTAAACATTTAAACGTATATTTTTCCTGTTTACTGTGATCATAATTTTAGTATGTGATTTAAATTTTCTTTGGGAGTTGTGTACAACCCTGTTTGATGAATAAATGAGAGATGACAAGAAGGTTTACAATCTGATGTCCCACCCCATAAATCCGTAACCAGGTTATTATACACAGCCCGTATGCGTTATGTCATACATTTTATATATGGCATTTTTGTTCGCGCCGCTGAATTTATATCCGCCAACATGGCTGGTGTGTCACTAAAGCTGAGATTCCACCATGTCTTCATATAAACTTGGTTTAAGTTCCATCTTACAAGTGCGGAAATTAAGTGTTTCTTGCTACATATACAAAAGGAAAGTGGCAATAATGTTTCTTTACCTCCATGCTGATACTGTTTCCAACGATAAATGATCCACTGAAAAATTGTTCATAAAATACTTGTGCACCTAATCATTCTAAAATGTGGTACATATTAATTAACAGCTCTTCCAGATGAATGGAAGGAATCAATTATCGTACCTATTTATAAGAAAGGAGATAAAACTGATTGCAACAACTACAGGGGCATCTCATTACTTTCAACTTCATACAAAATTCTAACAAATATATTAGTAAGCAGACTTACTCCCTATATTGATGACATTCTAGGAGATCGTCAATGTGGATTTAGAAGAAACAGGTCTACAACAGATCAGATTTTTAGTATAAGACAGATTTTAGAAAAGAAATGGGAATATAATGGTACTGTACATCAACTATACGTAGACTTCAAACAAGCATATGATTCAATTAAGAGGGAGAGGTTATATAGTATCCTGTTGGAGTTCGGAATTCCTAAAAAGTTAGTTAGACTTATACGAATGTGTCTAAATGGCACAAAGAGTAGGGTGCGTGTAGGCAAACAGTTTTCATACACTTTTGAAATCCAGAATGGGTTGAAGCAAGGAGATGCACTATCTCATCTACTATTTAATTTTGTACTAGAGCATGCCATCAAATCTCTAGAGGATAGAGAAGGCCTACAACTCAATGGTATTAACAAACTGTTAGTTTATGCTGACGATGTAGTACTATTGGCCGATAGCGAAGAGATACTAAAGGACAACACGCACACATTATTGAGTAACACTAATAAATTAGGACTGGAAGTAAATATCAATAAAACTAAATATATGGTCACACGTAGAAATTTATTAAATAATGGAAATGGACAGCTAATGACAAATGAGGGAAATTTTGAGGGGGTGGCTGAATTCAAATACCTAGGAACAATAATCACAAGTAGGAATGAGATGCACAAAGAAATTAAACATAGGCTCAATTCTGGAAATGCATGCTATTATGCATTGCAGAGACTCTTGATGTCCCAACTCCTTTCAAAAAACGTTAAACTGAAAATATATAAAACTATTATTCTACCAGTTATATTATATGGGTGCGAAACATGGACTCTTACTTTAAGAGAGGAAAGGGGATTACAAGTATTTGAGAATAAAGTACTTAGGAAAATTTTTGGACCAAAGAGAGATGAACAGACAGGTGAATGGAGAAGACTACATAACAATGAACTACATGATCTTTATAGGAAGCCAGATATAATAAGAACAGTTAAGTCTCGTAGACTGCGATGGGCAAGACATGTTGCACGTATGGGGAATGGGAGACTTGCATGGAAGCTTCTTGTAGGAAAGCCAGAGGGAAAACGCCCAGTTGGTAGACCGAGAACGAGGTGGGAGAATAACATTAACTATGTTTTGAGGGAAGTAGATTATACAGGGAATGATTGGAAAGCATTAGCTCAGGATAGGGATGTATGGAGAGCTTATGTCCGTGCGGCCATGAACCTACGGGTTCGATAGTGCCAGTGAGTAAGTAAGTAAGTATTTATTAACAGCTAGGTAATACCCGGCGTGTACTGCTTATTTCTTTATCTTCGGGTGTTTACAGCTGCTGCAGTCTTCCCGTGCCAAACCTCCAAATCCTACGATCTTGGGCATCTTCAATGCTTAGCCCTCTAGCTTGCATTAATGTCTTCATGTTTTCCTTCCATGTTAACCTCGGTCTCCTTCTCTTCCTCCTTCTGGTCGGATGCCATTGATATAGTTGCTTTGGCCATCGTTCATCTTCCATTCTTAAAACAAGTCCTAACCACTTTAATTCCTTCTCCTCAATTCTTCTGCTTCCATTATATTTCTAATTTCCTTATTTGTGACATGTTCTAATTTTGACTTTCTGGCACTTCTGCGTAAATAATCCATTTATAGAGATATTGGTCTATTCTCGTAATGTGTACTGCTTATGCCTAAACAAATTAAATATTATGAGTTAATTAAATTATTTGCGACGAAACAAACATGGCGTTGCTAGAGTAATGTTTTATTTCACATTTCAAATAAGCCCCCATTTATAACGGTAAGATTTCGCTGAGTTTTGTAAAATATTTATTTCAATAGGATTCATTGTGTTTGGTTGTGAAAAATACAAAATTACGAACGCTAGAGCGTTTTTTAAATTTTCGTTTTTGGTGAACTCTTACACCTAATGGTTTTAGAACACAATAGATAGCGATTAAACACTCTCTGTACCTGAATAATAATAATAATATTAATAATAATAATAACAATAATAATAATAATAATAATATACAGTATAATCCTCCTCCTGGCGCGACAAGCCTAGAAGGCCCTTAGCCTACCAGCTGGCTGCTGGTCTCATATCCACGTGTGTCAATCACAGAGGTAGATGATCATCTAGCCAGTATAGGGGTGACATGTGGTCAACATGTCGAGTCCCCCAACCGTTATAGCTGGTTTTTCTCAACCTGGAGTCGCTACTTATTGTAGCTACCCAAATGCCTCACGATGCTGGGTGGGCACCGGTCCCATACTGGCCGAAATACCACGAGAAAATGTCTTCCCCAATGGAGATTCGAACCAGCGCATATCCCGTAGCTCTGCGCCAAGGTCTCTGCGCCTTAACCACTCGGATACGGCGCGGGACACATACACCAATAATAAATCTAACGATAATATACCTCCAGAGATTCACATCAGAGAGAATGGAAGTTGTTATTCTGGTGTTAGGAGTCAAAGTGATGAAGATACCACATTTGATTTCCCTTTTTCTGGAATGAAAAGTACGAAATCACCTCTCTTCTCAATAACACCGCCTTTTTAAGGGTCGGTTTCACCAACAGAGGTAACTGCATTACGTCGGTTTTCCCCGTGTATAATGCATAGCTTAAACTGGCGTAATACAGTTACCTCTGTTGGTGAAACCGACCCTAAGTGAATCACCCATTACGTAAGGCTTTCGACAGAAAATAACTATAAACTTTTTAATGTATTTGTAAATAAGGCTCGTAAACAACTTTAATTGTAGATAAAATTATATAATCTATCACGACTTTGACACAAATGATAACCCCAATATACTTAGGTGAAGTAGGGTCTTAAATGTTGGGTGATTAATAATAATAATAATAATAATAATAATAATAATAATAATGCTAATAATAATAGGCCTAATATTATTATTATTATTACTATTATTATTATTATTATTATTCAATGTGTTTATGTTGTCCTATACCTAGAAATATTTTAAGCTAGAGAAGAAGGCTGAAATTACGAGTAGATACATCGAAATTAATTTTGTATTGACATTAATAATAAATTAATTTCAATTATATTAGAAGTATACAGAAAATGATGTGATTAAGTAATTCTAAAGGTGACTATTATATATAGTTAATGGGGAATTCATAATCCAGTTTGTTTTTCATTTTTATAAGCAATTTTAATTTTTAATGGGAAATAGATTCAATACCGACTTTGATCATAAAATAAGCTTTCTCTAACTTTATATTCTGATTAATTTAGTTTATATCCTCTATTTTTTTCTATTACAACAATATCGTGCCTAAGAATTAAATATTGACGAGCCAACTTTTTTCCCTTTAAAAAATTCGTTATTTTACTGAGAATAATATTGTATCTTATGAACATGCAGTAGTTTGTTTAATGATGACAATCAATATCGGACAGTGATATAACAGATGCATATAGAATGGGTAATGGAACCATTTCCATTATGTTGGCATATGAAACTTCGCTTCTAAAAAAAAAAGCTTTAAAATGTAACCATAAATGTTTAAAAGACCACCGCTGTGGTCTCGAAGTAGCGTGCTGTCTTCTCACGCAACGGGCCCGGGTTCGATTCCCGGTCGGGACAGTTTTCTGGGTGAGGTTTTTATCGGGGTTTTTTATCACCTGTAAGAAAATGTCAGGAAACTTTAAGACCCCCGTACATCATATAGCCATCACAATCATCATCATTCATATTCATCTTAGATTAAGGACTCTCCTGACGCACCACTATCATCATCATCGCCCATCATATCATACGGGGCAAGGTAACCCCGCCTTCCAGGCGCCCCAACCTCAGAAGTAGGTTACAATTACGCCAATGCCAGGAGAGAACACCAGAAATGCCCAAAAAGGACAAACTGGGACAGTCATCAACATCAATGGCAGTCATGGCCTGTTCCGCTTCAGGAAAGAAATTGATCCCTCCATCTCTTCTTAGGTCTTCCTGGGTCTCTTCGCCCTGTGGGTCTGTAGTTCAATAGCTGCAGAGGTAGTCTATTGTTTGGCATTCTCAGAAGGTGTTCATGCCAATTATTTTGATATTTTTGAATGATTTCAGTTATTGCTGGTGTGTAGAGAGCTTTGCGGATATCTTCATTACGTATGTGATCATAAAGCGTATAACCCGCTAAAGGTCTTAATAACTTCATTTCTGCAGCTACTATCCTATTTAATTTACCTGTAGTAAGAGTCCAGGTTTCAGAACCATAAAGTAGAGTTGGAAGAGCCATTGTTTTATAAAATTTTAGAATTGTATCTGGACGTACTTTTCGGAAAACAATGCTTTTTATTGTTCCTATAAGTTTTTGAAATTTGACCAATTTTATGTCTATGTCTTTACATGTGTCGTAGGAAAGATTGCAACCAAGATAAGTAAAGTTATTAACTTGTTCTATTATATTGTTGTTAATAACAATTTTAGTTCGTACCGGTATTTTCCCTTGAAACGCCATAGTTTTTGTCTTACTCACCGAAATTTGTAAATTATAATCTTGGGTTATATTTGACAATCTATGTACTGCTCTTTGTAGGTGATCTTCAGAAGTAGACAATATTACTTGATCATCTGCATACATTAATGTGTTGAGGGGTCGACCATCAATCATAAAGTGTGATTGGTAACCCATTCTGAGGAGAACTATACATACTCAGAATCTAAAGGAAAGAAATGACCGGACTGATATCACAAAGACTGGGACAGTAAAAGAATATATTTAAAATAAATTAGAATTCATACTATTTCAAGGAAATTACATTTACAAACAAGGGAACTGTCGACCATTATATGCTTGAAACCTACCTTAAAACGTCTCCCATAGAAGCGTTGTGATATATCAAGGACGTGTTTGATCCTAAAAGATCTGCCCGTCTTTCGTTTTCGTTACAATTTTTCGCAGTCAACTTCATCCAAAAATTATCTGCTGCTTTTAACCGCAAGGCTCCGAAATCGAAGTCAGAAACCAGTAATTGGGAACCCATTGTGCGAAGAGCATGGACGTCCCTGCATGAGTAGATTGAAGTGGAGTGAGGCGGGGTGCGGCGCGGGGGAGGTTGACAGGTTTATCCAATTCATCATGTAGGGGTTTTATTAAAATCATGCAGTTTAAATGAGAGATTTGGCGCTGGATTCTAGTGCCTTGCAGTTAAAAGCGGCAGATATTTTTGGGGACGGCCATGGTATACCACAACGCTTCTCTGGGAGAAATTTCAAGGTGGGTTTCACCATGTAATGGTTGACAGTTCCATTGTAAATATCAACAATAAAGAATAGTCATATGTTTAGAAAACATATCCTATTCTCTTTTTCAAACCAGTGTTGATGAGAGATCCTCCCTTTCACCTCAACTCAACTCCCCTAGTAGTACGCGGCAGCTAGTAAAGGGTAAGGTACTACTCTCTGTTACAATACACTCATTCATTTGCATTCTTTCTAAATTAAATGTTTTATAAATAAAAATTATATTGGATTATATACTGGACATTTCTAAAATTTATAATAGTGATCTAATATATAACTAGGTTTGTTTTAAAACTTATACCTATATATTAACATTTTTTTTTTTGTTTCTACTTGTTTAAAAACAAGGTGCATTCAAGACCAGGGTGTTCATGTATGGAAAGAATATATTTACGATAAAAATATTAATTATAACAAAAAGAGCAATATAACAAGGAAACCCACATGCCTTTTTATTGAATTTTTGTTAAGTCAATGTGATAAAGTAGACAGAGGAAAACTTTGGACAATTGTAAGAGAAAACAGGAATTCCATCCTAAACACTTACTAGCAGGCTAACGGGTGTGGTGTTGTTACTGGAACCACAAATTTTGTTATAAAAACTAGAAATGAAGAGTAAGTAACAAATAAAATTCATACTAAGCCAGGAGTTAAACAAGGATGCAGTATCTCTCCAGTTTTTGGTTTAACGTAATTATAATAATAATAATAATAATAATCATAATAATCATAATAATATCTATATTAGTAATACTAATAATAATAATAAGAATATATTTATTTTAACTGATGGGGTTAAGACCTTAAGATCTTTCTCGTCCCACTTTCACCAGAAGGTTAACTTATACAGATATTAAAAATTATGAATTATCTAGACCTTGATTTATAATACAAAATAAGTATCCATCCATAGTTAACTTCTGACCGAGGGATTTCTAATTATTCACCGGGTGCGAATCATAGCAGTTCCATGCTATGCTTTGCAGCTTTACTAGGGGATCATAGGTGTGGTAGCTTCCCGTTGCTTTCCACACCGATGAAGGATGATGATAATAATGATGATGATGGCCGGATGATTTTCGGGGACCGTTGAGCCCTAAGCTTCCTGACATTTATCTTACAGGTGAGGAAAAACCCCGATAAAAACCTCATCCAGGAGCCTGTCCCGAACGGGAGTCCAACCCGGGCCTGCTACGTGACAAGGCAGCACGTTACCTCGAGACCACAGCGGTGGACAAAATAAGCATAGGCTACACAATGTATAGGTAACAAGGAAAGAACAACGAATATTAAAATTAATGATAGTAATAATAACCTATTATTTTATTAAATTGGGTTGGTAAATAAAGTGTAAAATATGAAAGAAAAGTAAAATATATAGCTACCTAGAGAATGGTTAGGCCTATATACGGTATTGTCTCTAAGGAAATATTTAGTGAGTTTGTTTTTAACTGTTTTTCAGTCGGGCAGTACTTGATGTAAGAGGGAAAGGAAATCCAGAATCGAGTGGCTGAAACAAGGAATTAAGTCTATAAGAAAACTATAAATAATATAAACTCAATCGTGAAATTATTTGATAACCATAAAAATGTAAAATTGTAAAATTTGTTTTTCTCCATATTATGTACTCGAAATTTACAATTACTTTCAAAAGCAGAGATTACATTTTTGAATAGAAACACGTATACATTCAGCTGGTATTAATTACCACCAAGTTAAACTGCAATGTTGCCGATAATGCTTAGAGAGTGGACAATCAGTAGTCGCCACATCATCTTTGATAAACAATGCGAAATGATGTCGTGCTTACACGGTCTATTCCCAGTATTGAAGTCTGTTGAATAAAGGGTTGATCTCTACATGTGTTCATTGTTTTGGTCAAGTGATTCTACAAAGCACAGGATTTACCGACTACAACTGAATGGTACCAATACACGTACATTCATTAATGGTCCGTCGCCGTGGCGTAGTCGGTAGAGTCCCTACCTTCCACTCCAGCGACCCGGGTTCGATTCGTGGCGGGGTAGGGGATTTTAAATCTCCACCTTGGGTCTGGATGTGTGTGTCTTGTCCTTGTCTATGTGAGAACTAATGAAAGTTAACAAACAGGTAAAACAAAAAAAGAAAAAGGTAAAACAAGAAGGAAAACCAGTTTAAAAAAAATTAACAATCTAGTTTGTAAACGCTAAGTATAAATGGTAGGACATGCACTAAGAATAAGATTGGAAGCGCAGTTCAGTTTGCTAATTCCAGACTGTTTTAGGGACTTATAGATGCCCTCTTCAGCCCAAATTGATGTAATTATTTCGATGAATTTAAAGTAAGCTGTTGTTTAATAAATGGATCCAAGCGCCAGGTAGAGTATCACAGCCGAATGACAGTTCGCGATTATGACAACGTCCAGGGAAAGAATGCGTGGTGCTGGTGCTTCTCTCGTCGTTCTGCGCTGCTGGTGATGATGATGATAATGCCATGCCAAGAGGAAAACCGCGGCCGCCGCGAACGAAGTCCGAGCCCCAAGGAGGCGAGGACGCCTCCTCTACGCCTCGCGGAGTCCCTCCTCCAATGAGAAACGACCATTCTCAGGTTAAGCTGTTAGTTAATTTGCGAGAATTTTGAAAAATATTAAAATTTTTAATAAATAGTAATGGGGATTATAGTTTACTGGTGGGCACTAGGGAGCCACTCCGACATTTGTCTTAGCGTTTTGTATATACTGTTAATGTACCTATACTGGAACTTTATATGATCGACTTATGTCGGTACCGACGTGCACATATTGTTTGCAATTTTTTCAAGGAGTCAAAAATGGAGCACAGGAAAGAATTTGATGATAATTTTAAAATCCCATGAACATTATTCTTTATCAAAAGTGGCGCAGTGTATATTTTATATGAAAATTAGTATATCAGACATAAAATAGAGTACGTCCAATCAAATACAATAACCTCTCCTTGATCTCTATTTTTTGTCTGTCTACTCCGTCACCTGGCTTCCTATACCACGCTGTAAGGCTCGTTTCCATTCTGACAAGTTTCAGTCACATGACGCGCAACATGTGCCGGCACATGTTGCCCGTCATTCTTTTTACTGTTTCCAATTTCCTGCGGCATCTGCAACATTAGTATAGAGGTTTGGAGAGCAAGACTACAATTTTAGTTTATACAGTGAATCAGATACAGTGCTATCCAGTGTTTCTTGAGGTTCAAATATTTGAGTAATATGGATAACTCATCTACTTCAGCTTTTGTGGAAATGGCAGGCGCATAATAATAATAATAATAATAATAATAATAATAATAATAATAATAATAATATATAATACTTTATTTATTCTGGCAGAGTTAAGGCCATAAGGCCCTCTCTTCCACTCAACCAGCACAAATACAAATAAATATTCGACAAATATAGATATACACTATACTAATTATAAACAGTTAAAGATACAATAAATGTAGCAATGTAAATGTCATGTACAAACAACATTTTATAGGGTAATAACAATAATGATACGATAATAATAATAATAATAATAATAATAATAATAATAATAATAATATAAATATGATACAGTATAGGGAAACACCAATTAATATATATATCTTACACTGGATAATAATGAAGTCGAGTTTAGAGCAAATATAAATTTAGATTTCTTTTAAAAGATGCCAATGTCCGGCAAGCCCCTTATTTCTTGTGGTAGGGAATTCCAGTTGCGAGAAGTGAAGATGGTATATGACATGGAGTGATGTGATGTTCCTATGTTGCGGTATATTTAAGTAAGAGACTATGTTGTGATCTTGTGTTTAAGTTGTGGTTTGAGGATAGATACTGGAAACGGGATGATAATACATTGGGAATCGAGGTAATGTAGGATCTTAAATAGGAGAATTAGACAGTGCGATTTTCTTCTCTCTTTTAGATGTAGCCATGACAATTCGTGGAATAATGGAGAAATGTGATCGTATTTTCGAACATTAAATATGAATCTGATACACATATTATGGACACGCTTCAGTTTGTCCGACAATCCGTCACTTATGTCAGTTAGTAGAACTATGAACTTCTAAAAAAAAGACGAAAACGACCGAGATGATAGATTAGAAGTTTTCTAGCGAAAACACATTCGGAAAGAGATGCTCTTTTCTATTTTAGTTTTTTTCTCTCAAGTATTGAGACTGCAGCGAGTGAAGTTTTTTCTCAACTTCTTGAAGAGTGCATTCCGTACCATCAGAAATCCGTTGAAGGGCATCGTTCCTATCGTTACAGAAACAACAGCTCTGACACACTGAAAATACCACAACCACAAAAAAGAGAGCACTTTTGAACTTATACTCGCAGCGCGGGGTCTGGAATATAGACTGTACTGCGCATGCGCATGTCCTTGGGACATGTTGCAGTCTGTTTCCATTTTCTGTGGCACAAGTTGTGGCACATATTGACCGATGCAGTCGCTTGACACATTTTTGTCCCCGGCACTTGTGCCGCAACATGATGCATAATGTTTCCATTTCAACAAATTTCGCGCACTTGTGACGGCACATGACGCTCAACATGTTGCGGGACAAATTTGTGGTAATGGAAACGAGCCTTCTCTCGACAAGCTGGAGCAATAAATATCAATATTTTCTCGCTTGCATGATTAATGCGAATAAATGTGGCAAATTAACCAATTATTTATTCATGTATAATTTATCACTGGTACTATCGAACCCATAGGTTCATGGCCGCGCGCAAAAACTCTCCATACATCCCTATCCTGAGCTTTTTCTCAATATTCCCCTGTATAATCTACTTCCATCAAATCAGCGTTAATGTTACTATTATTATCCCACTTCATTCTGGGCCCATCTTCCCTCTGGTTTTGCTACAAGGAGTTCCCATGTCCCGCTTCCATTCTTCATTCGTACATATGTCCTACCTATCGCAGGCTAAGAGATTTAACTGTTCTTATTATATCTTCTGCATGAGCTATTTTAAATCATTATGGTCTGATCAGACCCCAATAGAACTTAATCAATGAAATTATAATGTCACAAATATAGACCCCATTACGATTAAAAAAATTTAATGACATTTTGGAGACTTTTAAAAATAGAAACATTCCAGGAATAGATTAAATTAATCTCGAATTATTTACATATGCATCAGATAGAGTTAAAACAAGAATATATTATATATTTAATATATGCTGGTACACTTTACAAATCCCTCAAGAATGGAATATAGCAGTAGTGAAACCAATATTTAAGAAAGGAAATAGGAAACATTTAAATAATTACAGGCGTGTCTACTGAATACAGCCTATAAAGTTTTTGCAAAAATAATAACAAGAAGATTAAACAAATTAACAGAAGTATTGCTGAATAATCACAAATAGGAATGAGATGCACAAAGAAATTAAATATGGGCTCAATTCTGGAAATGTGTGTTATTATGCATTGCAGAGACTCTTGATGTCCCAACTCCTTTCAAAAAACGTTAAACTGAAAATATATAAAACTATTATTCTACCAGTTATATTATATGGGTGCGAAACATGGACTCTTACTTTAAGGGAGGAAAGGATATTACAAGTATTTGAGAATAAAGTACTTAGGAAAATTTTTGGACCAAAGAGAGATGAACAGACAGGTGAATGGAGAAGACTTCATAACAATGAACTACATTGTCTTTATAGGAAGCCAGATATAATAAGAACAGTTAAGTCTCGTAGACTGCGATGGGCAGGACATGTTGCACGAATGGGGAATGAAAGACTTGCATGGAAGCTTCTTGTAGGAAAGCCAGAGGGAAAACGCCCAGTTGGTAGACTAAGAATGAGGTGGGAGAATAACATTAACTATGATTTGAGAGAAGTAGATTATACAGGGAATGATTGGAAAGCATTAGCTCAGGATAGAGATGTATGGAGAGCTTATGTCCATGCGGCCATGAACCTACGGGTTCGATAGTGCCAGTGAGTGAGTAAGTAAGTAAGTAATTGCTGAATGAGAATCAAAATGGATTTAGAAAAGGACGATCATGTGCGGATTGTGTTTTTATAATGAAACAATTAATTTTTTAAAGAAGAGAATTTAATTTGCAAACGCATTTGCTGTTTGTGGACTATATTAAAGCGTTAATGTATTAAGAGGAAAACTCTGGACTATAATGATGGGAAAAGGATACCCAAAGCATTTGATAAATATTATTAAAACAATGTACAAAGACAATGGCAATTCCGCTAATTCCAAAATAGAAATAGAAAAAATAAATTTAGGGATGACAGGGATGTCTTCTCTCGCCGACTTTATGTCACAGAATGATAAACACAGCTAAGTAAACATTTTAAACTAGGAACTACCATTGTAGACACAATTATGTTTGCTGACGATCAGGTCATATGTGCAGAATCAGAAAATAAATTACAAAAAGCCACACTACTGCTCAAGAAAACCATGAAGAAATATAATCTCAAGATTTCAACGAAGAAAACAAAAACAATGACCTTGGGGAGGGGGAAAAACATGTAGTTCGATCGAAAATAGTTTTTGAACGATTGTGATGAAAATTGGAATTATCGAACAAATACATAGTTTTACATATTGAGGATGTCGTATATCTTACAATTGGGAAAACGGATATACATGAATGTGCGGGGGACTCTTAAAAGAACACTACAAACAAAAACAACAAAAGAAACAATGCTAAAGTTTTATAAGGTAATGGCAGTTCCCATTGTGGCATATGGATCAGACAGAGGATTGCTAGAAACATCTGAGGTGAAGTTCCTCAGATACGTTGCAGGATATACTCTAAGAGACCACATTCCTAGTGTAAAGAATTAGACAAGAACT
This sequence comes from Diploptera punctata, assembly GCA_030220185.1. NCBI lineage: Eukaryota > Metazoa > Arthropoda > Insecta > Blattodea > Blaberidae > Diploptera > Diploptera punctata. The sequence goes on from JASPKZ010000001.1 coordinate 1,666,769, forward strand.
AAAAAAAAAAAAATATCTAAATGAAAAAATACAAAACTGTAAACAAAAATAGCATGAACTTATTTTAAGAATGGACTCTTCTAGGCTAACAAAACAAGCACTGTTGTGCCAACCTCAAGGCTACAGAGATGTGGGACGTCCTAGAAGATGATGGGAAGATGAATTCTGAGAGCGGAACAGGGCGCCGGCCTATAATGGAGAGGATGCTGATAGTATATCGGGACTCCCTCTCTGATAAATATTCAAGGAGTAACTCACTATTATGGAGTCTTCTCCATTCCGGCCTGGATGTTCATATCTCTTTGGACCAAACATTTTCCTAAGAACTTTATTCTCAAATACTCGTAATCTTCTTTTCTCCCTTAAAGTAAAGCCCATGTTTCACATCCATACAATTGGCCTATAACTGGAATTTTTACAGGTTTGTTTATTTAAAGTTTAATGCTTTTTAGAGACGTTGGGACGGCAAGAGTCCCTTGTAATGTATATTAGCACGCATTTCCAGAATTGAGTCTATGTTTAATTTCTTTGTACACCTCATCCCTGTTTGTAATTATTGCTCCTAGATACAGTATATGAATTCAGCCACTTCTTTAAAATTTCCCTCATTTGTCATATATTGTCCATTTTTTATTATGTAATGTATTTCTATGTGTGAACATTTTAAGTTATTTAACTGTATTGATGTTTACATGCAATCCCAATTACTTAGTGTTACTCAATAGAGTTTGCGTGTTGGACCTTAGTTTCTCCTTACTATCGCCTTATAATAAGATGGGTATATAATACAATGAGGCAGCAGAGAGCTTGTCGTGTTAAGAGCATTATACCCGAACCTACCTTTGTACTATCTAATCTACCTTTAGTGTCGGGCTAGTCATTTGCCATAAATTAATCGTGAAAATAAGCACATAATCGTTTTAGAGTAAAACACGAGAAGAAAATGAGAGAAAGCGTAAATGTTAAGAAAAATGGACAGAGACGATTATAGGAAATTCTATTATCTCCATAAAATTAGTTTTCTGTTTGAGCGACACATAAGGAGAAAATTTCTACACCCTCAAAATAGTGGAAAATTGAAAGAGCTATTTTCCATATAAAAACGTACTCAACACCAGGTTAACAGACTATATGACGCGGAAAATTACATTTTGAGACGTGAGGCTACACGGAAGACAACATAATCTGCACAAGGTTGTGAATACAGAAGCTACATTCTAAGTGTCTGTTTCCAGTCTCCCAACTCTTTCATTAAAGTTATTCAATTAACTCATTGTGGCTTTTCCTCAAAACAATCCGCTAAACTGATTTGTGGCCTCTGCTAAGTAGGGAAACTATTACTTTATTACCGTAGTATGCACGACCTAGACCTAGAGCATGCAATTAAATATTTAGAGGATAAAGGAGGGTTACAACTGAATGGTATTAATATATTGTTAAGTTATATAATATTATAAGTTATATAATATTATAATATGACAATTATAGCAATATATGCACCGGAGGAAGGGAGAGATGAAGAAACAAAAACATTTTATACTACTCTACAAAAGGAAATAAATAAGATAAACAAGAACGACATAATAATATTATTAGGAGACTTTAATGCTAGAGTGGGGAATCAACCAGTGGCAAATGTAATTGGGATCCATGGAGAAAATGTTATAAATAAAAATGGACAAGAATTAAAACAATTTGCAATTTTTAATGATTTAAAATAACAAATACATTTTATAAGAAAAAAGATATTCACAAATACACATGGTCAGCACGAGGTTTTCGTTCACTGATAGATTATGTGTTAATCAATAAGAAAGCATCATCATTATTAACAGATACGAGAGTATTTAGAGGAAGTGACATCTATTCAGATCACTATTTAGTAATCTCAAAAATAAATATATTAGCGAGATGGAAGAAAACTAAAAACAAATATAGAAATAAAGAGACCACATTCAAAGTACATTTATTACAAGATAAAAGTATACAAAATCTGTATCAGAATAGGCTAAATGAACAATTAATATTAAAACCTACTTCCGAAGAAATAAACCGAGAATGGGATAATATAAAAGAAAGCATTGATAAAGCAGCATATGAGGCATTAGGAACAAAATATAAAATATATAACAAGAAGGGTTTAAGAATATGGAATGAAGAATTAGAGAGGATAATAAAAGATAAAAAAGAGGCTTATCACAAATATTTACAGAATAGAACACCAGAATTAAGAGCTGATTACAAACATAAAAGTGCAATAGCCAAAAGAGAAATAAAAAAGCACACAAAGTCAGTTGGGATAGATATATAAGCAGACTAGAATACGATATACATGGGCAGCAAAAAATAGCCTATAAAGTAATGAAACATCTAAATAAACAAGAAAAAGATACAATACAGATCAATGCAATTGAGGAGAAACAATGGGAAGAACATTATAAAAAACTGTGGTATAATGAAAATAAAATAACTAAAGATAACATATATGAGTGTGAGATAGGAATAGATATGATAACAATGGAAGAATTAGAAGAAGTACTGAAAACAACAAAGAACAGAAAGGCAGCTGGAATAGACGGAATTAATATGGAATTAATAAAATATGGAGGAATTTTTTTTAAACTGAGATTATTACATTTTTTAAATTTATGTTGGAAACAAGCAACAATACCAGAAACCTGGACAACAGCAATAGTACAATCTATTTTTAAGAAAGGAGAACGTAAAGACTGCAACAACTACAGAGGAATAAGCATTTTAACTGCAGGCTATAAAATATACTCAAGAATCTTAACATTTAGGTTAAAACAAAATAACAGAGGTAATGTTAACAGAAGAACAAAGTGGATTCAGGCCAGGGCGTTCATGTATGGATAATATATTTACGATAAAAGAATTTATAAACAAAAGAAGAGAATATAACATGGAAACACACATAGCTTTTATTGATTTTGTCAAGGCATTTGATAAAGTAGACAGAGGAGAAGCTCTGGACAATTTTAAAAGAAAAAGGAATTCCGAAACACTTAATAGCAGCTATAAAGAGTTTGTACTGGAACACAAATTTGTTATAAAAACTAGAAATGAAGTAAGTAAAAATAAAATTCATTCTAATCAAGGAGTTAAACAAGGATGCAGTATCTCTCCAGTTTTATTTAACCTATACATCAATGATATAAAAAAAAAAATGGAACGAAGAAACAAATAAGGAATAAAATTAGATAAAACACACTACTTGAAAACATTATTATACGCTGATGACCAGGTAATAATAGCAAATACAGAAGACGAACTTCAGAGGAATATTTTTAAGCTACATAATATATGTGAACAATATAATCTCAAAATATCCATAGAAAAAAAACTAAGGTAATGGCATTCCAAGGGAAAAATCAAATCAGATCGAAAATAGTAATAGGAAACAAAATCATAGAAACAGGTGAACCATCTCAATTATCTAGGATGTGACATTTCATTTAATTATGATATGATATAAATAATAAAATAGCAAAATTCCAGGGAATATGTGGTACGATAAAACGAACACTAAATAACAAAACAACAAGAGAGACCCAACTGAAATTTTATAAAATGTTGGCAGTACCGGTACTGCTCTATGGTTCAGAAGCCTGGATACATAAAAAACAAGACCTAAGTAGGATAACGGCAGCGAGAAATGAAATTTTGAGATCTGTTAAAGGGTGCACTAAGGAAGACAGAATCAAGAACACAGAAATAAGACAGGAACTTGAAATATTTGCAATAACTGATAAAATGGATACATATAGACAAAAATGGAAGCAACACATAGACAGAATGAATGAAGATAGATATCCAAAACAAATAACAAAATACAAACCTAAAGGCACCCGAGATGTGGGCAGACCTAGAAAGAGATGGGCTGAAGTCGGAACGGGTCAACAGACCTAATCCATGAATGAAGATGATGATGATATTGTTAAGTTATGCTGATGATGTAATATTATTAGGTGATACCGAGAAGATGCTAAAGGCCAACATGAACACTCTATCGAGTAAAACTAAGAAATTGGGGCTGGAAGTAAGCATCAATATAACTAAATACAGTAAAATTTACTCAAAGCGGAATCGCATGGGAGCAATTTTTTCCACACTGGACAAAATTCCGCATTATAAAAAACCAAAACTGATTAATAATCTTAGATTACCTTGGATTAATTGTAGTTCCGCTGGCGTTGAAAAGTGAAGTATAGTATGTATGAGCGACTTCGACGGTAACGCGCGAAGAAACAGTCCCATTTCGTCAGCGTTAAAAATGTCTGTTAGGCTCGTATCCTGAAATTGAAGTATGCAGTTTCGGTTTTCGCTCACTAGCTACACTTTCGTCCACATCCTTTGATTCCCCACAAATTTCATTCCACACTACATCGTGTCGTCTTTAAAACTGTCCAGCCAACCTGAAGTTTCCATGAAATCGTTATTCCCTAGGGATTTAGCAACACCAAGACTTTGGAGCATCGGTCCGGAAATTTTTGGAGATTTATCTTCAATCACTTTCACTTTTTCGCTTAATGAGAATGATACATACGTTTCAGCCATTTTTATTCCGTAAATTCAGAACGCTATCTGTGAAAGATCGGTCTCAGAACTTAACAAATTTAAGATTTTACAGGGCAATGGTTATTTGCAAGACAGGTATCTGTATTTCGCATAAAGAGTTTGCAGTGAGGCCGAAAGAAAATTTCAGGTACATGTAAAATATATACTTCACCCAGCTACAGGAATTATTCCTTATTGTTTTTTTTTTGGCCTAACGGGAATTCAATGAAGTGGAAACTAATTTATGTCTCTCTCTCTCTCTCTCTCTCTCTCTCTCTCTCTCTCTCTCTCTCTCTCTCTCTGTTCTTTCCGCTTTATAATATTTTTCATTAATTTTGTAGAAATAGCCTTCCGTTTCCGAGTTGGACAGATTCCGTTTTACGCAAAATAAATACATGTAAAATTACTATTATATCGCCGGGACCAATACATTTGTTCGCACTGGTCAGCTTTCCGTTTTATACACGTTCAGGATTAAACAAGTTTTACTCTATATGTTCAAACATAGAAATACATTATATTAATGGAAATGGACAGATGAAAATAAGGGAAATTTTGAAGAAGTGGCTGAGTTCAAATACCTAGGAACAATAATTACAAACGTGAATGAGGTGCACAAGGGAATTAAACATAGGCTCAATTTTGGAAATGCGTGCTATTTTGCATTACAGGGACTCTTGTCCCAACTTGTCTAACAAAACATTAAATTGAAAATACATTAAAAAAAATTCCCAGTTATATTATATGAATGCGAAACATCGACTCTTATATTTTAAAAAAGAGAAAAGATTAAGAGTATTTGAGAATAAAGTTCTTAGGAACATTTTTGGACCAAGGAGAGATGAATAGAGATGCGAATGGAGAAGACTGCATAACAGTAAGCTACATGTTTATAAGAAACCAAATATAATAAGAAGAATTGCCCTATGTCTCGTAGGCTAGGAAGGGCAGGACATTTAGTACGAATGGGGAGTAAAAGAGGAGCATGAAACCTCTTGTAGGAAGACCAGAGGAAAAAGCACCCAGTTGGTAGACCAAGCATGAGAAAAATAGATTATACAGGGTATGCTTGAAAAATATTAGCCCAGGATAGGAGTGTACGGAGAACATATGTCCGCAAGGCCATGTACTTACGGTTTCGATAATACCAGTGAGTTAGTTAGTTAGTTAATACTTTTCGCTGGTTAAGTGGAAACGAAGGCCTTATGACCTTAATTCTGCCAATTTAAATAAATCAATATTAATTTTAATTTTATTATTATTATTATTATTATTATTATTATTATTATTATTATTATTATTATTATTATTATTATTATTATTATTATTCATCCAGTAATATGGCAGCTGCCCCGTCTTCCGGAAACCAAACGCCATTCCTCTCTGTCCATCCATTGATCTTCCTCCAATCCTCTGATATTCATAGCTGCTTGTACCCCTTCTATCCAAGTTTTCTTCGGTCTTCCTCCTTTCTATTGGGATCAATTCCATAACAATTTTAGGCAATCTTTGCTCTGGCATTCTTTTGACATGGCCATACCACTGTAATCATTTCTTTTCTATAATGTCTATGATGTCCGTCTCCTCTTGTACACCCATAATTTCCCTTATTTCTTTATTTCGTATTCTATCCATTCTAGATTTTCCAGCTGATCTTCTTAATATATCCATTTCTCTACTTAAAATTATTTTCATTTCCCTGGTAGTAATTTGCCAAATTTCAGCACCATGTGTTAAAATGCTCGGAATTATGGTTTGATATATTTGTAATTTTCTATTTTTTTGTGATATTTTTGTTCCACCAAACAGAGTTTAAAGCATTTATTGCTTGTTTTGTTTGTGCGATTCTATTTTTAATTTTCACTGTGTTATCGCCTGAATGGTCTAATTTTGTTCCTAAATTAATTATCATTATCACTACTACTACTATTATTACTATTATTATTATTAAGAACATCGCTGTGGTCTCGAGGTAGCGTGCTGCCTTGTCACGCGGCGGTCCCGGGTTCGATCCCCGGTCGGGGCAGTTTTTCTGGGTGAGGTTTTTATCGGGGTTTTTCCTCACCTGTAAGACAAGGCCCAAACGGTCCCCGAAATCATATGGCCATCGTCATTATCATCATCATCATCCTTCCGGTCGCGGTGTGGAAAGCAACGGGAAGCTACCACACCTACAATTCCGTAGTAAAGCTGCAGGCATAGCATGAGGATGGATGGATGGGCTATTTTGCTGTAACACAAAGTATTTTTATAGCACTCTATGATTGAAAATGTACAGCATATTTACAAATGTATTTCCTGGAACACAATCGCACAGTGTACATACATTATGTATGCCTAACGATTACAAAATAATTTCCTATTTTACACCACGTTCATCATAACGTTAATCATTAATCAACATTTCAATAGATGCGTATCCACATCTGTTAATACTTTGTGATTCCACAAATCCTTTAGTAACTTAAGCTCTGGAGATGAAAATGGGTTGTGTTAATATTGCATATAGTAGCGCTCTATCATTTCCATTGTGAGCTCAAATTCCAAGCACAGTAAATAACAAAGTATAATGGAGGTATGGCGGCAGGCGCGGTTGCCGTTATTTAATAATGGAGGCAACTAAAATGGTGAACGTCGCAATGTAATGGAACTTCCGCAGGAAAGAAATGAGAAATTGCAACCATTTTCACTTTCCAATTCGTTACCATACGTACAGCTCTATCCACAGGCATAGCAGTTAATAATTCTATGAATGCTTATGTGATATGATACGGGTTGAAGATTTTACACCTGTTTTAATTAAAATGCTATACGTACTCTCGAATAAAACGATAAAATTGGGCAACAAAAAATAAACTTTTTTCTGTCTGAGAAAAAAAATGTGATTCTGATAGTATTTTTTCTCCCGAATTCAAATGATATCGGGTTTTCTCCATCAGGCAAGGTTTCCGAGACACAGGCATTTATAATTTCAAACACTTCAATATTTTCTACATTCATAACTACACAATATTCGAACATTCGGACTCGTCTAGAAAGTAAGAAATTACGATTTTCTGTTATATTTCGCCTGTGGAGCATCCCACTTGATGGTCCAACAATAATCGGCAGCATATTAGGATTCCATTTGCCTTGATATCGCTTTTCCATAGCTGAAATCTCCCGATGAAAGTATTTCCCGTTCTCATTGCTCACTGCGATTTTCCGGGAAGAAATCTAGGTTTAATAAAAAATAATGATTTAAATCCATTAATTGAAATTAAAATAAGAAAAAACTGGGCGATGGAGAAATTCCGAATACATATTTGAAAACACGATAAAAAACTGCATTAAGTCCAACTATTGGTACTCATGAGACAAAAATCATTTTGGCCAGTGTAATTATCATTTAGAGCAGATTTTTATTAGTAGAATATATTATACTTTTTCACGTAAGAGGATAAGCTGATATTTCAAAATTTATCATCAGTCATTCGTTATTTTCTTTGTATAAATGAACTAACCTGAATGTTATCTTTACGGTAGGTCTCTCAAAATACTATATATTTATCTATACTGGCGTAAGAGCCTTTTGTTGGGCCTTAGCCTCTAATTTTTTAGGAGTTACTAGACCAAATTAATTTAATTACGCTTATTTCCCTAAAGATGTAATGAATGGTATGCGGTCAACATAGGTACCGACCCAATGACACTTCTAGTAGCAAATTGCGTATTATTAGACTGTTTAAGTCGTGCCCCAAATGGGAATCAATGACCAATCACGTTTCAATGAATTTTGTTTTACATTCAATCAAAGTCGTGTTTCTCCTCGATAATTATCGAATTTTGATTACCAAAATAAAGAAAGCTCACCTTTTTAATATTTTGAACAGGTCAGACCATTATTTCGCAGTGACTGACTCTAAAAAATACGTTGAATGTAACAAATAATGAACAGATTCATTCTACCTACATATTTATAATTGTGTGTTCAGTTATTGTGTTTTTAAATTCTGATTTTACTGAGTTGTTAAAAAAAACAAATTAATAAGCTGTAATGTTGTTTACAATATACAGTTTGATTGTTTCATTTTTTCTCCAGTAGGGTGCATTTTTACAATATTGCGATCCTATTTGGCAATAAATAGTATATAAGTTGCAGTGATGAACAAATGAAACACATCCAAACATTTCTCATATGTTTTCAAACATCGCCGTTTACATTAAATATATAAATATTTTTAAATAGTCATATTTAAATAATGATTTGTGAGTAAACAGCTTAATTTTATTCGTTAAATAAGTACCAAGAAATTCCATTCTTGATTTCCAAATCCGCTAATTAAATTGGAAGTTTGATGATGAAGGTCGGTAAATTTTGCTTAGATGCCCCTTTATTCAGGCTTAAGGTTCTTTTATTCGCCTGAAAATCTTCAGATTCGGAACACACGACTTGCTCCTTGGATTTTTCCTTCCCAAAGAAGATTAATCGAATCCGGCCGGATTTCAACCCGCAACCCTTGGGATCAGAGGCAAGGGATATAAATACTAATCCACCGCAGCCGATTCTCAAAATAAAACTAACAGGATTTTATTCAAGGACACTAACTACTTAGTATATTATCGGTACTTGAGGCCGGTATGATACCGATAATGTACTGGTGCGATCGTGAGGGGGTGATGGGATATATCACATGTCTGCATGCCTATCGGGCGACTCTTCTATAATACATTATCTAAAAAAAAGTGATTGAGCACTTTGTTTTGTCCTTTAGAACTTTGTTTTGCCACCGCTGGCTAATATAACAGCAGATAACCTGTTAGGCATGCTCTCCACTAGTTTGTGTAGAATATCCACTGAAATGCATCGCCATTCCTCTTGCATCATGCCACACGGTTGGACAATGAAAGTTGGCCGCATTTGCTGAAACCTCACTCGCTGGTCCAATTCGTCCCAAAGATGCCCGATGGGATTGAGATCAGGACTCTGAGCGGGCCATTACAACCAGTGAACATTATTTTCTGCATACCACCGCAGAGTATCGGACGAAATATGGCACCTAGCATTGTCATCCTGGAAGTAACAAGGGTCCATTCCATAAAACTGCCACTGTGTTGTACAGTATACATCAGAGTTAATTTTTACCACGAACAACTACCAGGGTCCTACATCATAGTACGAGAAACATCCTCACAGCATCACCCTACCAGCACCAAATTTCCTGGTAGGCATTTTACACTCTGGTAGAAGTCCTTCTCCTGGCAGGCGCCACACCTAAACATGTCCATTAGATCGAAATTATGTGAATCTCTACACATCACTCCATGGAACCGATTTCCATTGCTCGAGGGTCCAGTTACAATAGTGCAAACACCACCTGAGTCTCTGAGCTTTATTTGTCTTCGTGATATGCGGGTTATGTGCTTGCTGCACTTACGTGGTATCCGAGTTGGTGGGCCTCTGTTCGTAAAGTTCCAATGGAAACAGCTACGTTTGTTGCTGCTTGAAACTCCTGTCTGATGGTAGCCATTGGTTGTGTCCTGTTCTTTATCTCACGTTTGATGGTTCTGCGATCTCTGTTGGTCAGAATTTTCGGTCGCCCTGAATGTTTACCATTGACGCAATGTCCATCGACCTTCCACTTACGTAGGATGGATGCGACAGTTGATTTGGGCCTGTTTGCCTTATCGGCTATTGCCATGCTAGACAGTCCACTGAGGTGGCAGGCCAAAATTATGTCCTTATCAAAGTCCGATAGCTCTGCACCACGTGCCATCTCGTTCCCAACTGGTACTCTGACTTACTGCATAATTTACCAACTACAACAGTCAAATGACATACTAAAGTAACCAAACTCCAACTCATGGGTGCCCAATTACTTTTTAGTAGATTATATATATACAGGGTGAGTCAGGAGGAAAGGTACATGCTTTGAGGGGTGAGAGTACTGGTGATTCTGAACAAAAAACTACTAATATACATATTGCCTATTCTTAACCGTTTCAGGGCAATTTAATGAAAACATCGAGGAACTGGAAAGTGCAGGTGACAGTAAATCAAGATACCGTTATCTTAAGTTTTGTTTAATTGTGTACGTTTCCTCACAAAAGATGTTCAAACACTCCGCCACCAACTTCAATGCGTTTTTTTTTTTTTTTTGCTCTTCTAGACAGC